>CM031238.1:212320273-212412158 GCA_018340775.1 Taxus wallichiana var. yunnanensis | reverse complement strand
CTTACAACTCAAATGGAGTTGGGAAAAATTACTGAGACTTTCCCCACATCCGAGAATGTCTCCCTTCTCAAATGAGAAGTGTTTATAATATATAGATGATGAGAACTAGAGAGAAAGAATAGACCCTTGATTCTACTCTTAAAGCTCAACCACCATCCATCAATACCTTAAATATCTACATATAATCAGTCAATTCTTGTTCCCTATGTCCTGTTTGGCGTGTTGAAGAAGGAAGAGAGGAAGAACAAATCAAATTAGGGTAGTTGAAGCAATCAGATCCTTCATTAATGGCATGAAAGACTTTTTCCTAATTTTCACCCATAAAATCCTATTGAAAATAATATTTTATACTTCCATGGCATAGAGGAGGTCGAGATCTTTCCAACAATACCAAATTTTTTGAATTTCGAGCACTAGATTGTAAGATATGCCCATTTGAATATTTGAATGAATCCAGTAAATGGCAAAAACAAGTTTTGCAAAATGGATCCATGGGCCCGAAATTCACTTTGCACCTTTTGTACAAAAATTACAAAAGTGAAAATACTCCCCACAACCCTGTAAGCCCGAGATTCAGTTTTTCCCAAAATCGCCCGCAACCTTCACTTTTTACATTTGGCGAACAAACCTCCTCGGGCTCGTGAGCCCGCACTTGCAAACTGTGCTTTTATGAAAGTCGCAAAAAATGTAAAAACAACCCATGGCCCTGCAACTTTACATTCTCCAAAAAGTCATCTCAGGACCCGCCGCCCGCATTTTCCACTTTGGCGAAAAGTCTTCCCCAAGTCCGTCGGCCCATTTTTGGCAAAAAAATATTTTAAGGCCCACCTCCCCACATGTAATTTAGGCCTAACATGTGTCTGCTCTGGGTGTTGGTAGAGGTGTGGCTTAATTTTATACTTTACGTTTTTTTGAAACAAAATCCAAATATTCAAACTACCTCCAATGACCCACTTTTCTTCTTTGACTTGAAACATGGCCACATGTAGATCTGGTGCGCATTTGGGGACCACTTTTGGATTTTTATTTTGAAGTTGCGTAAAAGAGACACATGGATCCTTCCACACCTTTTCTATGTTTCTTTGGTTTTTGGATAAGTCCCTTTTCTTTAGTGGGGCCATATCTCTAACCCGAGACATGTGGAGGCCGAGCACTTGTTTGGGACTGGCCTTTGGATCACACCTTTTGAAGTTGTGACAAGGAAAAATGTGGCACCTTCCACCAGTTCTTTTATACTTAGTCAATTCGGGCCTTCTCTGCCCCATTTTTGACTCTGACCACGTGGCGAGCCCATGCTCCTTTGGGAACTCACTTAAAATTTCACTGAGATGACATGTGGGGAATTCTACTGGCTCTTCTATACTTAATTGATTTGGGGTAGGTTCAAATTTTAGGCTCTGACCACATGGCGGGTTGGCGCTAGTTCAAGGTCCTTCTTTGGACCACGCCTTTTCGAGTCATGCCAATAAGGGCTTCCGCCAACCCTACTATACTTATCCAATTTGGGCCCACAACCATTTGACTTCTGTTGGACCCTGACTACGTGGAGAGTTGGCGCTAGTTTGAGTCTCTACCTTGGGATCTCACTTTTAAAATTACACCAAGCTGACACGTGGTTCTTTTCACTCGTTTGGAATTTTCAACAATCGACTTTGTCCCTTTTTAGACCTAGGACATGTGGAAGCTCCACACACATTTGGGGTCTCCATTTTGATGTGCCCTTTTGGAATTGCACCAAGCTGACACGTGGTGCCTTCCACGAGTCTTTGTTTGGCCCCAAGTCGACTTATATGTGGCTAAGTCCAAAACTTTGATCCTTTTCTCTGGTTTTCTCTTGATGAGCCTCTGGTTTCCCTTAACGTTGTTCGATCCTTTTTTGACCCTTCTCCTCCATTGTAGAGTCCCTCCTATAATGTGATTGTTGGATTTGAAATGTGGTCTTGCAATAATGATCTGACCCTTTGATTATCTCCTGTGAGGGGTCGTGTTTGATCAATCTTGTCGGGGGAAAAATTGGGATAACATGTGTTACATGATTTTCATGATGGAGAAGTTGGAGGTCATTTTTCTCCATAGGTAACAACTCTCAGGATAATGAAGGTGGAATATTATTGGCCCATGGTGTTCAGTGACTATTACACTTGGATCAAGAAGTGTAAATAATGTGCATTCTTCACAAGCAAGGAAAGATTAGCAGCACTCCTGTTGCACCCAATTTTAGTTGACCATCCTTTCATTCAATGGGGATTGGAATTCATTGGGGTCATCAATTGAAATGAAGAAAAGGCCATAAATGGATCCTCACAGCAATAGACTATTTCACCAAGTGGACTGAGATAGTAGCACTCAAAGAAGAAAACAAGTCTAGCATATTAGACTTTTATGAAGGGATAGTGACTAGGTTCATAATACCAATTACTATCATATCAAATAATGCATTGGCGTTCATAGGTTCTAAGATCATAGAATGGGCTGTCAAAAATGGGATCTAATTGAGCACCTCTTTGAATTATTACCCACACGGTAATGGGCAGGAAGATTCCATGAACAAGAATCTACTAAGATTCATTAGAAGGGCTCTAGATGAAAATAAAAGGATATGGCATACAAAGCTAAAATCATCATTATGGGTTGATAGGATCACACCAAAGAGATCTACAGGTAATTCCCCTTACAAGCTAGTCTATGGGAAGGAGGCAGTGTTGCTTATATCATTAGAGCTTCCGCATTGGAACTCATGAAGCAGTTGGAATTATCTAAGTTTGAACCAATGGAGGCTAGGTATGCAGAGCTGATGGAATTGGAAGAAATTAGAGAACATTTAGTTCAAATGATAGAAAAATATCAAGCCTTAGTCAAAAGGTGGTTTGATAAGAAAGAAAGAGCAAGGACCTTTCAGGAAGGGGACCTAGTTTTGAAGTGGGATGTAGATCAGGAAAATCCTAGGAAGGCATTCTAAATTTGATGCTATTTGGAGTGGCCCCTACATGGTCACAGGATGTAAAAGTAGGAATACCTTCCATTTTCTACATTGGATGGGGAGGAACTTCCAATTCTGGTTAGCAGAATCTATCTTAAACATTGTTACTAAAAGAGAAAGGGTTCACAATTATAAATATTAGCTTAGGATTTTTATTACTCTAAGTGCGTGTGCACATTTTCTTGTTGTAGTGTAGGTTTCAATTTACCTAAGTGCTTCGACACAAGTCTCATTACTCCTAGGGTGGATCATTTTGTAGTTCAATGTGCCTCTAAAGGTGAATTTTATAGCAGTCCATTTTAGGAACAAGATCAATAACAGGCTATCATTCATGTGTCTTTACCCAATGTATACTTCAAGGAAACTGATCATTTTACCTAGTAGGAAGGTGATCCCACGAGTTGTTAAATTTTATCCAATTTTCCCCTTAGGAAAAATTAATCAAACAAGACCTTGCACAGGAGGAAATGGAGAGTTTGGTTTAATCATGCGAGCTCACATTCGATCCCAAAATCAAGTTGTGGGTGGGCTCAGTAGTGGAGAAGCAAGGTCGGAAAATGAGGCCAAACAATGTTAAAGGAGATCAGAGCTCAACAGGGGAAAAATGGAGAAAGGAAGTGTTCACTCGAGGCCCAAATTGGCTAAGTATAAAAGATCTAGCGGAATCCTCCATGTGCCTCATCAACACACCTTCAAAGGTAAAGTCCAAAGTGGGGTCCCCAAATGAGCACGGGATCTCCACATGTCTAAGGCCAAGAAAATTTGAATCAGTCATTGAAAAGTCTAAGAGCTAGTAGAAGCATCCATGTGTCTCATCGGCACAACTTCAAAGATGCGACAGAACAGGAAGTACCCAAACAAGTACAATCTCTCCACATGTCTACAGCCCAAAAAGGTAGAACCAGCCATTGAAAATTCTAAGAGCTAGTGGAAGCCTCCACGTGTCTCATTGGTGTAACTTACAAGATGCAACAGAATAGGTAGTCCCCAAACAAGCGTAGGATCTCCACGTGTCTAAGGCCCAAAAAGTTGAACCAGCCGTTAAAAAGTCTAAGAGCAAGGAAAATCCTCCATGTTTCTCATCGGCACAACTTCAAAGATGCGAAAGAATAGGAAATCCCCAAACAAGTGCAAGATCTCCACGTGTCTAGAGCCCAAAAAGGTTGAACCGACCATTGAAAATTCTAAGAGTCGGCGAAAGCCTCTATGTGTCTCATTGGTGTAACTTCAAAGATGTGATAGGACAAGAAGTCCCCAAACAAGTGCAGGCTCTCCATGTGTCTAGAGCCCAAAAAGGTAGAACTGGCCGTTGAAAATTCTAAGAGCCAGTGGAAGCCTCCACATGTCTCATCAGCACAACTTAAAAGATGTGATAGAACAAGAAGTCCCTAAATAAGCACAGGATATCCACGTGTCTAAGGCCCAGAAAAGTTGAACCAGCAGTTGAAAAGTCTAAGAGCCAGCAAAAGCCTCCACGTGTATCATCAACATAACTTTAAAGATGTGACAAAACAGAAATCCCCAAATAAGTGTAGGCTCTCCACGTGTCTAGAGCCTGAAAAGGTAGAACCAATCGTTGAAAAGTATAAGAGCCAATGGAAGCCTCCACATGTCTCATCGGCACAACTTCAAAAGTAAAATTTGGAGGAAAGTCCCAAACAAGCATAGGCTCTCCACATGTCTAGGGCTCAGAAATTTGCACCAGCCATTGAAAAGTCTAAGAGCTAGTGGAAGCCTCCATGTGTCTCATCGACACTACTTCAAAATAAAAATCTGAAGGCAAGTCCCAAACATGTCGGAATCTCCACGTGTTAGGGTCAAACATAGTTACTCTGCTAAATAGGAGGGACTAAGCCAAAACACAAGAGAACGAAGCAGTAGGCTCACGGATGATGCCAAGTGTCCAAATGTCGCAACTTTAGGAGTAAAAGGGGGTGAAATTTTAAGATTCGCATGTTTACACATAGATCCCACATGGATAGACTCTAAAACCCGAAGTAGTTTGGAAAATATTTGGTGGAAGGTTAGTTCAAAGATGAATCATGAAGCCCGCCAAGTATTTTTGAATGCTTAGATCTTTAAGATATTGTGAGAGCCCGCATGGAATGCTAGATTCTGACCTTCAAATGATCTCAACTACGACTGGAATAAATACAGTCTGCCATTTTTGGAGGTTGTTAGGCTTCTCCCCTACCAGGGTGGTTGAAGCATGATGGGAATTCTTCTCCCCGTCTCTCTTATTCTTCCTATATATTGTAAGGAGGGGAAATTTTATAAAGGTTGGAAATTTATGCTTTGCACCCTCCCTTCTTCTCTTGCCTGTAAGTGGATTTATGGAGTCTAAGCCTCCCATTCAAATTGTAATGCAAGTTTGTGCCTCTTGGTCATTGTAATGCACTGTATCAACTTTTGGAGCAATAATGCATGTATGTGGATAATTTTCAACCCTCTCTTATGTTCATTATCTCCTTTCTAATCTCTCATTGCAGTCCTAGTTATTTGTGCATGGTGATTGTATTGCATTTTTTTTTTGTGTTTATTACAAAGTAGGTGTTCAAAATTCCTTTGGTGCATCACCCTTGTTAGTTTAGGTTTTATTTCTTGCATCTCCTTAATCCTGTCTCCTTGGAAAGCTAGAGTAGGTTTTAGAGTAGATCCTCTGCAATATGAATGTGTGCACTGAACTAAGGAATAGGAACCGACCTTCATCCAGAGATCTCTCTCGATTCACAAAGTCCCACACTTTGGGAGAAGCTCCATGTTATGCAATCACACTAAGAGTTTCAACCAAATGAGTTGTAGACATTTAGGGGTGTTTTATTACACATCAACACTAACTTCAATCAAATGAATTTCCTAAAATCAAGAGGAATAAGGTACATAAAAGAAACAAATGTAGAATTGAGAAAGTAGTATCTTGCCAAAGCTCGTGACATTCAAAGAAATCACGAAAGAAGGAAAATTACCATGGAATAAAAGAGAGGAGAAATCCTATTTAATTTTCTAGCTATTTGATCAAGTGTAAAGGTACAAAAACATATGAAGAAAAAAATTGAATGGAATGAAAATTACTTCTACATATCAAATATGCAATAAATAACAACATGGTTTGAAGCTTTTACATGCTATCAAGTGAAAAGGAGCGAGGATAAGAAGAAGAAGACTATATATTTTGAAAAGAGTTCACTTAGAAAGCTAAAAGATACAAGATGCCATGAAGCATGCTACAAGTTCTCGGTAAGTATAAATAAGAATCAATTGCAACTATTAGGTTTAGAAATAACTAAAGGAATAACAACATCATGAAGTTTCCGGATCTCGGAGCTCAAACAATATCATGTTGATATTTGAAAATAGAGTGACTTCTAGCAAATAATCAAAAGAATTTTGGAGAGAAATTTCGATAGTTAAGTCGAGATATGTCTTTAATCTAGCTTCAATGCACAAGTTCACAAGTAAGATTCAAGTTTAATAGAGTTACAAGGAAAAATGAAGTGTCTGAAACACAAATTATTTTCACAAAGTAGGAAAAATTACTATTACAAGGTTTGCATAGATAGATGATTTAAAAATTTTCAAGACTTAAACTATTGGTATTAAAACAAAATCACGAGATCAAGGTTATGTAAACCCATTAAGGGAAAGCTGTGCCTCTTCTAATTTATCAAGGCTTCATTAATACCACATATCTCAAAGGAAGTCTATAACTTCAGGAGAGATCAAAATGAATGAACTTGTTCTTGTTAGAAGTGGTTGTTAAACATAGCATGTGTAAGTAACAATTAAAAAATATCCTTTGTAAGTGATATATTATTTCTCTTAGTATGAATACAAGATACAACAACAATAATGAGAAGAGAAATCACACAACATTAAATACATTCAATTTCATAGCTCAAATAGATACAATAACAAATATGAATGATTCGGGTATAACACTATAGAAATATTTTGAGTAAGGAGTATAGCTATGTAATGGTTGTAGTTACACAAATACATTCTTAAAGTTTCCACAACCAAATACACAACTAGATAGAAAATAAAAGCTTTCCAACACAAAATAATGGGACCCATTATATATACAGAATTTGAAGTTCTAGTTTTCACAAAAGTTTTACAAGATTTCATAGTTTAGAGAGACAGACTCCATATTTTTACAACCATTCATGTTTTACAATAAAAGTTTTAAAAAGGAAGTCAAAGAAAGCAATAAACCATACTGAGGCTCAAAGTTGTTAAAACCCTTAAAGGATCCACAAGTGTAGAGAAAATTAATTAGATTCCAGATCAAGTTTCAAGCTCAAATTTGTCATACAACACGAGAAAATGCAAAATGAAATGATGTAACGACACTAAGTAAAACAACAAGGATAATTTTTAACAAGTTCAAAACAATTTTCAAATGGATATCACACCTTCAAAAAAGTGACATATTTTAAGTTACTGAGAGATCCACACAACCTAAAAGTGATCTTGAAATAAAAAACAATGGTGGCCACATAAATCTACAAAGAATTTGAAAAGAGTGACTCCCAGAGCCTTGTAGAGGCTTCAAAATGCCTAGATCAAACTCAAAGATCAGATTAATGGAGGCCATGGAAATAATTTGTCAGGGCTTCACCCAGAGACCAAAGGCCAAAGTGAAAAATGATTAGTTTCTGATTTGGTTTTACTCAAACAATATTAACCATGACGCAATGACTCGAGACTCAATCTTGCTTTTGAAATCAACGACAAAGATATTTCAAGTACAAGATAAAATGGTCCACATCAAAACCTATTATTCAACCACCTTATCGAAGTAGTGGTCGAAGCATCAATGATGAATATATTCAAAGTACACAAATCAACGGCTAAGGATCGAATTATCCTTTTCAATGCAAACTTAGAGTTACCATCAATTTTACCACGAGTTGGATATATGGTCACCGAGCTATAATTATTCTTAAATCATTTCTTTGACCTTTTTAGATCTGAATAAAATATGTGATCAAATAATAAAAGGGGTTTGAAAACTTTATTATATGTCATGATAAGTCAAATGGAGTGGTTGTTTGTTGTTAATTAGTGATATAGGTTTATAACTTAGACTATAATAAGTGTGATTTTAATCAAATCATGTGATATGACAAGGTAAAAAGGAAAGACCCCATCAATTTTACGTATGCCATAGTAAGATAAGACAAAGAATGCATACATAGAGAGTCAACATTAGAGGATGCATGATAAATGGAGGCCTAATTACCATATTTTTCAATAAACAATATTATTATTTTTCTTGCACATGTGATCATGAGTTGGTCCCAAAATGGGTGATTTATTTTGCCAAGTGTTGAAGAGAAAGGAATTATTTTTTCTTGCATAGGAGTAAAATTTTACACACCATCACTAGAGGAAAAACTAAGAAGAAGACATAAATTTCCTTGCAAGTGAGTGAATATGTAAGTGTCACATCAAAGGATTAAATATGATTATTTAATCATTAGCTATAGGACAAAGCTAAAGGTGCATACACAATGTAGAAGACTTGCACATCAAGCAAGGGCTAAAATTAGCTAAAATATTCACCCAAGTTTATTTATTATTTCAGAATTAAAGTAGTCAACTACACTTTGAATAAAGTGTATTTTTTGAACTAAAGGCTATTATTTGCCTCATTGTAAACAACATGATTATTTTTCCTTTATTTATTCATGATAAAGGCTAAAAATAACATGCATGGGCAAGTTTAGACTGCAACCTATTTTTAGGAGGGTTGGGTGAATTATTTTTGCTATATATATTGTGTGCATTGAAAAGGACAAGGAGGACTTTTTAGATGTAGTGAGTGTTGAACTACTAGTTTTTCCCTTGAATGAGAACCAATTATTACCTTTCCAATTATTTGCAGTGGTGTGTATATTTTATTAACTCTTGTGAATGTTAATTCCCTAAATTAATTATCTTACCTTGCTACAAATTTGGTGTTTTCTGTATAGTCTTAGTGTGCATGTTAGTTGTTGTGTTGTTGTGATTTATCCCTCAACACAAAAGTGTTTTGCCTTAGGATTTAGTTGAAACCCATTGGTTCATGCTCCTTTAATTTGTTCTCAATATATTGTGCATGTACTTAGTCAAAGCCCTTAATAATTTTTGGTGTATCACCTCATTTAAATTTATGTTACAGCCATCTTTTTACCCTTAAAAGCACAAAAAATAGTTTAGGACACATCAATAAGCTTAAAAATACTATTCTTATCCCTCAACCAGAGTGTACTTCTGAGAGATAACAGTTTTTGGCACACCTAGTGGGACCATGAAACAAATTTGTAGTGAATTTACAAATAATAGAACAACACTTTTGGAAGGAAAAAGATGCAAAAATCTATTGAAAATCAAAATAAAATTATTTAGCAACTCCGTAAGGCTGATTTGGGAAAGTTTTGAAGCATGTTAATGGTACCCATCTTTTTCCCTCGGGAAAAATTGGACAAACATGACTCTAAACGAGAGAAAATGGAGGGATCATTTCGGCCATGTGAGCTCACATTTCAGGCTCAAGCCGAGCAAGTTGAAGTGATGTGGAAGAATTTAGATTTAGAGGGAAAAAACTCTAAATCGAGTGGAATTAAAAGGTCTTAAGGATGTCAAAGTCTCAATTTTGAAATTTGGATTTTAGACATTTGAGATTTTCAAGTTAACAACAAGGTCTACAAATGAATAGTGTCATGCGAAGAGGAAAATATGTTTGAAATATGAAGTCTAAAATTTGGACTTCAAGCTTCGGGATTTGGGATGTTTCATGTGCCAATTGGATGAATAATACCCAAAATCACGAAACTCGAACCACTAAAATCCACAGAAACTCGAACCCCAAAATCTTGAACCCCAGAAACCGAACCCCCAAAGCCAAAAATCTCCAAAACCCAAAGTTTGAAATTTAGACTTGAGGGTTTCGGAATTTGAAAACATTTTGGCTCGAGTGGTGAACTCTAACACGTAACATTATTTCGGAGTTCAAACTTTGATGTCTGAATTTCAAACTTCGGAGGTGACATTTTGGAAGTATTGAGCCATCCCACCATATGAGCGATCAATGACCTCCGAATTAGAAATTCTTGAAGCTCAAAATTCTAAAATTCTAAAATTTTGGATTTTAAAGGGTCTGATACATGGTTGGAGTCTGAATAGGTAGATCAACTAATTACATTTATTACAGTATGGTAACCTCATCCTCAGATGGCCATAACGTGAAACTGAGAGCTTGAATTAGCACAAAATAGGCCTTTTTGGAAAGCTCTGAGTGTCCTCTATAGTCCTCCATTTTGGAGGACTGTCTCCAGATTTATCACCTACCAAAATGATGAGGTATGGGCTTCCTTTTCTTCCCCAAAAGGAAAGGTACATGGAGGTATGGTTTTTGTAGTGGTAGCCATCATTGTTGCAAGTGATTTTAATGCATTTTTGGTAGTTAAATCAAGATTTTGAATTCCTTCTCTCTCACTTCTATCATTCTTCTTATATATTGTAAGGAGGGATCATTTTCAAGAAGGCTAGACACCTTTTATATGCCCCTCCCTTCTTCTTCTTGTCTATAAGATATTTTTGGAGATTCCAAACCTCCCTACTGGACATTGTAATGTAAAATATGTTCCTTTGAGCTTGAGTGTGGTGTATTGTATCAATTTCGGGAGAAATATAAACAGATTCGTGGATGTTCTAAACACCCTTTTATGTTTTGTTGCATCTCTTCTGGTCTTTCATCACATGCAAATTATTGTGCACTGTTGTGTTTTCATTGCAAGATTCTAGTTGTGTTGTGTTTATTGTGCAGGTTGTCTAACACTCCTTGGTGCATCACCTTCCCTTAGAGTAGGTTTTAATTTTCATGCATTTTCTCTATCTTTGTCTCCTTGGAAATATTAGATTAGGGTTAGATTTGCAACTCTTTACACTTTGGAGTAGTTGACACTAGGATAGGATAGGAAGTTGGCCTTCTCGGAGGGTTATCCCGATTGCAAAGTCCCACACTTTAGGATAACTCCATGTTTGACAAATAACATTGACTGCCTCAACCTTTCACTTGTGAGAAATCATGGGTGTTGTGATTTCACCATAACAACTCCATGTTTAAGGTGACTACGAGATCAATGTTAAGAGGACTTTTGCATACCTTTGTTTCTTTTCCTTTAAATTTAGGAAATAAGAAGAAGATTTGGCAATACCTTACCGTATAACATGATCGTTATTTACAACTCTTCTCCCCTTACTTCACCATGTATCAATCTTGTTGTTCAAATATTATTTTTCCAATGACTCATCAACAATGACCGCAACAACCTAGAAATTTTTACCCTTCAATAATGGAAGCCCCTTAGTAATTCCTATTTATCATGACATACATGTTTCTTCCTTAAAAGGTTTACCCTCATTTATTGGTGAAAATCATGTTACCCCTGCTGAACATATTAAAGACATTGCAACCCTTTGTTCAGTTCATAACATCACTCATGAAGATGTAGCCTTAAGACTCTTAGTTGCATCATTTAAAGGACAAGCCTTGTAATGGTATATAACTTTATTAGTAGGGACTATAGAAACTTGGGATGAATTGGGAGATTAATTACATAAATAATTTCAAGATATTTCGGATCACTTGATTCTTATAGAACAATTCTCCAAAATCAAGATAGCTCCTCATGAATTTATGGCTAGTTTTAACATTTTGCAAGAACATGGGAAATAATTCCAGCCACCGTTAAGCCTCAAGCTGATCATGTATTTTTATATTATCTTAGAGACTTAAATATCGATGTTTCGGTCATAATACAGTCCATGGGAGGAAGTAAATTTCTAGTAGTAAGTATGATATTGTTATTAGAGCTGAAAATAGCCTTATTCAAGATGGAAAATTTACCCCAAGACCTCTTTATGCCTATTACAACAGATTTGGCACTTATTTCGTAGCCTAATACAATAATATAGCCTTTTTTTGTAGCACCTCAAGATGACGTAGTTAAGGCCTTGCATACCATAGGGAACAAGCTTACATCAATTGATAATCGATTGGCTTAGCTTGATAGACCTTATCAAGTACCTTATTAGCGAGAATAGGCATCCATACAAGAAAAATCATAATTACAGCAATCTTATTAGCAAATACAAGTTGATCCTAAATCTCACAACACTTCTAATACCCTTGTACAAGTTAATAAGACCTCAAAAGAATGGTGTTTATCTTGCAATAAGCCTCATCCAGTCGTTAGTTGTCTAAATACATTTTTGAGTTTGACCTTTGTTGACCAACCTCAATCGAAACATTATTCATGCCTCAAATGGAGTGGGAAGAAAGATCGTCGAGAATCAAAACCACCCGAATAGAACTTGGTTAGTTTTGGAGAAGAGGATTTTAATGTTGTTACAACTAGGTCTTAGAAAAGGGCTTAAGATGAAGAAAACCAAAGCAAAACAAATCTATTTTGCCTATAGTTATTGAAAAAATAGAAAATAATCTTGTTTTAGCTGAAAAAATAGCAAGCAATTCAACTCCTAAAGAGCAACAAAAACAACTACAACCAGATTCCAGACACTTATTCATTCCTCATATTTCTAGAGCTACAAAATCAGAGGCATTATTTGCTAAAATTATTCTAAAACTATTGCAACTTCATTTAATGTTGTTGAGGCTATGAAAAAGCATAATATCAGTATTTCATTATGGGATGCTTTGAGTATTCCAAGACAGAAAGAGTTACTTGCTCATGAGCTTGCTAAGTTGTAGATTTCTTCAAAACCAATAGAGAAAGAAGCTCAGAAAGCTGATATGGTTCTTTGTACAGTTGAGAAAGATCATATGAAAGAAGTTAAGTGGATGGTAAAGAAAGTTTGAATGCTCATGACATAATAAAACCACCTCCTTTTATATTTCTCTTATTATTATAAATCATTTAATTCACACATTTGTATGGTTGTGGTGTTGTAAGTAGCATAATTATGTGTAAAGAAATTGTAGGAAAAATGGGATTGCAGTATGAACCAATAGAAAAGAGTGCATTAAAGCTTTATGGCACAACAAAAACATAGTTGGTATTATAAAAAAATTTGAGGTAGCATTACATTCTTGTCCCAATGTTTCAAATTTAATATATGTAACTATTGAGATTTGCACCCTATTTTCCCTTGTGTTTATCAAGAGTTTTTACAACAAAGATAAGTGGTTATCTTTCTTTGGATTAGTCAATTTTTATCTTTACTACAAGGTATAAAACAAATGTTACACTAAATCTAGAGCCTTTAACTATATTTCACATTGAGCCTTATGTTGCAAATGCTGCAGCAAATTATACACTATAAATCAGACTAATTTTGATGTTACAACACAAATTTTTGCATTAGATGGTGTTTCTAACCTTGTTATGGATAAAAAAATCAAGAAGAACATAATTATGATCCTTAAAATGAATTATAAGAAGGATTATTCGGTGTTTACTATTTACATGAAGAAGATGCACCTATTTCCTTGTTGTCCAAAACAAAAAATACATAAGAAGGCTTATGGAAGCTTCATTTTAATGTAGTAAATAAAAAAGGACAAGGTGCAAGTTTGATGCTTACTTCCCCTTCAAATGAGAGGTATTTTTCAGCTTTAAGTCTACAATTTTCATGTACTTGTAATGTAGCTGAATATGAATAAATAATTCACGGCCTACAATGGGATAGGACAAGAGGAATCAACATGTTACAAGTGTTTGGTGATTCTGAGCTAGTTATAAACCAAGTTAAGAACTATAATGTTTGTAAGAATTCATTGCTGAAATCTTACAAGCATAGATTTTCAAATTTGATGGATGATTTAGAAGCCATTAACCTACAATCAGTTCAAGAGCTGAAATTAAACATGGAGACAGACTTGCAGCAGTTGGAGCTAGCTTTGAAGTGCTAGAACAGATTGAAAATAAAAAATATAGCCACACGCAAAGCTGATGATCATACCTTCAAGTGCTTGATAATGAAGACAAATGGCAATTTTTGAAGATGACAAACAAATCTATAGATTTTTGTAACAAGAAGCTGAATTTTCTATAGTTAATCAAGAGAAATTGCAGCACCAATATGGTGATCAGATCAGATACTAAAGAAAAACAAGTTACCTCAAGGACTTGTCACTTTACAGGAAATTTTTAGTTTAGATGATCAGCTCAGAAAAGACAAAGGAAATATCTCAACACATGTTGATAATTACAAAGCAATATCAGTTGATGAAGGTAAAAATATAAACGTTAGAAAGTTATGTTCTTTAGCTGAAAAATTGTATTTTATCTATTTATTCAAAGAATTTAAATATGTTTTTTCTTGGAAATACCAAGATCTTAGAGGGTTTGATCCTAGTTTGGCACAACATATTATAGAATTACAACCAAATTCAAAACCAGTTAGGAAAAAGCAAAGGCCTATAAATCCCAAAATTGAGCCATTAATGAGAAAAGAGTTTTCCAAGTTAATTGAATCAGGTATTATCTTTCCAGTTAAGCATTCAAGTTAGGTAGCCAATATTTTACCTGTTTGGAAAAATAATGGTGAAATCCATTTGTCAGTGGATTTTATATATCTTAATAAGACTTCATTAAAAGATCATTATCCACTACCCAATATGGATAAGATTTTAAGAAAAGTTTCAAGTTCAAACAGGTTGTCCCTGCTTTAGATGGTTATAGTGGATACAATCAAATTCTTGTGAGAAATGAAGATAGATACAAAATATCCTTCACCACAAAGTGGGGACTTATGCTTATAAAATAATTCCTTTTGGACTTTCTAATGTTGGTGCAATGTTTCAGTGCAATGGACATGGATTTTCATAGCCTCTTGAATAAATGCATGTTGGTTTATTTATATGATTTTATTGTATTTTCAAATAATTCCGATGATCATCTTATGCAAATAAGGTAGAATTTTGAGCCGGGGTTCATTTTAAGACACCTCTATAAAATTGTAGGCAGAAAATACTTGGCGAATATCCGGAACCGGCTGAAAGGTGAATTTGTGATATTTCAAAACCAAATTTTTTCCTGGTTTTTCCTGGCTGCATCATTGACGAGTGACAACAAGACGTCAATAATAATCCTTGACGCATGTCAATGGAACGTCAATAGACTTGGCTAACGTGCAACAACAAGGCACAATAATAACCATTCTTGACGCATGTCAATGGAACGTCAATGGTCTTTAATGAAGTGTGTCAATGAACCCAGTTGTCACGCGTCAACTAAATCTATCGATTGCGCGTCAGCAAGTTTTATTGATGCGCATCGTCAACGGCTCATGTTGGCGCTTGCGTCAATAGAATCAATTGACGTGCGTCGCGTTGGAGCCATTGGCGTGTCGGTGAATCTCTTGGCGCGTCAACGGTCCCGATTGTCACGCGTCAGCGTCATCCATGATTGAGCGGTCGATCGGCGACGATGTCAACAAATCGGCTCGGTTGACGCGGTCGATAGAACCATTGTGCGTGTCGTGTGAACTTGACTTGCTGCGTGACATGCGTCAAGCTGACTATTGACACGTGACAATTGGGGCTTTTGACGCGTCAGCATTCGGGGTATTGACGCGTCGTCAATATCGAACCGCTATTGACGCGTCAACAATATCTGTTGACACGCGTCAACAATCCCAATTGACACGCGTCGAATGGAGTGATTGACGTGCGTCAGCTAAGACCATTGACACATGATTTAGCCTATAAATACCCTTCGACTGGTCATTTTCTCGTTTACACCTTCCCGCTCTTGAATTTTTGTAGGTCTCAATCATTGTCAAAGAAGAGAATCCAAGCACAACTATAATGTCAACTTCACATGCTTCCCAACTGCAAGCTCGGGAAAAAAATCAAGAAGAGAATCCAATTCAATCCATGGCCAAGATCATATACAGGAATCCCTTATGCCCTCACATCCATACTGTTTTAAAGATGTCTTCAGAATATAAAGATTTGATGGATGCGTGTGAATTTACAGGGCTCGTTAATATGCCCCATTTCGAAACAGATCCGGATATTTTGAATTACCTTTTGTCGTCCTATAATTCAGAGGATGGCCTTTTTTATGTGACTCTGAACGATGGCCGAATGTTCCAATTCAGTATCGAAGCAAATGACATCCATCGGTTTATGGGCCTTCCGTTTAGAAATTTACCAATTGTTACAACCAAGGCAACACTCCTGGAAGAAGACAAGAAATTTCTCGAATCAACGTTCGGTTTCCATGTTGATTGTAAGTATAATTAGTTTTAATTCATATTTTTTATTCTATTTTTATTCGATACAATTTTCAATGTTTATACTAATTTTCACTATTTCGCATTTGCAGCCCATGTCAATAAATCCAGGCGTGGTGTGGATACGCAATCAATTGCACACCACTTTCTTGCTGCAGTTATTTCATTTTTTCAATCCAGAATTGTTTTGCAGGGTCACCAAATAGATATACCAAATTGGGCCATTGCATACATTGTTGCCACTATCTCAAAACAAAAATTTGATTGGTGCACCTATCTATCCAAAAAAATAAGAACTGAACTAACAAATTCAAAACTTTCAGAAAAACCTGTCATTTATTCAACAAACTATCTCCTTGGCCTTTATTATGAGGCACTTTTAAATTTAAAAGATAAAAAAATTCCTACTTGCACTGATGAGGAGTTGATGAAGTTGTCAATTCCATTTGAAGAACAACAGGTATAAAGTATTTAGTTTGTATTTCAATTTTCGACATTACACTGCGCAGTTATTAACACTTAAATTTTAATTTTTTGCAGAGAAGATTTATTGAAGCCCTTCCCCGAAAAAAGGCGTTATCGAGAGGAAGAGGCCAACAAAGTTGAGGCTTCGGGGACTCCCAATCTGAAATGGAAGCTCACTCCTCTCCAAACCCTCAACAGTTTGAACTCGTTAAACGCCAGAGAAGTAATACCTTCTCATATATTATTTACAAATTGCAAAGTTGCATATTTATTTTTCAATTTAAATTTTAACCAAATGAATTGACAACATTTAATATTGATGAATTGCAGGGACTTTGGAACATACACTTGTTTCAGAAACTCAACCTTCTTCCCCAACTCACTCCATACAGTCACATGCATTCATATCTTCTGAACAAACCCTGAATACAACTCCTACAAGGCCACCCTTAGCACCGAGAAAAACTACCCCTCGACAAGAAGGTACAACTTTTCGATAGTACGTTTAATTTCGTAGTTTTTGCCTTTTTGAATTGTTTTCCTATTTTTCATTTTTTTCTTGTACTTTTCAGCACATGTCAGTCCTGATCAAACCGTGGCACCGACACCCACTCAACCAATAATTTTTAAAATGCCAACCAGAGGAATAGTGAAAAAGAACATTGGTAAACGCATGCCACTTGCTCCGGCCCCTAGTGGGACACTAAACATTGCCTCCTCCTTTCGAATTCCAACTCTCTCACTCGGTGGCTTGCCCAGTGCAACGGGCATATCAGTTTTGAACAATATAAATTTAGATGAAGATTATTTGGGCATTGATAGCAATGACCCAACTAGTTTTTTCAATACCCGCGAGATGATTCAAGGCCAGCAGGTATACTTCAAATTTCAATTTAAATATGCTTTACAATTTTGAATTACATTTTGATTTAAATTTATTTATCTAAATCTTGATTTATTTTTTCACAAATAGGATCAGCCCACCCAAAGGCAGAAACAAGTAGCAGTTGATCTTGCTGAAAGCCCCCATACTTCTCCAGCAAGATCATCTTCATCAGATTCAGATAGTGAACGATTCTACCTTTTCCTTTGGAGAACTTAATTGGTTATGATTTTCAATCCCATGTCAGTGAGTTTATTCTTCCTCATATCAATCAGCTTATAGAATGGGAGAGAAGGGCTAAAGTTCTTATCAATGAGATTATTAGTCGTTATGAAAATTATTGGCAACGGGATAGTTTATACGCTGTAGTCCAGAATCAACCTGCGAAGATGGATTCCTTACTTACCCAAGTAAGAAGTGGGGATCACGTATAACAACAACTATAAAGACGACATTTTAGATAAGTCATTAAACAAATTGGAAAATATTAGTGCCGAGGCCCAGGCATATTTTAACAAATGGTCCAAGGACAAGGATTTGGTAGCAATTGCAAATGCCGAAAGAGATAGAGCGGTTGTAAGTACTATTACATTCAAACAATCATTCTTGTTAATTTGAAATTTTCATTTTTTAGTAATATTTTGAATTGACATTACTCTTTTTGTGCAGTTGAAATATGAAAATTTGAAGAGTCAGGTGAAGGTTTTGCAAGTTCACTTGGAAACAGCAAAGAACAGTTTATCCATGACAAAAATTTGAAGCAAAATATTGTTTTGGTTAACAAACAAAACAATACACTAAAGCGGATAATTAAAGAGCATGGTTTTGACCCTGACATATTATTCAAAGCTAAAGCAGTAGCTGATCCAAATTTTTTGTCGCATGGAGATGCGACAAATCAAGAAGAAAGAATTTTAAAAAATCTGGACAGTGCTGCGGAAGATCTTATAAGTTCAGGGGTTATTTTTGCTGTTGGGGAAAGGGGTACAGCCACAGTGGAAGAAGCCATTGGGGAAGAAGAGAGGAGTACAATTGGATAAAGAAAAAGAGGGTTGAAAACTAGAAACTTTTATTATTGTGGAAACTTTAAATATTGAATTTGAAAACTTCTACTATTGAGTATGGTATTTGAATTTAATTATATGGATTTATATACAATCTTTAATTTTAATTGCATTAGATGGTGATTATCATGAATTATATGTATGTTTCTTGTTTACTTGCATTGTCATGAATTGTATGTGGACGTAGATGATGAATGATGATAATTGATAATTAATGATAGATGATGATGAAAGACGATGAATGACGATAATGATATGATATATATGGACGATGATCAATTTAATGTGGACGTAGATTTATCATCAAGCACAGTAATTCTTCTTCTCTAGACTTTTGAACTTGTTTTAAGATAATTATTCTCTATACTTGTAACGATATGATCATAATGTCATTAGAATGGATATAGATGATAAATAAATGGAATGTGTTATAATGGATATAGATGACATTAATGATTAGAATGGATATAGATGACATTAGAACGAATATAATTGTAATGATATGATTATGAATTATTTTTAAAAAATGGAATTGTTTTAATAAATTTAAATTAGATAAATAATTGTGTTAATAATAATTGTAGTGTCAGGACTCAGGATATGATAATGATATGGTGATGATATGATATATATGGATGATGAGGAATTTTATGTGGACTTATATTTAAAATTGTATAATGTATTGTTTATCCCACAGTTAAAAAAATATATCAAAGGATTTTGCACATATAAAAAATAAATTAAATATAATTTTAAGAAATCAAGAAAGAATCATCACTGGTAAGAAATTAAACATAATTGCAAATATGATAGGGTTTAGCTTACCTCTTGCGTATTAGATTGCTGTGAAATCATCAACGGTAACATGCTAGATCTTTGTTTTACCTGACATTGTAGATAGAGGGGTGAGTTTCCTGACATTTCGTTCTGAGAAGTGCCAGCAACATCTTTAAATATATAGACCAACAATATCTTTAAATAAATGTAAATATATAGAATTAGACCTGTAACATCTTTAATGATAACAAGAGCTGAAAAAATGTAAAGTAACAAACAATAAGATTATGTTGAAGAAGATACCTATTTAAAATTGAAATCATCACCGGTAATGTGCTAGATCTTTGTCTTAAAAAAATTCAACACAAAAAATGGATTAGTAGATAGATGGGTGAGTTGCCTGACATTGTCAGTCCCGAGAAGTAACAGCTTCCTCGGACGGATGTCAACCCACGTTTTCAAAAAATAAAAAGATTGTATTTAACTAAATGTAAATACATAGACCTGTAACATCTTTAATGATAACCAGAGCTGAAAAAAATGAATAGTAACAAACAATAAGATTAAGGGGAAAAAGATACCTCCTTAAAGTTGAAATCATCACTGCCACTGGTAATGAGCTAGATCTGTGTTTTAAAAAAACCCAACACGAGAAATGGATTAGTAGATAGATGGGTGAATTGCCTGACATTTTTAGTATATAGACCTATAACATCTTTAATGATAAAGATAAAAGATAGATAAAGAAGATACCTATTTAAAGTTGAAACAATCCATTATCAATAGCTTCATCAAACTCGATGTTGTCTTCTGTAGAATGTGACGAAGAGCCAATTACACTCTCAAGGTTGGGAATATTTGTACTTGTAGCTGTATTATTCACACCTCTTCTTTCACAAAGGGAATTCCAGTGCGCAATTGCTCTGTCGAACGGAAAGGTTTCGATGGAGTATCGAGAAACATAACACCTCATGCAACTTTCCAGATTTTTATCCAACTTGTTTCTCAGTTTTGATTTTATAAATGACAATGATACCTTGAAAACCCTTTCATCCTCCACAGACCCCAAAATCATTGTTTGGCATAACTCATATAATCTGAAATATTCACTGATATCTTCTTGTAAGATAGAACTTTGATAGATTCCTCGCCACAACCTTGTAATAGCACCACTTTCAGAAGGTTGATCTAAATTCTTATATTGGTTCCTCATTGTTGTTGCAAAATTTGTTGACTGAAACTTTAATAAATCGGCATTCAGTATACCTTTGATTTCCATACCCTTGAGCTCTGACGTCTTTGTAAATTGTTCCATTATTGTACCCATTGATTTATGGAAATGCTTTCTGACAAAGTCTGCACGGCCACCTTCAGTATTCCAAAAATTAGGATTCATCACACCCATGGCTTCCAGAATTTTATCTTTACAGAAACGTTCCCTAATTTCTGATGACAAGGTTTCTGAAATTTTTTTAAGCTTTATTCTTGTTTCAACTATAACAGACTCAAACAAATTACGTGTCACGGGAACATCTTCTCGTTCCGATCCTGTAATATCTTGACGTTTTTTGTAAAATGTGCAGTGGTATTTCCCTCCCATTAATAGTGATGCAGAGGTGATCGTGGATATTAAATCTCAAAAAGGTGTTAGGATTTTTAAGATCTAATAAATCTTTCCAATTTTCAAAAACAGGTGCATCAAAACTATCCTGGGAACAGTACAATATATCAAGACTTTGACATACCATTTTCTCATCCGTATAAAATCCACAATATAGATTAATCTGCCCTATGCATGCTTCATCAGTGTATTGATCTCCTTTAACATTGGAAGAATACCAACCAATGTAAGCAATGTCTCCAAATCAGTTAAATGGAACAACAAGTCCCTTGCCCTATCAACTTCATGATGGTATTTGTGCATGAAACCAACCAATGAAGGATACTCCTCACGAACTCTGCATGCAGGTTCATACAAAGAGATCCATCTAGTCTCCACATCCTTCAGAAGTTTTTTGCCATCTGTAATTCCAATTGCAAATTTTTGGAACTCGAGAAATCACTTTGGGCTGCTTGACATATAGGCATGAAGTTCTCTTATAAGGTCTTCTAATTTAGCAACATTTTCGTGGTTGCTTACCATTTTATACGCTAAATTCATTATGTGAGCCATACAGTGAATTGGTAGCATATATGGGGCCATTGTTGTTTGTAATCTAACACAGAGCCCTGTTCGGTGACCCTGCATGACAGATGCACCATCTGCTCCAACGCATACCAACTTCGTAGCAATTTCATAATCAGTCATTCCAGCAACATCTTTCAAATGAGAAACAACTATTTTATATAGGTTTTCGGCATTGCAATTTTCAACCATTTTCATAACACCCAACAGATGAGGTGTCCTTATATGATTTTCTAAAGTATAGACATGGATACATACCCATGCGGTGTTGTCATGCTGTCACTTCATCAATTGAAAGAGAGATAAAGTTTGCTTTTTTTACATTCTCTTTCAAATCTTCCTTCTCTATCATCGAGAGGCATTTTGCCATTTCCCATCCACTACTTTTAGACCAATGAGACTGAGGTACATTCAGCATTCCGTTAAATTGATACAAAACTTTGAAATCGAGGAAATCCGAAATCGCTCTTCCTTTTTTTAGTATTTGAAAAAGAGTAGAGAATTGTATGAATTTTGCATGTAGATTTGTTTCTTTCATCTTACCAATATGCGATGTGATCGTTCCTCCCTTTTCCAATAGATGTCTGTGTTTTTTCTGCTCTGCCTCATATTCGCTGCGTATCTAACATGCATGCATTCTTTTTCAGTTTTCCACCTATGTGTTTTGATTTTCTGGCCATCCACCCCATTACAGTTAAATATTGTTTTCCACAATGTTTTTCTATAGTGTCCAGCTTCAGTTGCATTTTTTGTTGCTTTCCCAATTTCCACGTACATATTGTACATGTACATTCGAGATGGGATCTCTTGAGAATTAGATGATTGTACGAGTTGATAAATGGAAATTTAGCTGCCCAATCAAACTTTGTATGTCCTGCCGATGGTCCACATATTCTTGTTCATTTTGATGCTTTACTTTTTTAGTAGAATTTTGAGCAATATCACAATCACCTGGTTTCCTCTTTCTTGGACCGGAGTTTGATTTTGATTTTGTCTTCCATTTTCTTTGAGTGTTTGTATCTGTGATATCTAGATTTGCACTTGCACTTTTGCACCCAACGGGAACAATATCTTCAAGATCTGGCATATTATCGTAGGTTTCATTTGTTTGACTTTGATACTATGCAGAATGCATGTCCACCTCAATAATACCTTCCACATAGTCAGTATTTTGATTCTTTGTGGTGGCATCTATATGATTGGTATTTACAATATCTGTATCAGAGTTTCCAAAATACTTGAAGAGTGATTTATGAGATTTCTTACTTACTTTTAGGTTATTCGTATTCTTTGAGCTGGCACCTTCCATTATTCTGAAAAGAGTCCTGCGTCAGCAAAAGAACCAAGTAGCGACTCTGTCCAGTGTCTGAGGTCTTGTCACGCATCCCTATCTGAGGTCTTTGTCACGTGTCAACTCTACACTTGTCGCGCATCAACAACCCATTTCTGTCGCGCATCCTTTATGCGAATATCTTTGTCGTCATCGTCAACCGCCCTTATCGCGCGTCAACTTCTTTGCCCAAGTCACGCGTCAACACTTCCTCTGTCGTGCGTCACTTTTCACGCATCAACAATGCCCTTGTCACGCGTCAACACTGCATTTGTCGCGTGTCAACAATCACAAAGCAATCAGAATCAATCTCTGGTGCTTTGTATGCGAGTCAAACAATTGGCAATTTGGTAAGCCTTTGTACCCGCTAATCATGTTTTCAAATCGAAGTTTCCAAAAAAATAAGCTACTTAAGGTATTTTACACAAATTTCATGTCAGCTACCTTTGAGATTTGTCAAATGAAGGCGTCGGCAATCCATTTTAGGGCTACCCACTCCGATAATTCACCTTTTCAAATCTACGGTGCTTAAGGGTATACGAGTTCAAATTTCCTATTTTATTGGTAATTTGGTAAGCTATCCCAAAAGGTCCATTTTTAAGTGCATGAAGGAAAATCATTGGACTAGGTTTTTATAGGAGATGTTTTCAAATCAAGGTGAATCGTAGTTATCCTTGCCCCATAAGAAAAAAAATATACTTTTTTAGATGATATATTTTAGGCGCCAAACCAGGACAACCATTCTAAAGAAATCCCACTGAACCAACGAAGGAAGAAAAATAATTAGATCCTTTTCAAATTTTCCTAAAATGAAATTTATGCACTTGCGCAGGAGATGAAATAATTTCAACCATATTTTGAACAAGGAATTAAATGAGAAGCAAGCAGGCTAGATTACAAAGGTTATGAAGTATGATGTTGATATCCATGTTGCAAAAATAGTCCAAGGAAAAGGATTATGTTAACATTTGATTGCCGATATGGAAAAATAGCAAGCTATAAATTTATTACAGCATCTTTGTAGTTGCATACCAAGAACTTTGAAAATTTATTATAGCTTAAAATCAACAACTAGAACTCAATCTAGAGGTTCTAGGATCAATTAAGATGACTAATTTGACCAATTACTTACAACATGGTATCTATTCGGAAGGTATGGATAAAAATAAATGAATATATTTTAGGTTACACACTATGCCTTATGCTTTTATTGATGGCGTGTTGTTTAAAAAGGATATCAATGGAGTGTTTTTGTGTTGTATTGATTATGATAGAGTGCAGCAATTATTATCTGAGTTTCATGAAAGCCCTGTAGGAGGTAAATTCTCAACACATACCATAGCTCTTAAGATGATGAAAGATGGTTATTGTTAGCCCATCTTATTAAAGGAATTTTTCCAATGGATAAAGAAGTGTAATAAGTGTTCTTTCTTTGTTGGAAAAGAAAGATTAGCTTGGTTGCCCTTCCAGCTTATTTCAGTGTATCATCCATTCATGTAGTGGGGTATTGACTTTATTGGTATGATAAATCCTCCTTCATCACATGGATATAAGTGGATCTTAACTGCCATAGATTATTTCACATGATGGACTGAAGAAGTAGCCTTGAAAGAAGCTAATGAGACTTCAATCTTATCATTTTATGAAGGTATATTTTGTAGATACAAAGTGTTCTAGCAACTATAATTTTAGATGATTCCTTAGCTTTCCTTGGAGAAAAAGTGATAGATTGGGGTGTTAAACATGGCATTTATCTCAGTTCTTCATCCAACTATTACCCATAAGGTAATGGGTTAGCTGAAAGTACTAATAAAAATCTTCTCAAGATTATTAGAAGAACACTCAAGGACAACAAAAGAGCTTGGTATCGATGTTGAATTTAGCACTTTGGGCTAATAGAGTGACTACTAAAAGATAAGTTAGCAACTCACTGTAAGAGATTGTTTATGGTCATGAGGCAAGAATGCCTATTTCAATTGATCTTCCTACACTAGATTTAATACATCACTGGAGTTATTTTATAAGCATGGGAAGGTTGTGTGTGTTCTCTTGTTGACCGTTAGTTGACTTTTTCCTTGTCACAGTGAAGAATTAGCACCCTCCCTCTCCATCTTGCCTTCTCGAGTCATAGTTGACACCTCTAGTTGTGGACCTTGTAGCATCTGTACGATTATCCTATTAAAGGAAAAATCTTATTCTTAATGTCGATCTTTCTGTTGGTCATTATTAATATGATTAATAATTATTTTAAGTTGTAAAAATCATAAAAATAATGATAATAATAATATTATAATTTAATTTGTCGATTGACGATTATTTGTTTTTAGTGTCAATTTTTATCAATATTGTTATTAATTACCTTTAAGCTATTTTATTTTATTATTGATCGCTCTTGTGCCCGAGCCTCAATTTGTAAAAGAGGAGGACCTTGTTCATTGGTGGTGCCATTTTTTAGGAAGTGGTGTTCATGTTTAAGGTTTTTCTCCTTGGCCATCTAGGCATCCTTGCATGCTTTGTAATTATATCAATTTTTTCATTAGTAAAACATTCTTTTTGTGGAGGCATCCAACCACCCCCAACATATTTTCTTCCCTATCAGCCACATACTCTAGCCTTATTTAAGACCTAGTCATTAGTGGAAATGCGTTGGAGAATGAGCACCTACCATTCCATTTATATTTTGTAAGACAAGATGTGTTGGTCATTGCTTTGGTCTTAATGCCAAGTGGGAGGTTGGCCACCTATTTTCCATGTTGTTTTTTAATCAATTCTGACATGTTTGTCTTTAGTGACCTACACTACCTGTATTTCCTTTTTCATGCCATGTTTTAGCTCATGTTTTGAGGGAAGAAAATGCCCAATCGGGAGTCTAAACACTTTTTTGTAACTTTGTTTTATTACAATCATGCCTCGGTTTTTATGGTAGTTGAAATCACATTTTCCGGCCGCGTGATCTTTCTCGGTTGAAGGATCATCAATTGAGAGTTGTTGAAAAGACATTGAAACTTCATATGTTTGTTGAGCACCTATTTTATTTCAAGTTTTTTTAATAGCTACCCTGGCTTTGAGTGTAGTCTTCTCACGCCAAGTTTGGCTAGCCACATGGAAACTTTTGGTGGGGAATCTTGTGTGGGACTATGTGTAAAACTTTTGAAGTGCCTCTTTTCTTTTATTGCTAGCTACATGAACCTTGTGGAGTGATTGTTTTGGTTCTATCTAAAAATGCACTGAAACTCTAGGAAAATGTGATTTGTTGGTGTTGAACCTCCTACCCTTGCTACAAACCCCCTACCTGTGCCAAAACGTGAGCCATGGTCTATGCTTGGACGCTAGCAAGTAGATTAGAGGAATATTTTCAAATGTTTCAACAGTGAGGGATCCTGGTGGACGTTTTCTTTTTCATAAGCTTATCAGGCATGATAATTTCTTCCCATCTGTCTACTATGCTAACTTTAACCATAACATGAAAGGAATTTTATTTTATTTATTGAAGTGGTTGTTGCTTGGGTTATTTGGTGGTTTTATGAATCGATTCTCTTCTCCCAGGATATGTTTTTAGTTTTTTTTTCTGTGTTAGCTACTTCTTAGGATGATTCCTGGCTAGACTTGGTTTTGTTAATGGTCTTGGCACTTAATATTTTACTTTCTCTTGTTGCTTCCTATATGCCAATGGTTGTTTGGATTCCTAACCCCGCTCATACTATTATACTATTAAATAAATTATTGGAATAAGGGTTTTCTATTCTTTTGGGATTTTATCTGAGAAACATGAAAAATGACTTCTCTAAATCGTTAACTTGTTTTTATGAGTATATATAGTATGGATATATTCTTCATTTTATGAAATATTATGTGGTTAAAATGGTGAATGTCTGATGAAGACTGATCAATCCTTGGGATTTAGATAATGGGTTGCATGTATTTAGTTTTCAACATGTGTATCTTCTTTTTAAGGGCTTGATTAGAATAGACCTAGTTTTTTACTTCTAGAAACATTGGTTTTCAAACTCTTGTGGAGGACTGTCGTGTTGACTTAAATCCTTGTTTGAAAAACACTTAGAAGTGTTTTGAATACTAGAAGATTTTATTGGACCCTTAAGGAAGGAATATACATTAGGAATATTGGTTCTTGAGACTTGGCTTGCTTGGGTTTTGTAATAACCCCTTAGGTTGCATGTTTCAAATGTTGTTTTTCTTGCTTCATGTTACTATTGGAGGTATAAGACCTAATTTTTGTTGATATCCATTGATTTATGTAATAGGTTGGTTTCCCTAGCTAGTGGGTGATGCCTTTTACACCAATTGTTTGGCTTGTTAATGGATTTACACTTTTATTTAAGTCTAAATTGGTTTTGGGAAACTCGTATGTTAATATTGGCCCTATGATAATGGTTTGTACAATCACTGGTATTGACTATTCCGTTTGAATAAACTATTTATTGGAATTTAGTTTAGTGTATGACTGAAATAGAAAAATAACAAGTATATCGATAGTCTAAATCTAGGATCATTTTTGTGAAGGTTGTGAATGTGTGTAAATGTGACTAAGGAAAGTTTCACCTTGTTTAAGACTTTGGTTATTTATTATATTCCTAATTGAGAGATGGAGGTACCTAGGAGTGGCGAGATAAAAGAATATGCTACTATTCAAAAGAAATAAGAGAGAGGGTTTTATTTGTTTAATATATGGATTTGTGTTTTAGTTGTTTAAGGTACTTGTCTCAAACGAGGGTGTTGGAATAGATTAAGGAAGCTTAGGATTTTTGGTTATCTGATGGAGGAGATATGACTAAGTGCAATTCATGTAACATCATCATACATTGGTTCCTTTGGGATGGTTTGCTTAAATTTTATTGATATAGGTTCAAGGGTAATTAAATTGATTGGTCTGTAATTTAAATCTTGGTAAGACAATGGCATTAGATTTATTTTAATTGTTTGATTTACTCAATATGGGTTATTTATTTTATCATACTTTTGACTATTGTACATAGCATGGTAAGATGATCTTATGGTGAACTTTTCTTTTAGAACTTACTCGTATGTTCCTTTCAAGAAATTAGGTGTAGGCATGTTGTGGGGTAAATTTTTCTTTGGAAGGGGAAAATAGTGGTTAGTATGTGATGTTGAAGTTCTAACTTTAAATCTATTAGATCATATGGCTTATTTAAGGAAATGTTGATTGATGTTTGAGTATTGGGTTTCAATCATATAATACATATGATTACATGATTGACATCCCAATACACTCATCACTATGTTTCAAACTCATTGGGTCATTGACCCCTACTAGAATGATGGTTAGAATTTTGGTTGTTTTAGGAACAATGTTCATAACAACTTTTCATGGCTTCATTCTTAATGTGAAAATACTAAATCTTCTGGCATGATTAAAGAAGTTGTAGAGGTTTAGAGCTTAGCACTATTTCATTAAATAGAAGGTTCATTTTATGATATTGTTAATGGTAGCATACTATTCATATGTGTAGTCTTTATCATGCTTAGTTCTTGAACTGACTCAGGCTATAAATGTGTAGATGGCCTTCATGGGTAGAAAAGGGAGAGTTGCATCGGTGTTGCTTGAAGCTCATTTGTTCGTGTGTGCTTAAATTTTTGAGAGACTCTAAAATTTTATTTGTTTGGAAAGTTTGAAGGGCCTAGTTTGTACTATGGGTAATGTTGTCATAAGTGTCTGAAAATGGAACTTGTAAATAATATAACCAGATCACAACTTTGTTTGAGTAATTTATTGTATTATAGCAAATTTGAAAGATAGCTTAGCTTGGATATGACCAATATTGTTACCTTTTTGTTTTCAAGTCAAAGTTCATTAGAATCCTTCACACCTTTGGGTTTGTATGTCGTGTTGGATAAAATGTGTAACCATGTATAGTTTCACAAAAAGGGTAATGATAAACATATCTTTGAGTTAAAATTTTGTGTAGTAGCTCCCTCTAGGTCATGGCATAAATGTAAACCTAGGCATATTAAAGTGGGTTAGTAATCCTTATAAAAGTTTAAAAAAAAGGATAATGTAGTTGTGATCTACTTGATAACATTTGAGCCATTAAGTGATCAAAGAAGAAACTTTCTTTTGTAAAGAAAAATTATATACCTTACTAACCCTAGTTAAACTAATGAACATTATTCTCTTTCTTGGTGAGTTCTTAAAACAACCTTAAGGTGAAATCAATGTTTATATTTTGGAAGGTAGTGATGTTATTATCTCTGTAGGGGGGGACTGATTAGAAACCATTTAATCTAGCTCACCCTTTGAAAATGTTATTTTATACCTATGTCAATCTCATTGGAAGAAGCCTAAATGAAACCTTTAATCATTATGGATAGATTCTTAGCCAATAAAATCTAGAATAATAACTAATGAGGCCTTAAAGATGAATCCAATTTGATCTCCTTCCTCTAGCTTCTTCCAAAGATCTTTGTAATCTCCTCTTATTTTGTTGTTTAAACGTTTGATCCTTGCAAGGAGGTGGTAGTTCTGAAACTAAGTGGTACTTTCCCTCAAATGGAGCTTGTGCTTGTCACCTGTGTTATGGAGGTGTGGAATAAGTTTTAGTGGCTTGAGTATGATTAATTAACCTTGTGAGGAATGGAAAATGTCTTTTATAAATCAATGAATTAAGTAAGTTATCGACATATTATAGAAGGTCCTCTTTTAGAAAAATTGGTCTTAAGATAATTAGGCAATAGTATAAAAGAAAGAAGTTTTTAGTAGATAAATAACCTTCAAGGATTTTACTCTATGGGATGTCCTTAACTGTAAGTGTGTATTGTGGATGGCCTATTATGTTGTGCCTTGTCGAAGAGTAAAGTTAACTATTTGTAATGGTTTCATATGTTTCCTTTTTGCCTATGTGGTCAACATTGTTTCAAGCTTATTGAGAGTTGGTCGTAGCCCTTCTGGACATCGGTATTGACATGTAAACTCCTAGCAAGTAAAAAAACTTATCCGAGTTTTTCAGTGTTGTATCTCAGGTGTGTATTAGTGGGTGTTACAAAATATATCATAAGAGATTATACTAATACTTTCAACGAATAGTGTTCTTCTATTTATTATCATATTTGTAATACAAAAAAATTTAAATAAATCTTTACTTGTTTACTTTTTTATTTGGGTTGATCACTTTCCTTTCAACATTAGGTGGTTTTATTTTACTTTTCAAATTCTTAATATATTATTATGTATTACACTTATAATGAAAATTACATATATATTCTTTGCAAAAATAAAGCAATCTTAAGATTTTCAACCAAATATTGATTATTCGCAAGTCTTGAATAATACGGTGTTTGTATATATGAAAATGAATATGTTGTGTATTTGTAGTTTTATTTTGATATATGAATATGAAAATATATTTGTATATATGAATATGTTATTTTTTTGGACTGTTATATTAATATTAAATAGATGGATTATTCGAAAAGAAAATGGGGAAATACTTACACAACATCCCAATAGTGGAATCGATTAGCTTCACAATGCATGCATTATTATCATAATTTTGTGAAGTCATCACCACCATTCTTAATTACGCCAAATACATTGACATTGTTAATCTTCAATGGAGAATGGTCACAAGAAAATATGGAATGTATAGACATTCTTGTTATGTCGACATGGTATTTATTTTTTATCATGGACTTATGGCTCACATGTATAAATGTTGTCACAAAAATTTGGATCGAGAAAAGGTCCCTACAATTCAATGGAAAAACTACCTTAGATTGTACCATGAGTTCACCCTTGTAATACACCCACCTCTAGATGGTAACTCACCCAATTTATCTAAAATCATCCTTTCATGGTGGAATGATGTTGACTTGCCGGTTGAAGAAATTGAGCAACGGAGGTATGAAGAGTTGTTATCAACACATTGTGACATTGACCAATGTGGTAGTGACTATAATGGGGATGCTTGCACCAACCTTTATAACCTATCTTTAGTCCCTATATATTTTGTAAAAGTGGAATAAAATGCTTTTGAAAATATATTCTCCACTTTTTTTTTATGAAATATATCACTTTGTCTCACATAAACATGTTATGTACTCATTAATAAGTGAACACATATTCTTTTATATATTTATACTTGTGTTTTAAATCTTATTTTCTTAATAAACTCTTATTATTTTTATGTGTTAATATTATATTATTATGCATTAGGCTTATTATGAAAATTACATCTAAATTCTTGTAAAACTAAAGATATCATAAGATTTTGAAACAAATAGTGATTATTTACAAGTCTTGAAAAACACAATGTATTTTTGAACATGTTGAAAAGCACACTTTAATTTTTTTGATGTGTTGAAAAACAATGTTTTTTTCTAGAGGTTGAAAAACACATTGTGTTTTTCAACATTAGCAAAAGAAAGAGAAAAAAAATAGATCCACATGGCTACAATGTGGAATATATTCCCTTACTATTTCACACATTAAAATAAGGTTCAAGGAATGATTTCATATTTTTTTAGATCCAAGAAAGTATATTGTGTTATTCTCTATGTTTCAATCATAAGAAAAACCCATTTGTAAAGAGAAGTGTTCGAGGTAAAATATTTCATGAAAAAAGTGGTATTTCTTGGAAATACAAATAAAGAGGAAAAAGGAGAAAGAATGCTTCAAGTTAATCATATTTTCAATTACATATTAAAGCATATAATTATTATAATAAGTCTTAATTGCTTACAAGTCTCGTTTATCTTTAGTCATATTATTGTTCAGGGTGTGGTTCATTTCCACCTATATTTTAGATTGAGCATTTAAATTATTTCATTAGAAAATATCTATCACATATTTTTATTACATGTATTTCTCTCAATCTGAATGTAAAGAAAATAAAAGAGCCTCCCATAAAGATGAGAGAATACACAAAATGAATGGTAAGCAATTTATTTGTATACTTTATCTACGTAGAATTCAATAACATATTGTCTAATTATAAATCATTTCATTTAGCCTTAATGGACTCGTAAGGAAGGCATTTCCCTACAAGAACTTCAATTCGTTCAACTACGGAATCTTATTCAGATGTCTTTGTTTCCCTATTCTATATATTGCCTATAATCTAGATGACAAAGTATATCAAAATTATGCATTTGAATGTAGCAGTGGTTTATGTCATTTCAGAACTCATTTGTATAATATTAAATCCGTATCCTATTTCCAAGCATGAATAATTGATTGCTGTGGCATCCTCGTGCCGATGGTGCTGATCATATAGAACATAGCCCCACATTCAACCAATGAAAGGGGCTAGATTAGGTAGTGGCAAGTCATGCTATTAACACTGCCGATTTTATTAAATTGTAACCCATAAAAGAATCCCCTAGCTAGATATGGTTGCACTAGTCGATAAGATTAAATTATATATTTTCATAAATTTAGCATTACTAAAATATATGCTAGTGTCTCTCGGATTCAAGTTCTACATAGAGTTTAGTAATAATTCTTTCAAAAAAATAGAGTTAAATTAAATACTCTTCCCAGCAAAGAAAGACAGTAATTTTATTTGAGACCATCTTTATTAACTCCCATACATCCTCTAAAATTTCATTGGCATTTACAATCTAGTATTTCGAGCCTCGAGTATCCATTTGTCGCAGAAAACATACATAATACACCTACATAATAAGTAGCTTATGATAGAAAAATATCTCATTAATCTACATAATGGAGCCAAATGTATGTCCCGTAATAAAGACATAAGAATACATGGATTTCCTTCTCTCTCGTTCTAGATCTGAAAAAACAATCTACTTTGAATCACTACATAATAGCCCATTGAGTAAGCTCATCATAATTTCATACGCAAATATGGATATCCAAAGATCATCACCACATCACATAGACGCATATTGATCTTCCCATTGTCTCCTACAATTTAATTTCTAAAGCTTTGGCTATGCGATTCAATAACCTACTATCCACTCTAATTAATCCTTAACTCGGAGAGTACTTCATAGTAGATATATTCTACCAAACAACTATCGCTTTCTAAGAAGGTATAAAATGGTCTCGAACTTCTCACAATGAATATCTATTTGTTAGAATTTGTTTTGAAAAGGATTATGATGGATCAAGTGAGCTTTTGTATCTTAGATTGTGTTATTCTGAAACCCATTTCAATGGATATACTTCATGTTTGACTATAAATGGGAAAGCCAATGCTATTTCCATGTTGCAAGATCTTAGATTGTGTTATTTTAAAACACATTTTAAGGAAGATTCTTCTTGTTGACTATCTACACTACAACCAAACAATCTTTTTGTCACAATTTTTCTACAATATTTATGTGGTTATGAGGAATTTCAAAAATTTAAATTGTGGCATTGAAATTGTGTCTCACCCACATTTTGACATATTTTTGTAGTTCATCAACAATTTATTACATCATTGTTAATCTACAATTTATGATTTTGTAAATCACCTACAATTTTTATTATTGTATATTGTCAACAATTTTTCAAGTTTGTAATATTACCACAATTTTATTTTTTTGTCAATTTTCTACAATTTCTAAAAAATGTGGCTTTTCTATATATGTCCACATTGTAGATATTGCAGAATTTACAATTTTCTATATCTTTTCAACACGATATATGTAGAAATTTCAATAAATTTTTCTACAATTTATGTTACTACATGTAAATTGTAGGTGGAAGCTACAATTTCATTGCCACAATAATAATTTGTTGAAATATCTATATAAAAAATATAGAAACTTTACATTTGAAAATTTTTAATTACACATTCTTTTTAGTTATTTTATATGAGTATTGTTTAACTAATATATTAAAATTAATTATATTTATTATTATTTATACTATATGATAATTATGCCGAAGGCGTTACTCCTATGGAAAAAGGATTTCCGATTGTTCACGTTACTATCTTAAATTTGCTGGGCACGTAGACGTTTTTCCTATTTTTAACCCTAAAAATTTGGATTTCGAGTGTAAAGTTTTTGGGTAAATCATATTTTGCTTTTGCCAAGGTTCGTTTTTGGGTTGAGAGGAGGCATCGATCTGTATTATGCATCTATGCATGCCACTATGCCAGTTCACGGTGGATTTGGGGACTCAATTTTCTGTTTCCCCTAATTTTGTAGACGTTACTTGCATTGACAGAGCCCACAAATATTATATCCATGAGCCTGCAAAATATGATATCTCATCTCGCGACGCCTTGCCACAAACCCTTCATTGCATCTTCGATAACACAATCAAAACCGCCGCCACAATCTCTGATCATGGAATCAAGGAATCAGGGATTTGCACAGTTGAAGTTGTTGCTTACTCTCCCAAGAAAGAGCTTTTCAGATCAAGGGCCTTAGTGATTCTAAGGTTGATAAAATTATTGAAGCAGGTATGATACCTGTAATCCCGCGAGACCCAATTTGTCAAATTTGCTCTTTTGTATTTTCTATTTTGTTTCACAGTTGCTTTGTATCTAGATTTGAGTGTTGCTCTTTATATCTTCCAAATTGGTCCCAATAGGATTCACCAGTCTACTAGCCGGATGCACGCTCGGTGCCTTAAAATTATACATATTAGTTGGGTCAAGAAATCTTGATAGGATACTAGAAGGTACCATGAATTGATTGAATTTTATGCCATTTTCCCCTTTATTTGTAGGGGATTTAAACTAGAATTCACATTCTAGGGGGGTGCCTTCGGTTAGTCTCAATTGGTTTTCATCACAATGGCCAGTTCTTATCTTACCTTATCAATTACTTCTTAGCCAAGGTAACGTGTTTTTTTTAGGATCTAATTAGGGTATATCTAGGGAGTTGTGGGTCTCTTTTCTGGTTGTTTGTAGTATTGTACCATTCTTATGACTAATAACATTTGATGTTTATAGGTTCCAGGAACATGGAGATGGATGCTTGGAATTTGTTTAATTCCTGTAATTTTTCAAGCTTGAATCATATTTTTTCAAACGGAAACCTTCTCTTCAGGTTGGACACCTACGGCGATCTCATCCTCATGGACACCCAAGGAAAGCCGCTTCTCACACTCTGCCATAAGGTATACACTGTATTTTCACGGTTTCAAACATATACACATTTAATATATTGTCTTTTTCACTATGCCCAAAAGTAGCTTATTGAGTAAAAGCAGTAGGGTTTACCATTATCTGCATTCATGCCCAAAATGTTTTCTAGCATCAAATCCATTTTGGTGCATGTTTGGGTAGGGATAACTTGTCACATGTTGGAAGATTATGATCCATCATCATTAGGGAAATTTTGATTTTTGTCCCAATTTAATTTTTGCAGGTTTTGCCTAGCTTTTGCTATTTTTTTACTTGCAGAGACTAAGTCTGAGCACTAGTGTTTCAATTAATTGTTTGTGTATCTCTTCATGGTTCCTTTTGTCGGAGATGAGATGGCAGTGGTGTTAGCATATCGGCTATGTGAGTCTCTTAGGCCCTTCAGTTTTTCTGTTGTTGGGACAATTTATTCTTTTCATTTTACTTGTCCGGATATAATGTTTACATGATTTACACTCTTCAATAATTCGTTTGTGTGTTTCTGATGTACAGGTGGACACTCTACAAACATAAATGGAGTCTACCTTCTGCATCTTCAAGGAAGTGACAGTTTTTTTAACACTACTGAATATATACTTGTTTTGCATTGGCTTGCAATTTGCATTACATTTGACATAACATATTTTGCATTGCTTATCAGGGTGCACACATACTACATTCAATGCACCAATGGTTTTCAGTCTTGCAGTTAACAGCCTTTCAACGTTTCCAGGTGTGTTATCAATGTTGTTTCCACTTCCAATTTCATTTCATTCCTACTCAGCCATTTTAGCGGCCATGTGGATGCTTTCATTTAATATATTGGACACGTGTTTGCTTCTGTTTCAGGCACTTCACATGTTATCATTTTCTCATTCCCTTACCTGTTGTCACAGGCTTTGGCTACAACTGAAATGTTTGCAATGAGAGTTTGATGTTGTCCTCAAATTTGATGAAGGAAAAGGTTTATATAACAATACGTTGGATGTTGTAATCATTATGTCTTTTGTCCAAATTTCAAATCATGGGGATGGCTTTGTAGCTGATGTTCACCACATGAATGTGGCACTCAAACGAGCTCGTAGAGAACTTTGGGTATGAATCTTTGAATTCCTTACCGCAGTCAACACCATTTAATTTTTAGAAAAACATGTTTGATTTTGTTAAAATTCAATTTCTTTACTGTCCTAATTTTCGTTGGTTTCAAAAATGTACATGTTATGGGTAACGCAGCTGCACTGAAGCACCTTAATTGAGGATGTTAAGTCTTAGGACTATTTTGTGGATATGGAGTCCATACGAAGAGATTTTTGGGTTATACGGCCATCTTTGTTTTCTTTGTCTCAGGCTAGGGCCGCTTATAGTATGAGAACACCAACGTTAGGAGGTCTAAATCAGAGACAATCAGATGCACATGGAAATGGAGGTGATTGGATGAATGTTGATGGATCAAGTTCAATTGCAAAAAGGGGGCCTACAAAAATTTTAGAGCTAATTTGGAGTTTTTGGAGGATTTTGGGTCTGCTTCTGAAAAATCGAGGGATGCATAATGCATATGGATGTGTCTGGGCCGCTGATAGAGCTTACATCTTGATTGCTGAAAGCTGCAAGAAATGAAGGTCACAACTAGAAATCATGATGAAGGTTTATTGCAGTGCAGAATGAAGCAATTCACATTGCTCAGCATTTATTCCCAAGGAATGAACTGAATGTGAGGGTCAACTCTGAAAATACCTGGTTGGTCGTTCTGTTACTACATGTTTGTTACTTGTAAATGGTTTCTTTCAGTAACTCTGAGGGAAATAGGCAATATTTATGCCCTTCCATTGTGTACATCAAATCAGAAAATAAAAAGTAATCCATTGCTTATTTATGTTCCATTTCTTATGCTTGCATTATCTTTTCCAATCACTATTACTTTATTGTTTTCTCTTTGCAATTGTTGTCTCCTGTCACGGTTTCTAGCTGCTTGTTTCTGCACATTTCCAGCTTGATAGTTTCTGATGTGAATTCAATTCAAGTATTTCAAGCATGCTTTAGACTCTCATTCATTTATATTTAACATTATTAGCAATCTACATGTTTATTTATGTGATATGGATCAGCTTGAAAACTAAAGTTGACTATGGTGTTGTTGATTTTCATGGTCATGGTCACTAATGGGAAATAATTTTTGGCATGTATGGATTCATTCCTTTTGCTTACCAAAATTGGAATGCATTGGGCATTGCAGTGATTTGTTCAGCTGATTTGACAGTTATTTATTTTATGTATCATGTGGTACCTTTGTTTGGTCCTCTTTGAGGTACCCTTGCAGGCTTGTTATGCTCTTATGCACCTTATTTAATAATTAGTAACATGGAGAGAAGCAACAAATAAGATGTCTTTGTAAGCCACCAACCCACAATGTGGTTCCCTCAAGCCAAGACAAAACTACCCTAGCACTTAAAATATGCCTCTATTGAACCAAATCTTTGTATCAAACTCACTTTTGAGGGATGGATTTATCCAAAGAAAATCAACTACTTCATTTATAATAAAATTTTACCAAGCAATTTTTTTCCTCTAAATTCTCCTCACCATAGTGTTGATTTCATTTTTTTGCAATTTGTACTTTGTCCATAAGAAATGTTTAGTTACTCGAACTTTTTGTGTAATTTTTCATTTTGACATAAAGCACAACCATTTGATTGAGAAGCATCCGCCACAATAATTATATTCAAACATAATGAGAAGCTAAATGAAGAATGATCATTGTTGAGGTGTTTATTTAGAAGGAGGAACAAATTATATGATGTATAATATGAATTTTTATATATTTTAATGTAGGCTGATGTTGCTTTTCAATTGAAGGGATCAAAACTTAGTACTGCAATACTGAATCAAGAAACCAAATTTGGAAAAAACTGCAATACTGAATCTGTAGAATTTGTTTTTTGTTGGGCAGGTGTGGAATCGGTGGATATAGACAAAAAGTTGCAGAAACCCAACCAGGTGTTGAAGAGAGTGAAAAGCATGGGAAAGCAGGTGCAGATATGGCAAGTTTGCGGTTACAAATCTCCAAAGACCTTGTTCGCTGATGTTTTCTAGTAAAGAGAGAAAAATGAACTGTATGTGGATTGGGAAGGTACTGTTAACTCCCAATCATAGTCACGAGGTTAAAACTGATGATTACAAAATTTGAACAGTATAAGTAAATAGAAATATCCTCAAGAGGTCCCATTTGCCAAATTGGATTTTGGCTTGCCTATGACCATAAATGAATATTTTTACTTTTGTATTATTTTATTACATCCTTTTGTTAATTTTATTACTTGATTGACATGGATGATACAATTAATGGAGGTGTTATGGATTGATGGGTATTTGCATTTCCTCTATTTACCCATAGTTTTGTCTTGGAATATTCTAAAATTTGTTTTTGTTAAAATAGATTGCAATGATTTAGGATCTGTATTTTGACTTATAATTGTCAAACTACTTTACCACCACTCAAGTCTTCAATCCAAAGACATCAAGTCTCTTGAGTTTGAGGAGGCTTCTGGGCTTGATCTCTGTTATAAAATTCCCCACTGCAAAGGGACCTCCTATGTTGCCAAGCTTCATATTTCACTTCAAACATAATGCCACAATCACACTTACTGCAGATAATTACATGTTTATAATACCAGATTCAGATGATGATGCTACTACCAAAGATTAATACGACTTCACTTTAGCGGGGTGCCTAATCATTTCAAGCAAAGTGGAGATGAAGTATCTGGATCCTCGCTATCTTGGGTAATTATCAACAATAGAATTTACATGTTGTTTATGATTTAGAGAAACAAAGAGTCATTGAAATGTTCCCCAAAATTGTGGATCTCACATCTAGGGTGAGCTTAAGGGTTGCAGGGAGTTGTCCATGGATGCTACAATAACAATGACATGAGCATAAAAGGCCACGATGTTTCAATTTTTTTATACATTTTAGTTTATCAATTTTTTTTTTTAACAAGATGGGAAACCTGGTCACATAACAGGTGGAGTTATGGATTCCTTATTATAGGAGAAGGATTTATACATCAATCATGCTCTTACACTTGCTTCATTTTCAATTTGTGTTGCTCTGTTTTCATTTTGTTTTTACATATTTGAATTTGTTAATATTTTTCAAAGTCTCTTTGCTAATGGATAACTTTGTTGCATGACCGATGGAGTTAAGGATCTCTTATCATAGGAGATATATTTGAACCTAATAATAATATTTGAACCTAGTTTATGCTCTTGCACTTACTAATTTTGAATCTATGTTAATTAATTAGTACCAGTGATTTGAATTTTCAAAAGACCATAGGTCCTAATTTTGTCTTTCTCGGGTTGTGCCCATTTTGATTTCTATTTTCTTTCAAGGAGATCTATGTGACACATAAACCTATTTTATGGTTTGAATACATTTTCTCTATATACTTTGAAGATGAGTCCAACCTATTTTAACAATTCAATGTTCTCAAAGTCTATTTGCTTATGTTGCATCAATTGTAAGATTATGATAATTAATTACATGTAGCCATTGTACCTTTTTTGATTGAAAGTTTAATAGTGTGTGAGTTAAACATCAAATTGCATTTCTTTGGCTTAATGTTAAGGATCGAGGGGTATTCTGCTCTACTAAATTTGTCTGGAGCATAATGTCGGCCTCTTCATTTTTATTGATACCTCCTAAAATTGGAACCTTGATGAATGACTAAACAATAATTTTGACAACATCATCCACACTGTTAGACTAAAAACCACTTGATACCACTGTAGTTTTCAAAGGACCCTACATCTCAAATTTTTTTCCATTAAAATTGTGCATTGCTTTTTTTATAGTTTTTTTAAAGGACACTTATGTATTTACTTATGTTTTAAGAGTGAAGTTCAATTTTCTTACAATAAATTTATATAGTTTTTCCTTAAATGATGAGTGTCAGTAAATATATTTTAATTTGTTAATATTTTCGAGTATTTTCATTAATGATGAAAATTGTAGGCAGCTTGCTGCAATGTTTTTCGCACCAAAGAAACTTTCTTCTATTTTAAATCCACAGATATAAGCTCTTGGTTTCCTTCTTTTTGAGAAGATTCATAAGATCAAACTCCCAAATTCAGCCCACACACAAGGTCTCTACACCACTTAGGGATTGAAGTTGAGTCTCATAGTTAGATGAAACTCTCGCATCAAATATAGATTCATGATTGAACACTATGTCTTATTTTCATTTTCAGATTGGTTATCAACTGTTTTGTTTTACATTTCTTTTAAAATATTTATGTTATTTTTATGGTTTAAGACTCAATTTCATCTTTCTTTGGACTTGTGGAAGCTTCTTTGAAAATTTATTTTAATTCATAGTAGTGATACTCATGGCTTCTTTTTGCAAGCTCTAGACTAGACCCTTTTACCACTGTTTCATTGGTATTTTCATACTATTGTTTTTTATTTCATGTATCATGTGGTACCTTTGTTTGGTCCTCTTTGATGTACCCTTGTAGGCTTGTTATGCTCTTATGCACCTTATTTAATAATTAGTAACATGAAGAGAGGCAACAAATAAGATGCCTCTGTAAGCCATCCTCAATGACCAACCCACAATGTGGTTCCTCTGTGCCAAGACAAAACTACTTTAGCACTTAAAATATGCCTCTATCAACCAAATATTTGCATCAAACTCACTTTTGAGGGATGGATTTATCCAAAGAAAATCAACTACTTCATTTATAGTAAAATTCTACTAATAAATTTTTCCTTTGAATTCTCCTCACCGTAGTCTTCAAATTTTAATTATTTTTGCAACTTATACTTTGTCCATAAGAAATTTTTAGTTACTCTAAACTTTTGTGTAATTATTTATTTTGACACAAAGCACAACCATCGATTGAGAAGCATCCACCACAATAATGATATTCAAACATAACGAGAATCTAAATGAAGAATGATGGTTGTTAAGGTGTTTATTTAGAAGGAGGAACAAATTATATGATGTATAATCTGAATTTTTATATATTTTAATGCAGGCTGATGTTGCATAATTAGCTAAACATATACTTTCTTATATAGATTTTCAATTTAAGGGATCAGAACTTAGAACTACAATATTGAATCAAGAAACCAAATTTAAAAAAACTGCAATACTGAATCTATAGAATTTTTTTTTGTTGGGCAGGTGTGGAATCAGTGGATATAGACAGAAAGTTGTAAAACCCAGCTAGGTGTTGAAGAGAGTGAAAGGCATGGGAAAGCAGGTGTAGATATGGTACGTTGCGATTACAAATCTCCAAAGACCTTGTTCACTGATGTTTTCCAGTAAAGAGAGAAAAATGCACTGTATGTGGATTGGGAAGGTACTTTTAACTCCCAAGCATAGTCACGAGGTTAAAACTGATGATTACAAAATTTGAACAATATAAGTAAATAGAAATATCCTCAAGGGGGTCCCATTTGCTAAATTGGAGTTTGGCTTGCCTATGACCCATAAATGAATATTTTTACCTTAGTATTTTATTCCATCTTTTGTTAATTTTATTACTGATTGACATGGATGATACAATTAATGGAGGTGTTATGGATTGATGGGTATTTACAGTTCATCTGTTTACCCATAGTTTTCTCTTGGAATGTTCTAAAATTTATTTGTTAAAATAGATTGCAATGATTTAGGATCTGTATTTTGACTTATAATTGTCAAACTACTTTACCACCAGCTCAAGTCTTCAATCCAGTACATCAGGTCTCTTGAGTTTGAGGTGGCTTCTGGGCTTGATCTCTGTTATAAAATTCCCCACTGCAAAGTGACCTCCTATGTTGCCAAGCTTCATATTTCACTTCAAACATAATGCCACAATCACATTTATTGCAAATAATTACATGTTTATAATACCTAATTTAGATGATGATGTTACTACTAGTATTAATATAGCTTCAAACAAAGTGGGGTGCCTAATCATTTCAATCAGTGGAGATGAAGTTTCTGGACCTATTGCTATCTTGGGTAACTATCAACAACAGAATTTACATGTTGTTTATGATTTAGAGAAACAAAGAGTTGGATTTCACCTAAAACATGTTCTCCAATTGCCCATTGAGTTTTTTGGTATCACCCTTAAACTGTCACTTTATTATAATATGTTGAATATGGATACGTCTAAATGAATGTCTTACAACTAAGCTGCCAAATCTAAGTACAAAGAGAGAATAAAAAAATGTGGATGTATGGTCTCTCATACAACTCAAAATGTAGATTTTTCTCATAGATATTTCACCCATTGTCAAACACAAAAGATAGTATTCAATTTTATCCTATACTTAGTCATACATCGAAGTTGAAATATCTTCATATTAAGTGGAATTTCCATGGTGAATATAAATGCTTCTAAATGAATGTCTTATAAATGGAATGCTACAACTAAATGTTATATGTATACTTTTAAATGAATGTGCAATGCATGGTGTCTCATACAAATCAAAATGTAGAACTTTCCCATAGATATTTCACCCATTTTCGAAACAAAAAGATGTATTCAATTTTATCCTATACTTAGCCATACATCAAGTTTGAAATATCTTCATATTAAATGAAACCACCACAACGAAATATTAAATATGTATACATCTAAAATGAATGTCTTAGAGTTGAGTGCCATAATCGAATACAAAGAGAGAATAGAAAACGTGGAATGCATGGTGTCTCATACAAGTCAAAATGTAGAGTTTTCCCATAGATATTTCACCCATTGTCAGACACAAAAGATGCATTCCATTTTATCCTATACTTAGCCATACATCAAGTTTGAAATATCTTCATATTAGGGGGAACTCCCCTCTTAAGTGCAAAGCATGATATAATTTTCCATTATGTTTTCCATATCCACCTTTAGTTAGTTTGAAGTGGTATGAATAGATTGAAAATCTACAAATATATGGAAGTCTTCATGTAACATGTTTAGTTCAAATAAAATAGTCAAGCAAAATTCTAACACTCATGGTATGAGATTTGCAAATGTATATGTACGAATTTGTAACAAGTATGAAATGTAGAGATGAAACTTTTAAATAAAGTGGTTCATCTATATATCTACACTTACAAAATCAATCACACCCATTATCAACACCAACTACAAAAGTAATAACTATCTCTCTAAAACAAATAACATATATTGTTCGGTGTTCACATTGCATTGTACACATGCGATTGCTAGTTTTAATCTTATTTTAAAATATTAAAATAGCAAAATCTAGATAATATTTTAAATATTAGAAGAAAAATATTATAGTTGATTTTTCAAAATACATAATACCTCAAATAAAAATACAAAATACAAAATATCATCACAAATTTTCTTATGAAAAGTTATAAAATCTTATTATATTAAAATATGTTTATATTTATAAAATATTGTAAATATTCAATTTACAAGAAAAACGTTTTTCGGTAAAAGACTAATTTTAATGAAATCAATCCTGTCCAAATATAATTTAATTTTTATAAAATAAACATTTGAAAATTGGCATGCATATAGTAAAACCATAATTAAATTCATAAATTTATATGAAAGTAATTTCACTTAAATTATAAATACCCATTTCTTATCCAAATAAGGTTTGCGGGAGAGAATTTATATTCAGGTTGCTTGAATTCGGTAGATTTTTTATTCTATTTTCTGAATTTCCGTTCCCTAATATTTATAATTCATTGAATTATTATTATGTGTAGTAGTTTAGATCCATAAATAACTAGAACTTTCCTTCCTTAAATGAAGAAAAATAAATATATTTAAGCATATAATTTGAGAATAAACCATGTACTATCTCGTTTGATTGCATTTCATGTATATTTTTATATGAAGGATGATGAAAAATTGATATAAATGTGAGAAACTAATTTTTCATATTAATTTTTAGACATACATTGTATAAAAATCAGTGAGAATCATTTAAAAATTAAAAATATGTATGCTAAAAAAATATGTTCTAATTGAACCAATACTAAATCCCAATATTGTTGCTTATAGACACAAAAAATGGGGGAATAGAAAACATAAGTAAAATTGAGGATATATTGAATTATTCATATATCCCACAACCTTATAGGTTGTAATAAAATTTGAAAAGATCCTCTCGAACATTTGATAACTTTTTTCATCCAAAGTCTACTCTCAATGATGTATCGTCCTCAATGAACCGGAGGTTGACAAACCCAAATAATCCCTTTGGATATTTTAACGCATCTTTCAACCGAATGAGACCTTCGCACCCCGACGCCTCCTTCAAAGCCCCCGGAACTAGGTATTGTTTATACAAATGTGTCACTTCTCGTAGGTTACCCCAGGAACTAGGTATTAATGCCTTCTTCAGTTGCATCATTGCAACGCTTTTCTAACCATATCGGACAGATTGGTCATCATATCCTCTCTCGCCTTGCCTTTGAGATTCAATCTCTCTCAGATAACTCGAACTTTATATTTTGCTGCTCAAGATAAATTCTTTGGCTTTGTTTTTACATTTATTTGACAATTGTTGAAACACAATTCTATTTTTTCTTACAAATTCTAGACATTAATGCCATAAACATCAAATCTTTGAGATTAAACTTATTTTGCATCAATAAATGTAGTAACACCATTTTATTTCCTCAACCATGGCTTGAAAAAAAAAACTCATGTGCATGGCCGATGATCTAGAAATCGAGCAAGCCACCATGACTATGGCTATTGTAGTGCCCACTTCCCTTTGACATCTTTTTTATTTTGTTCTTGATATTGTTGATCGTGCTTATGGATATATTATAGATTTTTGATTTAGCATGTTAGTAGATATCAGAGATACTAAAATCTTGTTGATACTGAGACATTTGATGTTGATATTGATATATTCTTGACATGGTTATTAATCTATAGTTCTGACATGTGATACAGTTAGTCTTATTGAATAGACCTTTGATAATTGGATTAATGTTGTGATCATTTGACATGGATGAAATGTGGAATAGAAATGTGCTAGAAATTGTAAGTGATATTGTATTTGCATAGATGATATTAATTCATACATAGTTGATTTTAGATTTATATCGTATATTTTGGCATGGATGTTTTAATGCAGCCACAAGGCCGAAGGAGGTATTCTTTGTTTTGTAGGTATATTATATTCACAACAACATCGGGGGATTAGAGACCAACCACATTGGAATTCGAGAAGAATTCAACTAGGGTCACCATGGCAACATGTAATTGTGTGTGTTAGAATTATTTAGTTAGGGAAAATTGTGACCAAGGGGTCATGTGTTGTTTTGTTTTAATTTCTTTTTTTTTACAATGTTAGTATGTGTTTCTTTTAGTAATGAAATTTACTTGTTTTATTATTTAGATTTTTGGATATATGTTTACCCCTTTATTATTCATGGGTTGTAGTGTCTTAATTAAGCTAATTTAAATTTGTCCTAAACTAATTAAAGATGTGACCAAAAAGGAGTTCATTTATTAGACTTGATTTACTCTTGGATTTTGTGTTGAGTGTTGTATGCTTGAGTCTTGAGTGTAATACACTCTACCCTTCATGGGAAACTCGAATTTGGCCTTAGAGGCCAAATTTGGAAGCTTGTGGGACAAGTCAAACTTGTCCCACACCTCTTAAATGCCTATGCCAACCCTACCTATGGGTTGGGGGTCAAATTAGGCCCTATTAGGTGTTTTGGGAAGATAAAAAGGTGAAATGTTAATTGCACTTTCTTTCAAATATTTAATTTTTTCCTTAGGGGAGTGGGCTTAGATGGAGTGTGTAAGTTTCTTGTCATTCCTTCAACCACTTATTAATTATACTTTAGAATTTGACCAAGTGATGTGGAGTGGAGAGGAAATGAGGTGGCATCCTACTTGGAGCCACATCATCCTCCTCTCTCCTTTTTCTATTTATTGAAATCATTTTTCTTGTTTGGGGGTTACTTGATCATTTTTAGTCTCTTGAAATTTTTGGAGAGTGAGAGGATTTTTGGAGAGAGCTTGTGGATTGTTGGAGTTTTGTGGATGCTTGCTTGGTTTTGGGAGGAGCTTGGAACTTCATTCTTGGAACAAGCTCTACTATGGAGAGGTAGGAGCTTCACCTTGTTTAATTTATGTATTTTATTATGTGTTTATATGTTGTGTTGTGTTTTATTTCCCTTTTGAATGCTTGTTGGGTGTGGGTAGATTGCCTAAGTTTTGGAGTAGGAGGAGACTATGGGGATTTTTCATGTAGGGAGGCATAAGAGTTTACCATTTTGTGGAGGGAGTTTGGGTTGGGTGCCCCACCTTGTTTGAGGAATGCTTACATTTCCTCTTGTTTCTTGTTATGAGGGAGGCATAAGAGATTTAGGGAGGCATAAGAGTTTGTAGGGGATTTGTGATATGCATTGGAGGCTTTTATGTGGGAACCCATTTCCATTGGGAGGCATAAGTGACCTCCCATAGGTCTTGTTCTTTTGGCTTTCTTGATAAGCCTTGTTATATTGTTGTTTTGTTGTTTCTTCTTGTTGAGTTGTTGTTGTGTTTTAATGTGAATGGAATGATGTGAAACTATTTGTTAAGTATTGTGGAAGCTTGTAGTTTCCATGAGTTGAAATCTTCTCCCATTGTAATGTGGTTGGGGCTCGGGGCCAATGGAGAGGATGGCTTCTCCTCTCCATTGGATATCTTGGTTGGGTGGAGAGCGTTGCCTCTCCCCTATTTTGTTGTGAATCAAGAAAATTCTTGGAGGAGCTATCTTGTTGGTGTTTGGAGCTTGGAGTCTTGTTGGTGACCATGTGAAACTCCCTTAGTATTTTTACCCACTTAGAGTGGAAGAAATTGTAATAATGTATTTCATTCTTGTATTTAAATTTTTGTATGACTTCCCACATCAAGTGGAGGACATTGTAATGATTTTGTAAAGGAAATTTGTATTCAAATAGTTGTTATTGATATTGTATTGTATGTGGAAAGAAACAAATAAGAAAAAAAAAAAAAGAAGAAAGGCATTGTAGAGTTAGTTTTGTAAATAGAAACATAAATATTTCTCCTTGTTGAATCTTGGTTGTATTGTGAGAAAAGTAGCCTTTGTGATTAAAAGAAATGAGCTATTTTTTAATGGAAAAGAAAGTATATTTTCATTGAGTAGTTATTGTATTGTAAATGTAAGAGAGAAGAAAATATTTAATTAAATAAATTAATCCTTGTTACCTTCCTTTTGAATAATTGATTAATGGACCTTGGAGATAAATATGAACCTAAGTTAACCTTTAACTAAACCTGGTTCTTCAATCATAAAGCTAAGTTAAGTAGTGTAAGTCGATTTAATGAACCCTAAAGGTTAAGCACCCTTGTAACCCTCTTTGTAACTTAAACAAAAAAAATCAGTCACACTTTTGAGTTAAGTGTTAGGTTGAAGCGTGTTCTTAGAACGTCATTTTGTGGGCATTACACTTGGTATCAGAGCCATGGGTTCAAAATGGACCCTTGGGCACACCTAGAAAACATGAAACATGAATATTTAACCTAATGCAAAAGTATTCTTTTAATCTAGAAAACCACAATGTCTGATAATTGTATAAATTAGAAAACATAGAAAACTAAAACAAGACCTAGAATAATGAACTAACTCTCACCTTGATCTGTGCAAGAGGCACGGATCAGACGAGGGGTATTTTCACATAGACCTAGATATACCACCTCAGAGTAGGCTGTAGTGGCCATTCTACCTCAGATTTTATAGACGCTTCAGGACGTCAATGTTGTTATACGCGAAGAGGCCTTGGGAGGACGGTTTTCTAGACATGGCATGGAGCTGTCAGTGGAGGCCCATGTATACCCTAGACACATCAAGGAGTATAGGGAAAATAAATTTTTTGTGGAGTCACCTAGGAAGATTCATCATAGAGATTACATGGGGACATGATATCAGGTCATTAAGATAGGTCTCGAGCCCTAGACAGAGGGAGGAGAATGCAGAGAGACCTAGGGTCATCTGACATCAATAGCAGACCATATCAAGGAGATCCTGAAGCTTGACCATCTCATTTTTTAGGTGATACAGGCCATTTTCAGGAAGAGGCCTAGTTGGTGAGTTGAGTGGATGCTTCAACCTCTATCCTTGTACTAGAAACACGGAAGATCATGTTGTGATCAAACTTCTAAGGGATGGAGTAGGATTCTAGTGGAGGGCCAAGTTGTAGAAGGTCCATGTTGACAAAGACAGCTTACACGAGAGCTATTTGAGGAGTGTTTCAAGAGAAAGTATTTTCTTAGGAGTTTTATATAGCAGCAAATAGATGAGTTTCACGACCTCCGTCAGGCATCGATGACCGTAGCCGAGTATGAGAGTCAATTTCTGGACCTACTCTAGTATGTCAACTATATGCAAGATGAGTAGGTACGGATTCACAAGTTCATCCAGGGCTTAAACTTGGATTTGGGTGGCGCGGTGCGCATTCACTACCCACAGACATTAGCAGAGGCCATGGAGAAGGCCTATATTATAGAGGAGACATAGGGGAAGACACAACAAGCTAGAGATAGAGCTTAGAGATGTATCCAGCCAGATGCAGGATGGCAGATCGAGGGGTCAATTCCTCCTCCACTTGGTGGACAAAGTTTCAGAACAGGGCTTCATTCAAAGCCAAGACAATAGCCACCTCATCCGTAGCAACATCGAACTGCCCAATTTTAGACCTCCTCAAAGGTTTGATTCACAAAGAGGATGGAGTATGGGGCCTCCTCCTAGGGGTCCCATCAGGACACAGGGTGCACCGCGAGCTTAGTTAGCAGAGCTCGTCAGCAAAGACCTAAGCAGTTTGTGGCCAAATTGTTAGGATCCACAACTCAGACACTCTAGAGTACCCGGTTGTAGCTACATCGCACTGAGAGAGCAGGTAGCTGTTATGGTTATGGTGTTACTGGACATCATTAGAGAGATTGTCCACAAAACACTAGCAACAAGTATAAGACGAAGATCTAGAGCCTACTATTAGAGATATGACATGGAACCATCAGATCTACACAGTGGTCGAGAACTTCTAGGCTGAACACTAGAGTACCATGATTGAGAAGATAGGTAGTATTGGTGGTATTTCCATCTCTATATTATTTGATCCTTGGCTCTTTTGACTCATTTATCACACCATCCTTAGTAGAGTTTTTGCAGTGCTCATGCAGTTAGGCAGGGTCATAGTTGGGATGTTGAGATGGCTTCTGGAGTAAACTATTTTGTAGACTCCTTAGTTAAGGAGTGTGTAGTGGATTTGGGACCCTTCACTACTACCTCGGATCTTCAAATCCTTCCATTAGGATCTTATGGTGTCATCTTGGGCATGGAATGGTTGTTTAGACACAAAGCTAGAGTGGACTGTTACCATAAGACTATTGCTTGTACATATGATCTAGAAGTAGAATCAATGATAGTAGGGGTTAGGAGGCTCGTTTCCATTCACACCATCTCCACTATGTAGCTTAAGTAGTGTGTGCGAAGGGGTTGTCAAATTTTTGTTGTTACGATCATGATAGATCAAAGGATGAGTCTAGTGGACCATACCTTGATGACCACCACATCTTGAGAGATTTTGCTAATGTTTTTCTAGGGGAGGTTTGGGTTACCTTCCCCACGTGAGATAGATTTCCACATATATTTGGTTCCGGGTGCAGAGCCTATCTCACGAGCACCTTATCATATGACTACTCTTGAGCTAGATGAGATCAAGTTATAGTATGAGGGCCTTCGGAGAAGGGCCTTATCCATCCTAGTGTATCCCCTTGGGGTGCACCGTGATCTTCATGAAGAAGAAGGATGGATCTCTATGGTTTTTATTGATTACCATCAGCTAAAAAAATTAATGATCAAGAATCGTTACCCCTTCCACGACATTGATGATTTGTGTGATTAGATGAAGGGAGCTACATTTTTCTCCAAGATAGATATTAAGTCAAGGTACCATCACCTCAGGACTACGAGAGGCGGATATTCATAATACCACATTCTATACGAGGTATGGCAACTATGAGTTCACAGTGGTACACTTCGGTTTGATGAATGCCCTTGCAATTTTTATGAGTTTGATGAATGGGGTATTTAGGAATTTTCTAGATCACTTTTTTCTCATCTTCCTTGATGACATTCTGATCTACTCACGTACGCATAAGGAGCATGAGGAGCACCTTTTCCAGGTTCTTCAGTGTCTTTGTGAGAAGCATCTTTATGGGAACTTGGAGAAGTGTGTCTTCATTCAGATAAGAGGTGTAGTATTTGGGCCACATCATTTCTGGGGAAGGTATCGCATTTGATCCTTCCAAAATTTGAGCCATCATGGATTGGCTAGAACCCACTAGTGTGACTAAGGTGTGCAACTTCATGGGTTTAGTAGGATATTACAGGAGATTTGTTCAAGACTTTTCTTAGATTGTGCACCCCATCACTTCCCTTCAGCAGAAATGGAATAAGTTTATATGGTCAAATAGATATGAGTAGGCCTTCAGTACACTGAATGAATACCTCATGAAAGCACCTATTCTTGCAGTGCCAGATCCTTACGGTGCGTTCTACATTTGCATAGATGCTTCTTTGGCATGACTTGGAGGTGTGTTCGATGCAGGAGGGTAGAGTAGTTACTTTGAGTCTCGTAAACTCAAGGATTATGATCTCAATTATCTAACTCATGATCTTGAACTTGTGGCTGTTGTTCACGGTTTAGTTTGATGGAGACATTTTCTTCTTGGTCGAAGATTTACACTAAAGACTAATCACTTGATTCTTCGCCACCTCTTCACATAGCCCAATGTCAATGCTCATCAACGAGCATTAGATGGAGTTTCTTTGTGAGTATGATATGTAGATAGAGCATGTGAAGGGGAAGGAGAATGTGGTTGTAGATGCCTTGAGTAGATGGAGACATGTAGTTATGGCCACTTCAGTGGGCACATATTTACGGAGCAGGATTTTACAAAGCAACTTTCTTATGATAGTTTCTACCTTGCAGCTAGAGTAGAGATTGAGTCTCAGGGACCCTGAAGGGATATTTGATGTATTTTCATTAGAGGTAGATGGCCTTCTCGAACGATGTCAGATATATGTTCCTAGAGATGGAGGATTTAGATAGGACATTTTCACATAGGCTCATCGTGTACATTATTTAACCCATCCAAGGGTGAAGAAGATGCACGCCACCTTGAGATAGTTGTACCATTGGAGAGGACTTCGAGAGATGTGGATTTGTTTATGTCATGATGCTTAGAGTGCTAGAGGGTAAAGGCTGAGCATCAACATCCAACTAGACTTCTCTTTCCTCACGCCATACCGGAGTGTAAGTTGGACACCATTTCCATGGACTTCATTATTGGGTTATCGACGTTGAGATACCACCACATCATGATGCCATCATGGCCACGGTGGATAAATTAATGAAAGTGGCTCATTTTTCTCCAGTGAAGACCACCTATACATCTAGTACGGTGGCATGGGTAAATCTTAATGATATTTTTCAGATTACATGGGATTCTGTGGAAGATCATTTCCAACCATGATCCTTTGTACACTTCCCATTTCTGGACCACGATGCAACATGCTCTCGGATGCAAACCAAAATTAGCACAGCATATCACCCGAGATAGATGAAAAGATGAGTGGGTGAATTAGATCCTAGAGGACATGCTTAAGATCTACATAATGGATCACTAGTCGAGATGGGAGGAGTATTTGTACTTGGTGGATTTTTCCTATAATAATAGTTTTCAGAGTTCGATAGGCATGGCTCCTTTTAGGCATTATATGGCAAAGAGTCCATGACACCTATTAGTTGGGATAGGTTAGAGGATAGGGTTTATCTTGGGCTAGCATTATTGCAGGTTATGGAGCAGTAGGTTACCTTGGTCAGACAAATATTGTAAGAGGCGCAAGACAGGAAGAAGAAGTATGTAGACCATCATAGGATAGATTGTAGTTTTGAGGTAGGCATGATGGTGTTTCTTCATGTCAGACCACATAAGAGCCCTATCCATTATGGAAAAGTTTCTAAGCTTGCTCTTAGGTTTGTGGGTCCCTTTGAGATCTTAGAGCGCATCGGTCCCTTGGCCTATCGTCTAGCATTGCCACCTAGCTTGTCTCGCATCCATGATGTGTTTCATGTTTCTGTGCTTAGGAGATATATTTATGATCTTTCTCACATGCTTGATTTGACCAAATTGCAAGTGCGCAGGATCAGGGTAGGTGATGGTGGAGCCCATATGCATTATAAAGCATAGGACCCTGGGCCTTTGCGAGGCAGAGAGATTGACCAAGTTCAGTCCAGTGGGACATATATGATGAGACTACGGCTACGTGGGAGGATGCTACTTTATTATGAGTTTAGTTTCCACACCTGTTCCAATGACTTCCAGGAGGAAGTCAAGTCTAAGGGGAGGGGGATGTATTTCCAACTTCCCTTTGACACCTTTTTTATTTTTTTCTCAATCACTGCCGATCGCACTTATGGATATATTATAGATTTTTGATTTAGCATGTTAGTAGATATCAAAGATACTAAATTGTTGTTGATTCGATTCAGTATATGATGCATATGGACCATTAGAGACATTTGATGTTGATATTGATATACTGTTGACATGGTTATTTATCTATAGTTCTGACATGTGATATAGTTAGTCTTATTGAGTAGACCTTTGATAATTGGATTAATGTTGTGATCATTTGACATGGATGAAATGTGGAATAGAAATGTGCTAGAAATTGTAAGTGATATCATATTTGCATAGATGATATTAATTCATACATAGTTGATTTTAGATTTATATCGTATATTTTGGCATGGATGTTTTAATGCGGCCACAAGGCCGAAGGAGGTATTCTCTATTTTACAGGTATATTATATTCACAACAACATCGAGGGATTGGAGACCAACTACATCAAAATTCGAGAAGAACTTGACTATGGTCACCATGGCAACATGTAATTGTGTGTGTTTTATAATTATTTAGATAAAGTAAAATTGTGACCAAGGAGCCATGTGTTGTTTTGTTTTAATTTTTTTACAATGTTAGTATGTGTTTCTTTTAGTAATGAAAATTACTTGTTTTATTATTTAGATTTTTGGATTTATGTTTACCCCTTTATTATTCATGGGTTGTAGTGCCTTAATTAAGCTAATTTAAATTTTTCCTAAACTAATTAAAGATGTGACCAAAAAGGAGTTCATTTATTAGACTTGATTTACTCTTGGATTTTGTGTTGAGTGTTGTATGCTTGAGTCTTGAGTGTAATACACTCTACCCTTCATGGGAAACTCGAATTTGGCCTTAGAGGACAAACTTGAAAGCTTTGGGACAATTCAAACTTGTCCTGCACCTCTTAAATGTCTCATGCCAACCCTACCTTTGGGTTGGGAGGTCAAATTTAGGCCCTATTAGCTGTTTTGGGAAGATAAAAGGGTTAAAGGTTAATTTCACTTTCTTTCAAATATTTAATTTTATCCATAGGGGAGTGGGCTTAGATGGATTGTGTAAATTTATTGTCATTCCTTCAACCACTTATTAATTACGCTTTGTAATATGAGGTTGACCTAGTGATGTGGAGTGGAGAGGAAATGAGGTGGCATCCTACTTGGAGCCACATCATCCTCCTCTCTCCTTTTGATATTTATTGAAATCATTTTGCTTTTTTTGGGGTTACTTGATCATTTTTAGTCTCTTGAAATTTTCGAGAAAGTGAGAGGATTGTTGGAGAGAGCTTGTGGATTGTTAGAGTTTTGTGGATGCTTGCTTTGTTTTTGAGGAGCTTGGAACTTCATTATTGGAACAAGCTCTACTATGGAGAGGTAGGAGCTTCACCTTGTTTAATTTATGTCTTTTATTATGTGTTTATATGTTGTGTTGAGTTTTGTTTCCATTTTGAATGCTTGTTGAGTATGGGTAGATTGCCTAAGTTTTGGAGTAGGAGGAGACTATGGGGAGTTTTCATGTAGGGAGGCATAAGAGTTTACCCTTTTGTGGAGGGAGTTTGGGTTGGGTGCCCCACCTTGTTTGAGGAATGCTTGCATTTCCTCTTGTTCTTGTTATGAGGGAGGCATAAGAGTTTATGGAGGTATAAGGGGTACTTGAGGGAGGCATAAGAGTTTGTAGGGATTTGTGATATGCATTGGAGGCTTTTAGGTGGGCACCCATTCCCATTGGGAGGCATAAGTGGCCTCCCCATAGGTCTTTCTCTTTTGGATTTCTTGATAAGCCTTGTTATATTGTTGTTTTGTTGTTTCTTCTTGTTGAGTTGTTGTTGTGTTTGAATGTGAATGGAATGGATGTGAAACTATTTGTTAAGTATTGTGGAAGCTTGTAGTTTCCATGCGTTAAAATATTATCCCATTGTAATGTGGTTGGGGCTCGGGGGCCAATGGAGAGGATGGCTTCTCCTCTCCATTGGATATCTTGGTTGGGTGGAGAGCGTTGCCTCTCCCCCTATTTTGTTGTGAATCAAGAAAATTCTTGGAGGAGCTATCTTGTTGGTTACCATGTGAAACTCCCTTAGTATTTTTATCCACTTAGAGTGGAAGAAATTTTAATAATGTATTTTGTTCTTTTTATTAAATTTTTTTATGACTTCCCACATCAAGTGGAGGAAATTGGAATGATTTTGTAAAGGAAAGTTGTATTCAAATAGTTGTTATTGATATTGTATTGTATGTGGAAAGAAATAAATAAGAAAAAAAAGAAGAAGAAATGGCATTGTAGAGTTAGTTTTGCAAATAGAAAAGAAAATATTTCTCCTTGTTGAAATATTGGTTGTATTGTGAGAAAAGTAGTCTTTGTGATTAAGAGAAATGAGCTATTTTGCAATGGAAAAGAAAGTATATTTTCATTGAGTAGTTATTGTATTGTAAATGTAAGAGAGAAGAAAATATTTAATTAAATAAATTAATCCTTGTTACCTTCTTTTGAATAATTGATTAATGGACCTCGGAGATAAATATGAACCTAAGTTAACCTTTAATAAACTCTGTTCTTCAATCATGAAACCGAGTTAAGTAGTGTAAGTCGATTTAATCAACCCTAAAGGGTAAACACCCTTGTAACCCTCTTTGTAACTTAAACCAATAAAAATTTAGTCGCACTTTCGGGTTAAGTGTTAGGTTCAAGCGTGTTCTTAAAATGTCAATTTTGTGGGCGTTATAGCTATTAGGTAGACAACTACTGTTTAGTTTAGAAAATAAATACTGCATGTGTTTCCATAAGATTTTTATTATAACAAAGGTGCACATGAAATCTGATAATGATGTAAGGCTCTTTAATTTCTCAGTGTTTGATTGAGTTTTAATTAGCGGCTAGATTTATTTCACTTTGATCTATGAACCATGGATTCCACCAATGCATGTTCATGAATATCTCATATTTTTCTTAACATAGATGTTTCCAAAGTCCTTGTTCAACACTTATATCCCACGTGACCTCTTATAATCACATATGAGTTAGGGGTACGTACATAGGGTGGTGTTTTCTTTTTGATGATGAAGTTGTATTGTAAATAATTGTAGTCATTAAAAACATTAAAATATATTTGAACATATGGTAAATTTCAAGCATGTATATATTAAAATAACTAGAGTATTTAGTAATCTTGAGTTATATAAATTTGTATTGTAATTAATATTAATATATTTTATTTGAATTATTAATATAGTTGTGGGTATTTCAAAATCTTTATTAAGTATTTATTAGTTGTAAATTAGTTCTATTTTAGTAGGTTTATGTATTATATGTGCGTGTTGAGAATATGTAAAAGATGGTATAAATATATTTCATGATCTATTTTTAAATGTATATTTACTAATTTAATGGGTATTTCAATCTACTAGTGTTAAGTCTTTGTTGTAATAATGCTAGTTAATTAGAATTGTATCTAATTTAGAGTAATGTGAACTCTACATGTTCGTTGAAGACTACAAAATAAATAATGTAGTTCTTAGTCTAACGTAATGCATGTGCATAACCATTATAAATTTCAATGTTCTAGTGACATAAAAATTAAATTCTATATGCTCTTCTTTAAATTCTTATAGATGCATTCGTAATGCATTTATCAGTCCTTAAATTTAAATTAGGAAGCTATTGGCATGTATGTAAAAATCATCACCAAAATTTTAAAATCATCACTAACATATTATAAGATTAATGTGGAATTTCCACCTTATTTCAAATTCACAAATAAAGATAGTAATATAAAGTTTTGAATCAATTATAAATTTACATTAGTTTAGTTTAAATATGTTATAAATACAAATATAATAGATAATATTTACAATGAAGTCTACACATTTTTTTCTAAACTTTTGATGATGTGACATTTTTTCATTATTTAATGTGGTATTTCCACAATACTATATTGTTATTAGTATTTTAAATATATATAATAATAAGTATATCATTTGAGTAATATGACATTTCCACACTATTTGAATTTTATATTTTATTTTATTTAAATAAACAAAAATAAAGTTCAAAACAATACTACCTTTTCACATTAAAATAGTTTAATATTAGTATTCTTATAATAAATACATGCATGTTGTGAAATATTTTTAGTCAATTCTATTTATTAAAAATCTGCAATTTATAATATCCATAGTATTTAATGTGGGTTAACTACATTATTGTAGTTTTCTTAAAGTTTATTATAAGACATGTATGTTTGGTGTGATGTAATATTTGCAAATCATATATTAGTCTTCTTAAATATGTAAAATTAAAAAAAAATCCAAATTATATAATGTGGCATTTCAACAATATTATAATTTCATATCAATCTTCATAAAATATGTCACAAGTATATGTGTGGTAGGTAATATTTATAATAAATTTGAATCTTATTGGAAAAAATGTGGAATTTTCATAATTAAGGTTTGGAGATGTGGGTTTTCTACAAATTATTAACAATTCTAATATTATTGAAAAAATGTGGAATTTCCATAATTAAGGTTTGGAGATGTGGGTTTTCTACAAATTATTAACAATATAAATTTACTATGGAAAATCTACAATAATTAAAAATCAATAAGAAAATTATCATAGAGATGCCACAATTATTCTACAATTATACTAAATTGTGGAAAATTTGTGGAATAATTGTAGTAAAAAGTGCTTGTTTGTTGTAGTTCTAGTTAGAAATTTGGTCTTTTTAATATATTGTATAATGATTCATTTTATCCCTCACTATATTTATCTTCTCGATATAAAAGGTTCTTGTTACCTCTTTGTTTATGGTGTGAAGGCAATCTCTTTCCCAAACTTTCTTAAATATCATCTCATTAATAAGAACATTTTGTAAGGGTTATTTTCTCACTTTTTGAACTAAAATGAAGTGTTTAATTAACCTATAGAGTACATGGATACTTTTTTCTCTTCATATTCTTGCATCGACAACAAAAACTAATTTTTAAAGGTAGTTTGTTATGAACTAGGAATGATTATATTATAAATATGATAAAAAATATGTTACATGTTGTTAGTTATCTAACAAATTTAAATGTTGGATACCTTTGAAACATGGTTTGTAGCTCACTTCCAAAAGGGGGTGTGGGGCCAATGTCCCCCACTGCTATCGCAAGGGGTGGAGAGGTTGGGGGAAGAGCCCCTGAAGAAAAAATTAAGTAGTTAATCCCATGTTTCTAGAAAGATGAATTCAAGTGAATTCTATTTTTAAGAAGGAAAATCCTAATTGTGTTTTTCCACTTTATTTTAGAAGGCATAATCCAAAATGTACTTTTCCAATTAGGGGTATTTATTTTGTGGAGATCGAAAGTAACTTATAATGAGTTCACATGTAATCTATTCATATGGAGTTAATAAAAGCATGATATCATACACTGTGGATATTTCACTAAGCACTAGGCTTTGGTTTTACAATATAAATTGATATTTCATCTCTTGCATATTTGGTAATCATAGATTAATTTTATATTTATTTGGAAAATGTTGTTTTGTTATTCAACTTTCTACCTATTTATTGGTGCGATGAGTTTAGTTTCCTACCACACTTGAAGAGATGTTCAAACTCTTCGCATCCCTTTTAATTTTAGGATTCCCAATTGGATATGTGTATCTATGCTATTGAAAGAGTATAGAAGAAATTGAAATATGTTTTATCCAATCTTTTGTCATTGAAATAAGTTTTATATTTGATTTACTATAATTCTCCACACACGACTATTACTCTTAGTGTTGATCCTTGGGTAAGTGCACAGAAGTTGGGAGGCCAAAAAGAGGACAAAAACCCAAAAACAGACAAAACATGTACTCATTTGGCTAAAATGCACTCGCATTTTATTTTTTGGGGTTTGGTAATTACCGAACCTATAATGCGTATGTGTTTTAAAGAAGGAAAAATGCATACGCATTTTATATATTATGGAGTATGTATGTGTATTTTGGGTGTCGTATACCTACAAAATAAATGTCTAAGTGTAAGATTTCTTTTATTATTTCTTATACTTTAAATTTATTTTAGTAAATAAAAGAAATTAGGATCACTCGCACTGATGGAAGTAGTCCCATAGCTCAAAAATTATAATGTAGAAGATAGTTTTTAAAAATATAATCGGTAAGTACTTACTCATTTTCAAGATTTCATCAAAGGACCTAAAACTTTCAAGGCATATATATTTTTGTTGGTCTTTGTTTTGGGAAAGCATATAGTCATTTTTTACATTTTTGACCTTCTAAATTGGATTTTGACCCTACCACTACTTGAATTGGTACAAATTTTTAAATTTGGTCTATAATTCACTTTAGTGACCATGAATCAACTCTATGATGCATGTCTACTTCTCACTAAAAAGAGATCCTCACTTTGTATACTAAAAGATGATTACTCATTCTTAGAAACATGGTGCTCCATATAATCATCCAAATAGATCATCCCCTCACCATACCTAGCTCCAAAACCATCATTTTATAGAATCAAATTCATGATTCTCATACATGTTTTTACTCATATGTCTCTAATGGAGACAAATGATACCTTAATACTTCACACATGATGGTCCTTGATACCTCGGTGGCATGAATAGCTCATTTTAATACTTCACACATGATGGTCCTTAATACCTCGGTGACATGAATAGATATAAAGGCCAAAATGCCTTTTAGGCCTTTAGAGGAAGTAGTCTCTCATAAACCTAAATGATTCAATTGATCACCTTAGACACTATTCCCTACAAAATGAAACACGTTGAATGACCTTATTAGGAATTTCCTTTTGGTGAGGGTTTATGATTTAGGGTTTAGGGTTTAGCGCTTAGGTTTTAGGGTTTAGGACTCAAGGTTTAGATTTTAGGGTTTAAGGTTTAGTGTTTAACACTCATAGTTTAGTATTTTATGGTTTAGGGTTTAGGGATCAGGGCTTAGGGTTCATGGTTTAGGGTTTAGGGTTTAGAGTTTAAGGTTTATAGCTCAAGGTTAAGGGTTGAGGGTTTAGGATTTAGGGTTTAGGGCTCAAGGTTCGGGGTTTAGTGTTTAGAATATAAGGTTTATGGTTTAAGTGAAGGTTTAGGGTTTAGTGTTTAGGAATCGGGGTTTAGGGTTGAGAGTTAAGGATTGAGGGTTTAGGGTTGAGGGTTTATATTTGAGGGATCAGGTTTTAGGTTTTTTTCTTAGGGCCTAGGGCTTAGAGCCTAAGGTTCAAGGCTTAGGGTTTAGGGTTTAAGGCTCAATGTTTATGGTTTAAGGTTTACGAATCGGGGTTTAGGTTTTAGCATTTAGGGTTTAGGGTTTAGGATTTAGGGCTTATACTTTTGAGTTTTGGGATTAGGGTTTATGTTATAGGGTTTAGGGTTTAACACTCATGGTTTAGGATTTAGGGCTCAGGGCTTTAGGTTTCTGGTTTAGGGTTTAGGGTTTGCGGTTTTCACCTAAACAAAGAAAGGAGTTGGGTTTATGGAATAGGGTTTAGGAATTAGGGTTTATGGTTTAAAGGTAAGGGTTCAGGATTTATTGTTTAAGGCTCGGGGTTTAGGGTTTAGGGGTTAGGGGTTAGGGTTTAGGGATCAGGGTTTAAGGCTCATGTATTAGGATTACCCATTCACTCACTCTAATGTTTTATGTCTTACCCATTCTTATAAGCATTAGAGAGTATTCAACTAAAAATGGTTCATATACTTCGTAGGTAGAACATTTAAGGGAGTCGTCACAATTTGATTCCTTTCATCTACTGATATTTTAAAGGAGGGAAACTACAGATATCTAAGAACAATTTGGTACAAATAAATGTTATCCAATACAGAGCTATCTTCTTCTTCCCATTGCATGTGTTAAATCATTGTAATGTTGTGTCTTACCCATTCTTATTAGTTTTGAAAAATAGTATTCAACTAAAAGGGTTCATTGACTTCGTAGGAACAAAATTTAAAGAGATTCATCAAAATTTGATTTATTTCATCTATTGATATTTTGAAGGAGGGAAATTCCCACCTCTCATAAACAAGGTAGTTTTAAAAGAAAAATTAATTATGGTTTTAGGCAAAAGACTAGGAAAACTTTTCCTAAGATGGGGGTTTAGTATTTAGGGCTCATGGTTTAGGGTTTGGGACCTTTAGGATTTAACATTTAGGGCTTAAGGTTTATGGTTTATGGTTTAGGGCTCATGGCTCAAGGTTTAGGGTTTAGGGGTTAGGGTGCATGGTTTAGGGTTTATGGCTCAGGGTTTAGGGTTCAAAGTTACGGGTTTAAGGTTTAGGGGTTAGAGCTCAGGGATCTAGATTTAGGGTTTAGAGCTCAAGGCTCAAGGTTTAAGGTTTAGGATTTAGGGCTTAAGGATTAGGGTGTAGGGTTCAAGGTTTAAAGTGTATGGATTAGGGATTAGGGTTTAGTGTTCATGGTTCATGGTTTAAGGCTTAAGATTCGAGATTCGAGTTCTTGGTTTAAGGCTTAGGGGTTAGAGCTCGGGAATCTAGATTTAGTGTTTAGGGTTTAGGGTTTAGGGCTAAAATTTTAGGTCTATGATCTAGGGTTTATGGTTTAGGGTTAAGGATTTAGGTTTTATATTTTAGGGTTTAGGATTTAGTGTTTAGGGTTTAGGATTTATTATTTTTGTTTTAGGGTTTAGGGTTTAGGGTTTAGGGTTTAGGTCATAAAGTTCAGGGTTTAGGGTTTAGTGTTTAGGATTTAGGGCTTATCATTTAGGATGTAGGGATTATGGTTTAGGATTCAATGTTTAGCATTTAGGGTTTAGGGTTTATGGGTTAGGGTTTAGGGTTTAGGATTTATTTTTTAGGGTTTAGGGTTTAGGGTTTAACATTTAAGGCTCATGGTTCATGGTTCATGGTTTAGGGTTTAGGGTTTAGGGCTTAAGGCTCAAAGTTTAGGATTTAGGGCTCATGGGTAAGGGATGAATATGTAAGGGTTAGGGTTTAGGGCTTAGGATTTAGGTTTTAAGGTTTATGGTTTAGGTTTTAGGGTTTAGAGATAATGGTTTAGGGTTTTTATTGTAGAATTTAAATGCTAACAAATTTAGGATGGATGGTGAAATCACAAAAATTACCTATGTACTACCCAGAGATTATACTGATAAAAACTCTCTCCTAAACCATGACTAATGGATCTGTGAGACTAGGTCCATAAGGTGCACATTGACCCTAATTTATTATATTTACTAAAATAAATTTAAAGTATAAGAAATAACTAAACATTTATTTTTGTAAATACAAACTTGCAAATGCATATGCAATGTTTATACTATATAACGCGTCACGCATTATAATGCATACAAATTTCACGTTTTCACTTTTTTCCAAGCCATGCCTTAAGGCACTGGATCCATTTGGATCCCAAGTCGGCATGGACCTGATGCACAAACACAAAAATAACACATTTTTGTAGGAAAATGTCAAAATGTCACTTCCTTTATGATAAATCAACATAAAACAATTGATTCGTTTAAAAAAATTATACCACAATGTAGAGTAAAGTTTCTTCTTTCTAAAAATATATTTTTTCAAATTTTATGACTAATATAAGGTTTCTACATTATTTATTTTCTAACTATGCCTCTTTATAGTTATTTTTTTAAGTTTAAATGTCTATCTTTCATCGTATATATTTTTTGGGGTCATCGAACTTGAAAAAAAATTATACTAGCACAAACTAGGCCTAATTCTATACATATTCAAAAAAATTCTAATTTTCTATATTTTTTTAGGTAGTTAGGTGGGGCATAGTTGGAGCTCCATTATTTTCAAAACATAAAATTTATGTACTAGAAAAAACATAAAAAAATAAATCTTTCCTAAAAAATTCTAAAACAAATTCTAGCACAAACTAGATGCTCTAGCTATCATTCTACCAAAGTTTTTTCAAAATTACTAAATGGTGCTCAAAAAATGGTGGGGGCACAAAAATCACTATGTTATGTTTTTAACAAAAATAGGAGCACTTTTTTGTATTTTAGTTAATTGACACACTTAAACTTATCCATTTTCAATGAAATTTAGTAGCTAAAAAATGAGACTCAAAATGCTATAATTCATGTTTACACATATCTTCCAATTTTGAGTGACACTATTTGAAAAAACTCATACAAGTTGAATTTTTTATTTTTCAGAAAAATGCATCCACTTAAGACCTGTTTTGGCCCCAAAACATGGTGCACTTACCCCCATCGCCAAACTATTTTATTATTATCTGTAAAATCTTATTAGATTATTTCTATGATTGAATTCTAACGAGAAAGAAAGGATTTAATATATAGATATGGAAGTTATATTTAAATCCCTAATAAGTAGCAAGAATGTAGCTAGATGTTATCTAAAAGAAAGATTCCTATGCCAATCTAGAATGTAAGGCTAACATTTTTCCCTAACAAACCCAAGATAAAAACCCAATAATTAGTTAGGAAAAATTATGGAAATTGTTTTTATTTTTATGTTATTAAGGGGTTTGCCATATGGTATTCACCAACAAGATTTAATTATTTCATGATTAATAAATTCCTCTTAATCGTAAGATTTTCGTAAATAAATTGACAAATAATTATTATAGATTCATTCGATTGTTTGAGTTTAAATCCCCTTCTAGGGTTATCATTATCTCAACTTATATAATGTGTCATTTATTTACCTAATATCCTAAGGTCAAGGTCTCAACTTACTTAACCAAATAATTAAGTTTAAATGATTTTAATTCTTATTATAATAGCATCTAATTTTCCATATATAAAATTAATTTGATTAGTGTAACATGCGCCCGCTAAAACAACCCACTTGAGACCTAAGAAACAACCTAGGATTAGTTAGGAAAATTATGGAATAATTTTTTTATTAAAAGAATCTCTGACAACCAGGTTCTGCAACAACCTTCATTTGTCACTTACAGGTTAGGAACAATTCAAATCCCTTAGAACAAAATTTTCTTTATTAACAATTATTAGAGTCACAAGGTCCAAAATTAAGAGTCAGAAGGATCAATAAGGTTCAGAGGGTAATTCCTCACCCTACCCACTCTCTAACAGACTTAAAGCTTCAACTTGATTTTTTTCACACTTAATGCATTCAAACATTTCCTAAATTATTCCCATTGGATAGGAAATTTCCTCACCTTTCCAATGATATAAATAAGTCCTACTAACTCCTCATTAAACTCAAATTATGGGCCAGTGGGACTTAGGGTGAAAATTTTCCCCCAAGAGCGGGAGTGCGGGTCGGGGTGAAAATTTTCCCAAAAGGTGGGTTGGCAAACCGCGGGAGACTTTTCAAAAATTTCTGCATGGGGGTAAAAACCACTTTTTCACCCGCGTTCTCGCTGGTTCCAAGAGGACACGCTTCAAGCTCAGGTTGGCATGGGTAACCACGGGGACACATGCGAGTTTTTGACTTTAGGGTTAGAAAGCATGAAGGCAAAACTTTACGCATGCCTTCAACGATGCCTAAGGCTACCACGTGTCAACCTTTCACTAGTTCAGCTAGCGGGTCATCGAAGAGATCTAAGAAAATTTACCAAAGGAAAGGTTAGAGTTTCAAAGTTAATTAAACTTCCACTCCTCCGCCATCGTCGGGTGAAGCCACGTGTCAAGCATTCATTGGTTACGAGATTGCGGGCAGTTGAGGGAACTAAGAAAATTTTCCTAAAATTTTCATAAGGCCACGTGGTAGCTTCCGATTGGTTGTGGGTTGGCAGAGTGTCAGCAGAGAAAATTTTGAAAATTTTCCCAAAAAAATTCCTAAGTGTTTTAAGGGAAAAATGGCCGTGGGCCCACCAAGGAAATTTTTCCCAAAATTTTCTACCAAGGAAGGAAAAATTCAAAGGGCCATAACTTTTGATAGAGAGCTCAGTTTTGGGAAAATGAGGACTTTCTAGAAATCTCTCGACGTCCTCTTTACATAGGGATCATTAATTTTAGATTTTGATAAATTTTAAGGGGTCAATTTTAAGAAAGCAATCAGAGACTTTTTAAAAGCAAACTGGTAAATTTTAACTTATAAATTTGGTTCAATTTGATCTTCTCCTTCACTCAACATGCCAAACAAACATGGAGAATTATTCTAAGAAGGATTTAGGATGTATTTGGAAGGTAATTTTGCTTAATTGATTTCCAATTCAAATTTTTACAATTACATGATAAAAAAAAGAATGTGAAAGGTTTGGGCCTGATTTTGCAATGTTTTAAAATATTTCCTTAAGTATTTTTGTCAAATTGAGTTCATTGATATCATAGCATGCTAAATTTTAATGTTTCAATGTTGATTATTGTTTTGCAGGTTCGAATTGTGCATTTTAGAGAAGTATTTTCCATTTTTAATTTTAAAATAGAGATCAGATTAAAAAGGGTCTATCTAGATTTTTCATCATTCAAGCATGGAATTTCATTCTCATCTGTTCAAATGCATTTAGTTGATTAACAAAAAACCATTTAATGGCTAAAATGTAAAGTCTGGTTTCTAATTTTACACATTTTCAAAAGAGACAAAATACTTTATTTTCTCACACACATTTCTTCCTTTCAAACAGAGATTCCAAAACATCGATATAATCAGTTTAATTTAACAATGAAATTTAGGAAAATCATTTCATTCATTCATTGATTTCCAAAGGAAAATTTTACAACTTCTTTCTTTTATTCCTTCCCAAAATTCATCATACAGATTACATTTCCTTCACATTCTTTCAAAGCAAAAATAGAGTCTATTTATTTTTCATTTCACTTTACAAATTTTATAATCCATACTGACATCCTTCCATTTCAAACATTTACAAATTCATCAACTTCAAAGTGGGAAGGGTTACAATGAGATTTTATTTCACATGGAATTGTCAAACAAGTATTTCTCCTTTGCTCGATAATAGCAACATAAATTTCTTTTCATTCATCCAATTTGATCAAAAGCGGGGGAGTAGGGAAAGGCAACGCTCTCCACCCAACCAAGACATCTAATGAAAAGGAGAATCCATCCTTCTTCATTGGCCCCTGAGCCCTAACCACAAAGCAATAGAAGGTGTGATTCAACTCATGGCAACAATAGGATTCCACATCACAAAGCAATCTTTCAACATGCACATTTCAAATTAAAAACATAGTCAAAACAAAACAACAGTTTTGCAACCACATGAAAGACAACAAACAAAACTCAGGCTTCACCATGCAAGCCAAAGGAGCAAGAACTATGGGGGAAGCTGCTTATGCCTCCCAATGGGAATTGGGTATCTACTATATAGCGCTAAAATAAATCATCTCACATATCCTTATGCCCCCACAATCCCTCCTTATGCCCCCCAAAAATTTCCTTATGCCCCCACAAAGTAAGAAATGCAAGCTATTTCTTTTCCATGGTGGATCCCAATCCCAAAATCCCTCCACAAGAATTATGATGCCACTGGCATTCCCTTATGCCCCCCACATGGATTCCCCATAGCCTTCTCCTACACCATACCTAGGTAGTCTACCCAAACAGCCCACACACATGCTAACACATTCACACAATAACATGTACATTTAAAAAGGAAAAGAGTATTTCAAGAGCCAAGCTCTTATATTGCAATGAAAGAGTTCTATAAGTTCCAAAATAGCAATCTCTAATCCAATGCACTCAATCCAAATAGCCAAGCACAACATGTAAAATTCTTCTCAAAAATTTCCTCCAAAGAAAGAGCTTCAATCAACAAGAAAATTCTCCCCCAAGGAAGCATTCCTAAAAGTTCAACAACCCAAAACAAAGAAAGGAGTTTTAATTTTATAGAAGAGGGAAGAGAAGAGGATGAGGTGGATGCATGTAGAATGCCGCATCATACATCCTCAACTCCAACACAAAAGTAAAATTTATTATCCAATGCACTGATAAAAGGTGGGTGAATAATATGACGATAAACTTACGGACTCCAAAATTCCACACCCCAAAGGACCGAATTTAATAAAATGAAAGAAAGGTGCAATTAAAACTTGCAACTTGACTTATAAAAATGCATTGGAAAGGTCTAAAATCAACCCTCCAACCATAGGTATGGTTGGTAAATAAAATTAAGAGGTATGGGACAAGATTTAAGCTGTCCCACAAGCCTCGAAATTAGCCTCCAAGGACAAAATCGAATTTCCAACGAGGTGGAGTGTTTCATACTCCAAAATCTAACTTACACATACTTACACATCACTTACCACATTTAAATAAAAGAGCAAAAAACTTCTATAATTCTTGTCTTATATCCAAAATTTGATTTATTTATTTATAACAATATGATTAATCACATTAATTCTCCACAATTAAAAGAATAATGAAAGGGGTAAATGCATCACAAAATAAACACATGCAAACAATAATAAAAAGGAACCACATTAATAAAATACACAAAGCCCCTTGGTCACATTCAAAGGTAATCCCCCATGGGAATCCCTAACAAAAAACAACACACACACACACAAAAAAACATGTTTCCATGGTGACCTTGTTGAATTCATCTAGAATTCTAATGTGGTTGGTCTCAATCCCCCAATGTTTGTTGTGATATTTTAACCTACAAAACATAAATACCTCCTTTGGCCTCATGGCCATATCATAACATCCAACATGATATAAATATAATCACAAAATTATCTATACATATGAATCACAACAACATCAAGGCAATCAACAATATCACTTAAAATCTATATCAACAACTATATCATCATCATATAATGTCCATTTTCTAGGTCTACTCACAATATCCAAAAATCACATGTCTGAACAACATTCATAATATATCCATGTCAAATAGTATATCATCATCCACATATGAAGTGTCTCTAATAATCATCATGCATCATAACTAAATCAAGATCAACAATAAGCCATGGTCCAACATATAACATCATACTAAATTAAAACCATAATAATATCTATAATGTAATCAACGGTATCAAGATCAGTATCAAAAGGTGTCAAAGGGAAGTGGTCACTACATCCCCCTCCCCTTAGAATTGACTTCCTCCTGGAAGTCACTAGAAAAATGTGGAAACTGAACTTATAATAAGGTAGCATCCTCCCATGTAGCTGCAGTCTCATCATATCTGTCCCACTACACCCGAACCTGATCAACCTCTCTACCTCAAAGGCCCAGGGTCTTGCGATCTAGGATGCAAACGGGATCCACCATCACCTACCCCGATCCTACACCTGCAATGATGTCCAATCTAACACATGAGAAGGATCTGCAACATATCTCCTAAGAACCGAAACATGAAACACATCATGTATGTGAGACAAGCTAGGTGGCAATGCTAGATGGTAGGCCAAAGGGCCGATACGCTCCAAGATCTCAAAAGGACCCACGAATCTAGGAGCTAACTTAGAACCTTTTCCATAATGGATAGGGCTCTTGTGTGGCTGACATGAAGGAACACCTTCATGCCCACATCAAAACTACGATCGGTCCTATGTTGATCTGCATACTTCTTTTGCATCCTGTGCCTCCTGTAATCTCTACCTAATCAAAACCACCTGCTGCTCCATGTCCTATAGAAGAGCTGGTCTAAGAGATACTCTGTCCTCTAACCTGTCCCAGCTAAGAGGTGTCCTGCACTCTCTACCATACAAATCCTAAAAAGGAGCCATGCCTATAGAACTCTAAAAACTATTATTGTAGGCAAAATCCACTAAGTATAGGTACTCCTCCCATTTCAGTACTCCTCCCATCTAGACAGTTGATCCATCACATTAATCCCGAGCATGTCCTCTAAAATATTATTGACACTCTCGGTCCTGTCCATCTGTCTTAGGGTGATATGTTGTGCTAAAATTGATCCTTGTCCCAAGGGCATGCTACATGGTAGTCTAGAAATGTGAAGTATACAAGGATTGCGGTCACAAATGATCTTCTGTAGAATCTCGTGCAACCTGATGATCTCATCCAAATATACTGTGCCACTACTCTAGCTATATAAGTTGTCTTCATTGGAGAAAAGTGAGCCACTTTTTTCAATTTATCAACCATGACCATGATGGCATTGTGGTGATATTTCGACATCATGTAGCCCAACAATGAATTCTATGGAAATGGTGTTCGCTTCCATTTCGGTATAGCATGAGGAAAAAGAAGGCCGGATGGATGTTGATGCTTGGCCTTCACTTTCTCATACTCTAGACATTGTGACACGAAATAGGCCACATATCTCTCACGAATTCCTCTCCAATGATACAAGCTGTCTCAAGGTGACGTGCATCTTCTTCACCCCGGAATGGGCTGAATAGGGTGTTCGGTGTGCCTCTACCAAGATGTCCTACCTCAAGTATCCATCTCTCGAACATAAATCCAGCCTCTGTGCCTAAGAATACCATCTACCTCTAAAGAAAAACCATCAAACTTCCCCTCGAATGGTCTCTAAGACTTGATCTCTACCCAAACTGCAATGTAGAAGCTATCAAGAGGAAGGCTTTGAAGAATCCGTCTCGACAAATTTGTGCTCACTGAGGTGGCCATAGCCACATTTCTCTATCTATTGAGAGATTTTGCAACCACATTCTCCTTCCCTTTCACATGCTCTATCTCCATATCATACTCACATAACAACTTCATCCAACACCGCTGACGAGTGTTGAGATTGGGCTACGTGAAGAGATGGTGAAGACTCAAGTGATATTTCCTATGTGTGAATCTTTGACCAAGAAGAAAGTGTCTCCATCGAACCAAGGCATGTACAACTGCCGCAAGCTCAATATCATGAGTTAGATAATTGAGCTCATAATATTTGATTTTATGAGACTCAAAATCCACTACTCTTCCCTCCTGCATCAACCCGCCTCCAAGCCCTTCTAAAGAAGCATCCGTGTAAACAAAGAACTCACCATGTGGATCTAGTACTATAAGAATAGGTGTTGTAGTGAGACATTCCTTCAGTGTCTTGAAGGTTTTCTCACATATGTCCAACAAACAAACTTCTTCCCTTTCCACTAAAGGGAAGTGATAGGGTGTGCAATCCGAGAGAAGTCCTGAACAAATCTCCTCTAGTAACCTGCTAATCCCATGAAACTAATGACCCTAGTCACGATCTTGAGTGTTGGCCAATCCATAATGGCTTTAATCTTGGAAGGATCGATGGTGATACCTTCCCGAAATAATATGACCCAAATCGCACCTCCATCGAAAGAATGTACACTTCTTCGAGTTCTAAAGTAAAGTTGTTTCTCACAAAGACAACGAAGAACCTAGTGAAGGTGCCCTCGTGCTCCTACCGCGTATGTGAGTAAATAAAAATGTCATCAAGGAAGATGAGCACTAAGTGATCTAAGAAGGTCCTAAATACCCCATTCATCACACTCATAAATACTGCGGGGGTATTAGTCAAACCAAAAGGTACCAATGTGAACTCATAATGCCCATCTCTCGTACAAAAAGCGGTCCTATGAATATATGCCTTTGTAATCCTCAACTGATGGTATCCTGACTTAAGATCAATCTTAGATAAAAGTATGGCTCCCTTCATCTGATCAAAAAATTAATCAATGCGAGGAAGGGGATAACGATTCTTGATCGTTACTTTGTTCAGTTGGCGGTAATCAATACACAATCGCAAGGATCCATCCTTATTCTTCACAAAATCACCGGTGCACCCCAAGGGGATACACTAGGATGGATAAGGCCTTTCTCCAAAGTCCCTCAAGCTGCAACTTGAGCTCATAGAGCTCTAGGGTGGTCATCTGATAAGGTGCTCGTGAGATAGGATCTTCTCCCGGAACTAGGTCTATATGAAAATCAATCTCACATGGGGGTGGTAACCTCGGTAGCTCCCTAGGAAAGACATCTGCAAACTCTCTCAAAATGGGGTGATCATCTAGCGATGGTCCACTAGACCCATCCTCTGATCTGTCACTAACTGTAATAGCATACATCTAACAACCCTGTCGCACACACCGCTTAAGCTACATAGTGGAGATGGTGTGAATAGAAATGGGTCTCCTGACCCCTGAAATCACCGACTCCACTCCCAGATCATCTTGCACAAGATATAGTCTTGTGGTAACAATCCATCTGGCCCATTATGTAGATAACCAATCCATACCTAAACTGACTCCATACGAGCCCAAAGGAAGGACACGAAGATCGCGTAGTGGTGAAAGGTTCCCAAATCCACTACAAACTTCTTAACTAAGGAGTCTATAAAGATCTCAGCTTCTTGAAGTAATCTCAATGTCCCAACTATGACCCTACCTAACTGCCACCAACCTACATCGCTCTACTAAAGATGGTGCAATGAAAGAATCAAAAGAACCAGAATCAAACAATATAGAGGTAGGAATACCCCAATGCTACCTGTAGTCTCAATGACTGTACTCTAATGCTCAACCTGGCGGTTCTCAACCACTACATAAATCATGTGGCTGCATCCCATGTCACCAACAATTGGCTCGAGATATTATTAGGGTTTTGGGTAGTCTCTCAAAATGTCATGACTCCACAACCAAAACAACCACCTGATCCTCCCCAATGAGTAACACCTCTAGTAGGTGCTCTAGAAGTCTATGTTGTGGATCCTAATGATCCAATGGTGGTCTACTATGGCCTCTACTAGTGAGCTCCCATTGACTAAGCTCTAGGTCCACCTGTGTCCTAATGGGACCCCTAGGAGGAGGCCCCATACTCCGACCTCTATGTGCATCAACTCTCTGTGGAGGTCTATAAGGTGGGTGAGACTATTGTTGCTATTGCTAGGTCTAAATGATGACTGTGAAGAACTCTGTCCACCATGAGGAGGAAGTACTGACCCCTCGATCTATTTTCCTACATTTATTGTATGCGGCTCCAGGACTCGGTCTCTAGCCTATGGGTCTTTCCCCGAGTCTCCTCTACTATATAGGCCTTCTTGATGGCCTCAGCTAATGTCTATGGACAATGGATCCACACTACACCTCCAATGTCTAGATTCAGGCCCGGATGAACCTGTGGATCTACACCTACTCATCCTACATGTACTCAACATACTGGAGTAGATCCAAAAATCTACTCTCATACTCTACTACTGAAAGAGATGCTTGTCGAAGGTCATGGAACTCATCTATCCTCTCGTTGTATGAACCTCTGTGACAAATATCTACTCCAAAAATGCTCCTCAAAGAGCTCCTAGGTAACTATATTAGAATCAACATGGAGTTTCTACTCCTTTTTCCTCCACCATACTCCTGCTCCATCCCTCAGTAGATGGATCGCAACACGAGCTTTCGTGTTGCTAGAATAAGGACAAAGCTTGAAGCAACCAATCTCCAGGTCACTAGCCAGGCCTCTACCTGAAATCCACCTATGTCACCAAAATAATGTGAGGGTCAAAGGTTCAAGATCTCCCTGATGTGATTTGCAGTTGTGGTCTGGCAGCCTCTAGGTCTCTCTACATGCTCATCCCTAATCCTAGGGCTCCGATACCTCTCTCTATGCTCTGAAATTCGGTCACCCTGTCCCCTCTATGGTGACTCTCTTGCCCTAGCTAACTCTACATGGGATTTCTCTCCTCTATGCTCCTCACTCAGTCGAGGAGATACCGACCCTAAATGGAAATGTCCCTTTCATGTCCGGCTACACGTCATCCTATTACTCCTCTACATAGAGCCACATTAACATCTCGAAGCTCGTTTACAAAATCAGGGTAGGATGGCTACTATAGCTTGATCTAGTGGTGGTATGCCTAGGTCTATGTGAGAAGGCCCCTCATCTTGTCTATACCTCCTGCACAGAATAAAATGAGAGTTAGTTCTTTATTTTGGGTCTTACTCAGTTTCCATGTTTACTAAAATGTAAAAATTCCAAACTAAATTGTTTTCTAGATTTAAAAGTGTGCTAAGTTTAAGTTTCATGTCCCAAGTTTTCTTATGTGCCCAATGGTCTAAGCTTTTGAACCACTGATCTGATACCAAGTGTAACACCCGCTAAAACAACCCACTTGAGACCCAAGAAACAACCTAGGATTACTTAGGAAAATTATGGAATAATATTTTTATTCAAATAATCTACAATCGAGTTACAAGGAAAAAACTGTCACTAATAGGTTCCGAACAATTCAAATCCACTAGAACAAACTTTTTTTTAGTAACAATTATTAGAGTCACAAGGTCCAAAATTAAGGGTTAGAAGGTTCAATAAGGTTCAAAGGGTAATTCCTCACCATACCCACTCTCTAATAGGATTAAATATTCAACTTGATTTTTATCACACTTAGCACATTAAAAAATTTCCTAAATTATTCCCATTGGATAGGAAATTTCCTCACCTTTCCAATGATATAAAGAATTCCTCCTAACTCCTCATAAAACTCAAGTTATGGGCTAGCGGGCCTTGGGGTGAAAATTTTCCCCAAGAGTGGGCCTGCGGGCCTAGGGGTGAAAATTTGCCCAAAAGGGTGGATTGGCGGACCATGGGAGACTTTTGAAATTTTTTCCTGTGCGGGGTAAAAACCACTTTTTTCCCACACTCCCACGAGTCTAAAGAGGACACGCGTCAAGCTCAGGTTGGCACGGGGAACCGCGGGGACACATGCAAATTTTTACTTTTGGGTTAGAAAGCACCAAGGCAAAACTTCGCATGCGCCTCGCCTTGATGCGTAAGGCTACCACGTGTTACCATTTCATTGGTTGCAGCCTAGCAGGTCGGCAGAGAGATCTAAGAAAATTTTCCAAAGGAAAGGTTAGAGTTTCAAATTTAATTAAACTTCCGCTCCTCCACCATTGTTGGGTGAAGCCACGTGTCAGGCATTCATTGGCTACGTGGGATTGCGGGCTGGTGGAGGAAACTAAGAAAATTTTCCTAAAATTTTAAAAAATGCCAAGGAAGAAAATTGTGCCATGCCTCCACCGTTGCCTTGTGAGTCCACGTGGCAGCCTCTGATTGGCTACGGGCTAGTGGGGCAGAGAAGAAAATTTTGACAATTTTCTCAAAAAATTTCCTAAGTGTTTTAAGGGAAAAATTCGAGCAACGAGGCACACAAGGAAATTTTTCCCAAAATTTTCCCCAAGGAAGGAAATCTTCAGAGGGCCATAAATTTCGATATAGAGCTCATTTTTGGGAAAATGAGGACTTTCTGGAAAGCTCTCGACGTCCTCTTTGCATAGGAATTATTAATTTTAGATTTTGATAAATTTTAAGGGGTCAATTTTAAGAAAACGGCCTGCAAGATTTTTAAAAGAAAACTGGTAAATTTTAACTTATAAATTTGGTTCAATTTGATCTTCTCCTTCACTCAACATGCCAAATAGACATGGAGAATTATTCTAAGAAGCATTTACGATGCCTTTTGGATGGTAATTTTTTTATGGATTTCAAATTCGAATTTTACAACTTCTTTGAAAAAAAAGACTGTGATAGGTTTGGGCCTGATTTTGCAATGTTTTTAAATATTTCCTTAATTATTTTAGCCCAATTGAGTACATTGATATCATAGCATGCTAGATTTTAATGTTTCAATGTTGATTATTGTTTACAGGCTCGAACTGTGCATTTTAGAGAAGTATTTTCCATTTTTAATTTTAAAACAGAGATTAGATTAAAAAGGGTCTATCTAGCTTTTTCATCATTCAAGTATGGAAGTTCATTCTAATCCTATTCAAATCCATTTATTTGATTCAACAAACCATTTAATGGCTAAAATGTAAAGTCTGGTTTCTAATTTTACACATTTCCAAAAGAGACAAAATACTGTATTTTTCTCACACACATTTCTTCCTTTCAAATAGAGATTCCAAAACATCGATATAATCAGTTTCAATTTAACAATGCAATTTGGGAAAATCATTTCATTCATTCATTGATTTCCAAAGGCAATTTTTACAACTTCTTTCTTTTATTCCTTCCCAAAATTCATCATACAGATTACATTTCCTTCACATTCTTTCAAAGCAAAAATAGAGTCTATTTCTTTTTCATTTCACTTTACAAATTTCATAATCCATACAACATCCTTCCATTTCAAACATTTACAAATTCATCCACTTCAAAGTGGGAAGGGTTACAATGAGATTTTATTTCACATGGAACTGTCAAATAGTCTTTCTCCTCTGCTCCAGAACAGCAACATAAATTTCTTCTCATTCATCCAATTTGATCACAACAGGAGTAGGGGAAAGGCAACGCTCTCCACCCAACCAAGACATCCAATGAAAAGGATAATCCATCCTTCTTCATTGTCCCCCGAGTCCCAACTACAAAGAAATGGAAGGTGTGATTCAACTTATGGCGACAATAGGCTTCCACATCACAAATCAATCTTTTAACTTGCACATTTCAAATTAAAAACACAAAGAAAAAAAAAACAAGTTTTTGAACACATGAAAGACAAAAATAAAACTCAAGCTTCACCATGCAAGCCAAAGGAGCAAGAACTATGGGGGAAGCTGCTTATGCCTCCCAATGGGAATTGGGTATCCACTTGTAGCAAACCGCAAAATAAATCATCTCACATATCCTTATGCCCCCCAAAAAGTAATAAATGCAAGCTATTTCTTTTCCATGGTGGATCCCAATTCCAAACTCCCTCCACAAGAATTCTGATGCCACTGGCATTCCCTTATGCCCCCACATGGATTCCCCATAGCCTTCTCCTACACCATACCTAGGAAGTCTACCCAAACAACCCACACACATGCTAACACATTCACACAATAACATGTACATTTAAAAAGAAAAGAGTATTTCAAGAGCCAAGCTCTTACCTCTCCATGATGGAGTTGTCTAAGTTCCAAAACAACAATCTCTAATCCAATGCAATCAATCCAAATAGCCAAGCACAACATGTAACAGTCTTCCCAAAATTTCCTCCAAAGCAAGAGCTTCAATCAACAAGAAAATTCTCCCCAAGGAAGCATTCCAAAATTTCAACAACCCAAAAAAAAGAAAAGAGTTCTAATTTTATAGAAGAGGGAAGAGAAGAGGATGAGGTGGATCCATGTAGGATGCCACATCACACATCCTCAACTCCAACACAAAATTCAAATTCATTCTCCAATGCACAATAAAGAGGTGGGTGAATAATATGACAATAAACTTACACACTCCAAAAGTCCACACCCCAAAGGACTGAATTTAATAAAATGTAAGAAAAGTGCAATTAAAACTTGCAACTTGACTTATAAAAATGCATTAAAAAGGTCTAAAATCAACCCTCCAACCATAGGTATGGTTGGTAAATAAAATTAAGAGGTATGGGACAAGTTTTACTTGTCCCACAAGCCTCCAAAATCAGCCTCCAAGGAAAATTCGAATTTCCAAGGAGGTGGAGTGTTTCATACTCCAAAATATGACTTACACATACTTACACATCACTTACCACATTTAATACAAGAGCCAACAACTTCTATAATTACTTTCTTATATCCCAAATTTGATTTATTTATTTATAACAATATGATTACTCACATTAATTCTCCACAATTAAAAGAATAATGAAAGGGGTAAATGCATCACAAAATAAACACATGCAAACAATAATAAAAAGGAACCACATTAATAAAATACACAAATCCCCTTGGTCACATTCAAAGGTAATCCCCCTTTGTAATGCCCCACTGGGCATGGGCTTCCTTTTCTGCTACCTGCCCCCCCCCACTGCCACCTTGGCCTCCTCCCAACCACCCAACCTGCCATCCTTTATGGCCATCTATGCGACCTGCCTGGCGTGAGGGAGAAGCTGTTCCACGAGTTGTTGTTGTTTGTCCTTTTGGCAAGTGGTGTGTGGTTGGGTGCCTCCACCAACTATCTTCATTGTTTGACAGGCCTACTGGTTCACCAATCTACCATAATTTATAACCCTGTCACCTCATTTTGACCTGCTCACGCAAAGAAACTTTGGTGGCCGCGTAGCTTGCTTTGGCGTGTTCTGGATAGTGGATTCATTGATGGTGAAATGAAGGTCTGTCACCCTGATGTTGCGTGGGTGGGTGTGGATTCTCAAAATCATGTTGTACAGGTAGTTTCAGTGGAGCGTAGAACTGAAATTCTCCTAGGAGTGCCTCGAAGAAGTATTTGGATATATGCAGCAGCTACAGGGTAGAGAAGTAAACTTATCTCAAAAAATCAGTGGCCTCCAGAGAGAGTTAAGTGCGACACCGGCTGCAGGTGATCCCAAGGAACCGTTGGTGTTGAACCCGATGTTAGTTACACGTGACCACAGTCGAGATCAGTTGTTGCAAAATCTTGCAGCTGTAGTAGAAGAACGAGATAAAGTTTTAGTTGAGCTGTCTTGCCTTTTCATTTTGGAGAGTCACAGCAATTGATCTGGAGCTGAATAAGATTTTTCACTGTTATTCTGACTTTACAAGATCCCATCAGCAGGATATTGAAATTGATCAGTTCGCTGTCTCTCCGTTTCAAAGCAAGCAAATTGGTGGCTCACTTGGATGAATGAGGGATGTTATCTGGATTGAAGAAACTGATTACTTCGTGTTGGCGGCTCTTATTCAGCACCATGTTCATACAACTGCCGACATTGTGGGGCGTCAAGATGGTCTTCTGTGGTTTAAGGACATTGTGGGGCGTCATGATGCTGGGGAATTTTCAATGGCTGTTGTTCAAGCAAATCACCTATTAGAGGATCAGAGTCAGCTGGAATCTGGTCCACTCACCTCAACGGAGTCAGACCCTCATGGCACATTTATTGGGATATATGATGGCCATGGAGGCCCTGAAACTGCTCGTTACATCAATGAGCATATTTTTCAGCATCTTCAGAGATGTGCATCAGAGCAACCGGGGATGTCTGCCGATGTGATTCGAAAAGCATTTTTAGCGTGCAAAGTAAGAGGGGTTTTGCGTCATTGTTACAAAGGCTTGGCCTATAAAGCCACAGACTGCAGCAGTTGGGTCATGCTGTTTAGTAGGGGTTGTTGTAGTGGAGTTCTATATGTTGCCAATCTAGGAGATTCCCGTGTTGTTATGGGAAAGTTGGTCAAGGCTACAGGAGAAGTTATTGCAATGCAGTTGTCAACAGAGTATAATGCACGTATTGAAAATATTAGGCAGGAGTTACAGTCTTTGCATCCAGATGACTCGCATATCGTGGTTCTAAAGCATGGAGTTTGGCGGGTGAAGGGAATTATTCAGGTTTCTAGATCCATTGGCGATGTATACTTGAAAAAGTCTGAATTCAACCGAGAACCTCATAGAGGCCGATCTGTTTCATATCAGAATATTCATGAAAGCACAATTTACTTTGCAATTATTGAACCTGTTGGAAAACGTGACAGCTGTGTAGCTTCGACTTTTGTTGGGGATTGAAGAGCATAGACAAGGCATTTTAGCTATTTTATTGAAAGCTTTGAAGAATGTGGTGGCATACCTTGCTTTGTTTGGAATTGTGAACTGCAAGGCGAGTATCTTGCCGTTGGTTCTTATATTCAGAAGATATTACAGGAGACCTTTTCTAATCATGAATCTTGAAAATGTTATGCCAAAGTATTTGCAGTCCCTTGAGCTTTTGAGGAAAATGAAAGAAAAGAAGCTCTATTTTCACCTTGCACTCACTTTCTCTCGAAGCTGCTCAGGCTTCCACGAAGCGGTTTTTCAACCTCTCGCTTAAAGACAATCTTTTGGCCAAGGGCATCGTGCTTTTATTCATCACGAGAATTTTCAAGGAGTACTTGGTTGATAATAGCCTTGATGATCTCATAGGACTGCTGAAGCGAGGGAAGATGGAAGACAATCTCCTCGAGTTGTTTCAAGTGCAGAAGCGTACTACGAGGCGGTGTGAGGTGGATTTGCGAAAGGACTCAACTGTTAAATTTTCTGCCCCATCTGTCTATCCAGTTATCACATTTGGCCCATTGAAATCACCGGCGAGTAGTACTCACATCCTTTCTCATCATGCTTATTGTTTTTATCTTTGGCCCGTGTGGAGTCTCATGACTGTTGAAAGTTTGGAGAAACAGGCAAGATATTTCTAAACCTTTTCCTTTGTTATTTTATTTAAAATTATAGTGAAATCGAACCACTTTTCCTTGCATTTTTTCAGGTTGGATGTCATGATGGGAGATTTCCCTTTGCTGTTTCTCCTTGTTTTAGCTTTTAGCGTTGTCGGTATGTTGGTCGAAAGGATGCATGTGCCCTCCTCTGGGTGTTATGTTTCTCTTGCTCAAGTGATAGACCTTAAATGCCTTGTTTATGTATTATTCTTCTCTGCGATTGAGTTGCAAGTTATTATGTTGATCAAATTAGTATTTTCGATAACATGGAAGTAAGTTGCGATAACTATGAAGCTCCTCCCTAGCACCCAAGTTGTCTTTTGACGTTTTTTTTTTAGCCCCTTCACAAGTCCCTTTGATAACCTTTTGGCATCGAGAAAGAAAGGTTGTAGGATTGTGTGAGCAATGCGTGGGCTAGCCAGCGTAGAGTTTTGGTATTAAAACTGGTAGAATAAAAAGGTTTGTGTGCAATGTGTTTTTCCGTCTCGCGTGTTTAGACTCTTATACTATCTTTCATCTTGTTTCTAGGCTTTTAAGGCCATCCTCAGGAAGTACCTTGACCATCCCTATCAACTTGAACCATAACTAACTTTTCGGATCAACTAAGCTTGAGGTTTCATTGTGCGAATCTAGTACCTCGTTGATACTAGAATAGTTTGGTCTAATCCCCCTCTCAGAATTATTGTTGATGGTGCTCTTCTATTTTTTCCTAACTTGCATTATTTTCTCCCTTGTAATGTTAACGCTATTAATTAATATTGGTCGGTTTTTATGCACGTAATTACCTTAATATTTTGTGATGGAAATTTCCTTAAATGTGATTAATCTTCGGGAAAAACTCAGCTTTCATTTGATAGTCTTATGGATTCATAGCGGAAGGTTTTGTTTTGATAATGTCACTTAGAAGTTATGTTTGTATCTTTGTGTGACGGTTGACTGTGTTACCAAGGGTTGCCTTAAAATATGGTTGTTTCGGGAAATGGATAATTTATTTTAAATTAATCAAACATTAGAATTGTTGTGGAAGTTTGCAAATCTTTAGTGTTATAAAATTGTTGATGACATTATTGTATACTCTTGTTGGACAGAACCCCCTTCTTCTCTCGCGTGTTTGCTACTAGCCTGTAAGACTTTGACCCTTCCTGGATGATTGGTAGATCTCTTTGTAGTTAATGGTCAAAACTAGTATACTATGCCTTCGCTTCGAAACTTATGTTGTGTGTATACTCTAATTGATTTCCGGTTTGAAACTCATTTATACATGACTTTTTGTGTTAAAATTTTGGAACCCGTGTTTCCCCTTTCTTGGGCCGATCAACTTTTGTATTTTTAGAAATATATTAATTTAGTCTATGCGTTTAGTACCTTTGATAAATTTCTAGATGGTTGATGTGTATTTATATCAAATCTGATCTTGTAATTATGGTTTAATTACTTACTTGATGGGAATTCTGTTGTTTGCTAGATTATTTGTTTTCTCCTTATAGGGCCAAAGGCCATTCTCTTACGATTGCTATACTTTCGTTGCTTTTACTCTTAACTGAAGTACAAGGTCCTCTCCTTCTTTGATTGGCATGATGAAGACTTTATTATAACTTGATGTGTTGATAGTGTTTAGAGGTTTGAACCAATTCTTGTAATAAAGTGTTTCCTTTTCGTGGTATTGTTAGATAATAGTTATGGTGGTTTTGTGTAGCCTTATCTTGCTCAGTTCTCGTGAACTGACTCTTGTAGAAAATTTGTTGTAGATGGATTTTGCGTGTAGATGAGGGATAGATTTGTAGACTTTTGTCATCAACCTCAGTTGAGAAGATTCTTTGCTCGAAACCTTTTTATGTTGTTCAACTTTTGTTAACGTCCAGTGGAAAGTTTAAAAGAGGATTAATGTCTTAGTATAAAGCATTGTGGACTCTGTCATCTGAACTTTGGAAACCTTGTATTGTTTGACCATCATTGAAATTATAAGAAAATTTGGTTATGGTTGTTGAGTGACTTTGTTGGAGTATCAGTATTTTAAGAATTGATGTAATCTTGTTTTGTTCCTGTAAATGAGTGTTGCTACAACCTTGCCTTGAGAATAAATTTTGAGTTAAACCTTGATATGACTTAGTAATAAAGTGTCATAAGTAAACTAACATGGGATTGTTTAATACTTCTGGAAGTTAAATTAAAAGTTGCATTCAAATAAAGTAACGTAGGGGTCACCAACTTGAGAGCAAGAAATTCTCTAAGTAAACAAGGGCAAGACTATCATTGCAAGTAAACTTTATATCATGATAACCCTAACTCCTCTAGTGAACATTATTTCCTTTTATGGTGAAATTTGTAAAATGACCCTAAGGTGAAATGAAATGTTAGTTAATAAGATTTAATAAGCCGAGAAAACAAATTGGAGACCTCACCATCTTTCTCACCACCATTTGGAAAGTAAATTTTTACTTCTTGTTAATACTTTTAGCGAAGCCTAAGTAAAGTTGTTGTTAATTCTGGTTAAGAGCCCTAGCTTCAATTTAATACTGGCAATAACTAATGAGGTCCTAAAAATGTTTCATCTCGACCTTCTCCCTCTAACCCTTTTTCAAGGCACCTTGTATCTCTTCTCTTAAGTGTGTTGAACTTAAAACCATGTTGTCTTGTGAGCAAGAACGAATCTTAGTAGCGTTAGTGGTGAGCAGATGGCCTTGTGGAATTTAAATACTCCTTTTTCTTGATAAACGAATTAAGTAAATAAATGTCATAATAGAGAAGATTTAAAGATAATTACTCAATGTCAAAGGAATAATCTTGGCTTGGCAAGTTAAATCATACGAATCATATCTTGAGCCTCCTTGAAAACGTAAGCTAAGAATTGCAAGATGTCCTTTTAAAATAAATAACCCTCAAGAATATCTCATTGTGGTTGGCCCTAACTGTAAGTGTGTTATGTGATTGGACTTCTATGTTGTCTTGTCAAAAAGAAAAGTAAATTGTTCTTGATAGGTGTGAACGTTTCCGTGCTGCCTTTATGGCCATCCTTGTATCAAGTGGTTCACTGTGTTAGTTGTATCCTTGGTGATGACATGTTGCATCATGTTATGTGTCAAGCAAGTCAAAAAAAAATTTATCTTGTATTTCACTGTGTTGTTCGTGTGTGGATTTTTTGGGTCGTTACACCCTTAGGAATCCTAACAAAAAACAACACACACACACACACACACACAAAAAAAACATGTTTCCATGGTGAGCTTGTTGAATTCATCTAGAATTCTAATGTGGTTGGTCTCCAATTCCCCGATGTTCATTATGATATTTTAACCTACAAAACATGAATACAACCTTCATCCTCGTGGCCATATCATAACATCCAACATGATATAAATATAATCACAAAATCATCTATACATATGAATCACAACAACATCAAGGCAATCAACAATATCACTTAAAATTTATATCAACAACTATATCATCATCATATAATGTCCATTTTATAGGTCTACTCACAATATCCAAAAGTCATGTGTCCGAACAACATTCATAATATATCCATGTCAAATATTATATCATCATCCACATATGCAAGTGTATCTAATAATCATCATGCATCATAACTAAATCAAGATAAAAAATAATCCATGGTCCAACATCTAACATCATACTAAATCGAAACCAGTATCAAGATCAGTATCAAAAGATGTCAAAGGGAAGGGGGCACTACATATTCTTAACATTCAAGTCCTTTATAAAAGTCACTTATCTAAGGTAGTAAATGTCAAACTTTAATCCTAAAATTCTAACACCCTTTAGTGGCTCAATCCACAAATTACGCATACATTTAATTTTAAAACATATTCCCACAAAATATCATCACCTAACAATTATAGGATTGATTCTCTATGCCTTTTGATTGATTCCTTTAGGGCCCTTAGTTTTGTTGGTGTGTGTGACCTACCTAGTCATCATCCACATCACATGGTGAGTCATCTCGCCTTGCGAGAGTCATAGGTCTTAGGGAGTCAAATGACAAGTGTCATATTTTGTCATAGAATCTATCATTTTCATTTACGTCAATGCGTCATAGGAGTTACATTCCTTATTTAGAATTGTAACTCCTCCTTTAGTGGCGTCATATGCATTAGTCACGTCATATGCGTCAATGGCGTCATAGGAGTTACTTTCCTTGTTTAGGCATGGGGTTATGTGACACCCATATTTGTACTTCTTTTCGATCTATGAGTATGAGCGAGACCTATTTTCTTATTTACATTTTATGTCCATTGTTCGTATATTTCTTATTGTGTTGGAGCTACGACATTACTATCAAGAGAAACTTTGTTGTGTTACATTGTTTCGATATCGGTTCTCGCATATCCCTCTTTCATGGTATTAGAGCGCAAGGTTTCGGTAAAACGTGCACTCTTGGTTTATCAGTTGCTTATTAATTTTGGTTTCTTCTCATTTCCTCATGCAAGTTTTTTTCGATTATTACCTTGGAATCGTATTTCTCACCTTGTGTTGAGGTTTTAGTACTTGCAAGTTTGAGGTGTTGTTTGTGAGTACGTTTTCGGGTGTTTATGGGTTTTTCTAGCTTGCTAACATGCGTTTCGGCTCGTGCATTCCATCCACCTGTGCATTGGAGCTCTCGCTACCTTGGTTCTCAAAGGCTTGTTTGCATTTGCCTTGACTCTGTCATGATCAAGTCGGTGTCATCATATTCACCTTGTGCTCTATGCTCATGTTGGTTTGTTTCTCGTGCCTTGGTTATAACCTTGACTCATGGCTTTGTGTATCCACCTCGCATCTGCACTAGTACCACATGAGTTTGTTTGGCCCTTTAGTTCATTTTTTGTTATGACTCGCACTCAGTAGTAGTTTTGACCTTTCTATGGAGTTTGTTTCCCACGTTACATATTCTGTCATCCAGTAGAATCTTTGCATGCCCTTGGTTCCTCTCTACTCAACAGTTTCATCTTGTTGCACGCACCTCATGGCCATTTCTGCCACCTCGAATCCTATCACAAGAATCCTAGAATCTACCATTTGGCTTAGCCTTTTGGTTTGGTGCTCGGATCCGCACTTGGTTTGTGTCATTTCTCCCTCTAGCTGCACATTATGAGCTTCCCCGACTCTCCGGCTTTGTCGTTCCTATGGTGGAAATATTAAAAAAATGTAACTTTCTATATTTTTTTACGTAGTTAGAGGGGGCATTGGTGGAGCTCGTTATTATTCAAAACATAAAATTTATGTATGAGAAAAATCATAAAAAAAAATATTTGCTACAAAAATCTAAAACAAAGTCTAGCACAAACTAGATGCTCCTAACTATCATTCTAATAAAGAGTTTTCAAAACTACTAAATGGTGCTTCAAAAAAAAGGTGGGGTCACGAAAGTCACTATGTTATTTTTTTTTACAAAAATAGGAGCACTTGTTGGTATTTTAGTTCATTGACCCACTTAAACTTATCCATTTTCAATAAAATTTAGTATCTTAGAAACTAGACTCAAAATGCTACGATTCATGTTTTACAACATCTTCTAATTTTGAGTGTAATTATTTCAAAAAACTCATACAAGTTGAATTTTTATATTTTTTACAAAAATGTGTCCACTTAAGACCCTATTTTTTTGCCCCCATCTTGGTGTACTTACCCCATCGCCAAACTATTTTATTATTATTGTACAAAATATTATTAGATTATTTCTATGATTGAATTCTAAAAGCAAGAAAGTCTTTAATATATTGATATGGAAGTTATATTTGAATCCCTAATAAGTATCAGGAATGTAGCTAGATGTTATCTAAAAGAAAGATTCCTATGCCAATATAGAATGAAACGCTTGACATTTTTCCCACAAAACCCAAGATAAAAACCCAATAATTAGTTAGGAAAAATTATGGAATATTTTTTTATTTTTTTAAGGGGTTGCCACATGGTATTCACCAACAAGATTTAATTATTTCATGATTAATAAATTCCTCTTAATTGTAAGATTGTCATGAATAAATTGACAAGTAATTATTATAGATTCATTCAATTGTTTTGGTTTTAAATCCCTTCTAGGATTATCATTATCTCACCTTATTTAAAGTGTCATTTATTTACTTAATATCCTAAGGTCAAGGTCTCAACTTAGTTAACCATATAATTAATTTCAAATGATTTTAATCCTTATTATAATAGTATCTAGTTTTCATATATAAAATTATATTGATTAATTCTTAAAGTCAAGTCCTTTATAAAAGTCACTTATCTAAGGCAATAAAGGTCACACTTTAATCCTAACATTCTAACACCCTTTAATGGCCCAATTCACAAATTACACATACATTTAATTTAAAAACATATTCCCACAAAATATCCTCACCTACAATTGTAGGATTAATTCCTTACCATTCGAATGATTCCTTTAGGGCCCTTAAATGTTAGGTATTCATTATAACCCTAATCATCCTTATGAGGTATTCTTATTCTATCTTTTACCCGATTTTCTCATTTTCATTTTGCGGAGTTCCTGGGAGCAAGACAAAGATGGAGACAGGTGAAGGCCATGGAAGGTTGCCCAAGTTCATGGATGGATATACACATTTTTAGTTGGTTATTTTCATTTGCAACTCTTTCCAAGGGTTTTCTAATGTTATTATTTGTTATTTGTATAAAAAAAATTGAATTTACCCTATTCAAGTAAGGGCATTTTCACCCCATTTTCATTTCGATTTTACATGGTGATATATATATACGGTGGTTTGAGTGTATATATATGTGAATATATATATACACACACACATACATATACACATACATATACATATACATATATGTATATATATTTATAATAGACATTTTAAACAACTAGAATGGTTCTTTGGAGTTAGCCTAGTTATGGCCTAATTTTTGGGATATATATATATAGTTTCTTGTGCATATCTTTGATTGTTGTGTGTTTGAATTTATCTTTGGACACTTTGAATATGAAACAAGGATTATAACTAATGGGGAGGGCACGATGTTACACCCTTTGCCCATATATAAATATATGGGTTAGAGGTGGGGTTGGTGCCATCCCTTCCAACCATTTTTAATTTTTTTTATAACAACTACATAAACACACACATACATAAATGTTGTTTATATATAACAAATTTTTATAACAAGCCATACGACTTATATAAAATTCTCAATATGCAAAAACACACACACACACACACACACACACACACACACACACACACACACACACACACACACATTAAGATTAATATTAATATTATATAATGGAATAAATTTTCACTTAATATCTATAAATGCATAATTATAATATGTTTAATATATATAAATTTATAAAATAAATTTAGATAGTAAAATACAATTATAATTTTATATTTGGTTTAAACTTATCTTAAGTGATCAAATTGATATTTCTCTCATAGTGATACGTAATGTTGGTACCCAAATTTGTTCTCCTTTTTGGTCCGAAAGACATCAAAGATATGGCATGAAGCTTGAAGATAGATAGATCATGATGTATGTCATTTTGTAGATGGGGATGTGATCTATTTCAGGTCTCACATTTGTGGAGAGATGGATAAAGACTCAAATAGGACTTGAGCTTGTCCTAAATGTCTTAGGTTGTGCCTTTCAACCAAGGTAAGAGGACCTATTTTGTAACCCTCAAATGGTGAAGGAGATGAAGATATCCCTCAATTTGTGCAAATAGTATGAAGGGGCCTTGGTAAAATATGATCAACACTCCAAATCTTACTTTCACAAGTTGTCACTTCCAAAGGTATTGACATAATTTCAATGCAAGGCAAGGGTTACTGAAGACATTTTGTAATCTGATTTGTTCTACATGCTTTAGCAAATGTATTTTGATCTTCTATGGGTATATAGGTCAAAACAGGGGCAAAACAGGTGGGATAAGTTATTTAGAATGATTTTTGGTGGGATATTGACAAGACAAACTTGACTATGCCATATCTTTGACAACCTCTACAACATTTGAACAACTATTAGATAAAATGCTTCAAAACATCAGGATGTTCTTTCAACCAGAAGAGATACACAAATGGAAGCCCAGGTTTGCACTCTTCACACAATCTTTGAGACCTCAACACAAAAGCTTGAGTTAAAGGACTTAATTAAACATCAAAATCTCTGATCAAATCATGCCTAAGGTACCCCCAAAGGCTTACAAGCAATCTCTATCAACAAATGAAGGTGAAGTGATTTTAAACTGCTTATTTTCACTACAAGATAAAGGGTATCATATCCACAACTTTTCCACATTTTCTTTGTGGATATTTTAGTTCAAATTGTGAATCCAAATTTGTGGACTCCACCCACAATAATTTTGTGAAAACATAAAATGTGACAAAAATTGTGGAAAAACCCACATAGAATAATTGTGAGATTTCCACAATTTTTTATTTGTAGAATTTTGTTATATGTCCACAATTGAAATTAGTGTGACAATTTTCACAATTTTGAGAATGTTGATGATCCACAATTTTAAAATTGCAACATATACTACTATAATAATAATTTTATGGGATCCACAATATTGTAATTATAAATATTCCAAAAAAATTATCATTTTTGATGGACTAAATCATGATAGTTTATGATCATTATTTTACATTATTCAAATGTTTTACAATACAAATAATGTATTTACTGGGAAAAAACTATATTTTAAGAGTAAATTGATTTTAAAGTATATGAAATCTATTTTTTAATTTTAATTTAAAAATAATAAATTTATAATATTTATTTAAATGTGTAATATTATTCTAATTAATTTTATCTAATTTCAAGTATTTAAATAATAAAAATTATAGAACACATTCATCAAAGCAAATATTCAATTAGCATTCTTAATCAAAATATTTTATAAATAACAAAATGATTTATTTATTTTTTAAATAAAAAAATATTTTAAAAAATCTTCTTTCAAATACATACATTTTAAAACATAAATTAAATATAAAAATACCATTAATTTCTTATAAATTCCACATTAAAATCATCTTCTCAAAGAAAAACATGGAATAATAGACACTATTATTTAAACTCCTGCATTAAAGATTTAAATATTTTTAAAAGGGTATAAATAGTTCTTAAAGTAAATATTTTAAAATATTAGTTTATTAAAAGAAAATAGGTTTAAACTTACATATTATCTATTTTTAAAAAATAAAAATTAATTTTAAAACTTAAATGTAATAGATGATTTGATATATTACATCAATTATTTTATTTCAATAAAATTTATAGATAATTTATAAATATTTTAGTTGAAATTGAGATTGTTGCTATTGTTTTTTAATCAATTTACTAATGTTAGATTGTGAAACTTCCGTTTGGACATATGAGTGGTTATTATAGGATTGTATTTGGGAGAGTGTTGGTCTTGTTCAATTTTAATTCCTTCAACTAATTTATATTCTTTCATTTTTTTATTTATTTTTTTCATTTATACAAAAAATAACAAATTATAACTAACAAAAAAACTTTAAAATAAAATAAAAAATGTTATTCAACATAAACTATATAAAATAGAAAAAAACAATAAAACCCATTTTTAACACATTTTCATAAATCCTTCATCACACATAAATTTTTTATTACATCTCCAAATACTCTAATTTAATATTTTGTATGTGAACTTACGCCTATCAGTGAATTGAGCCTAGGCTCAACTTTCTCCTCACATTATCAACAGCTACTTTATTTAATAGATCTCTTTAAGGACTACCACTTTTATTCAACATGCATGTCCTCCTTAAACACCCGATTAAGAAATCTTTTCATCAATATTATCTGTTGTGTGAGATGCTATTCGGCTACTCAGAACCCAACCCGCAACCTCGATTTTCACAGGAACTTCTTAATGTAACAGAAACAAATCTTCATAGATATTTTTTTAGGGATGAGACTCAACACCCCAACTACCACCCCTCACGCTAAAATATAAATATAAATAATAAAGCTTATTACTATAGATAGTAGTTTTCTGGAGAATTTTCAAAATCTGTATCCCCAATAACCACGTGTATGGTGATAGATCCTTCACAGGAATCTTTATATTATATCTTTAGCACGGATCACCAGCTTGGATGCATATGCAATGACAGGTATCATAGAAGTCATTAATAATATATTTCATTCACGAGGATCATGGCATCAAATCAGATTTTTCAAAATATTCCCCCTTAGAATACGGAGGATTTATGCATATAATCTCCACGTCTTTAGGAGATGAAAAACTGAAATAAGATTTAGAAAATAAATTATTGATTAATTTCTGCACATGGCCATTTCATTGGGACTAAATATCTATTATAATGATTTGTTATTCAAATGCCACAAATGGGTAAATAAGAACATAAGTTTTTTATATTATTAACAAAATGTGAGAGAATTCATTTTTTTAGAATTTGAATTCTTCTGGCATATTTGTAATTTTTTAAAATAAAAATTCTAAATTTAAAAATATATAATATTAACATTTGTGATTGGGTTAAATTTGTAATTCTCTTTTTTTAATATTATCTATTATAAAATAGTATTTTTTCTTTGATATTAATAGTTAATAGTTAATACTATTTTTCAATCTAAAGAAATTTGTGTTAGTATCTCTACGTAAATAAAATGTTAAACTTTTTAATTAGTTTTGATGTCATTTCTTGATATAAAAGAAATGAATTTTTAAATAGTTTTCATGTCATATTTTAACATAGATGTCAATCATTTGCATCTTTTATCTTGTAAGCCATCTCCAACTATTAATATCATAACTTATTTTGTGATTTGTATTTTCCTTTTAATTCTTTATTGTAAATAATTATACTTAATAATAATAATGAAGTATAATATTATATTTATTTTAATGAGAGGTAGAAATACTATATTGAATATAGGAATAGATTCTAATTCTAAACATTATGAACACATAATCAATTCATGGTTATGGCTCATAGATAAACGATGCCATCACAATTAGGGGTTGTGAAATAATTCATTAGCATATTAACTGCAAATAATTTTAGTGTAGACTTTATATATATTTTTTAAACATTAGAAATGGTGTAGAAAAAATAAATCTTGAGCTTTATATTTGGGTTGTTTAGAATATCCATAATTTTTTTCTCAAATCTTAATGTTTTTCCAAACATGTGGAGAAGAGATTTTTCCACAATGAAATTTCAACAATGTGGATATTTCACAAATTTAAATTTGGTTTGATTAAAATTGTGGAAATCATTTTCAAAAATGAGAAATGTGATTTTTCCACAATATAATTTGAGAAATGTGGATGATTTAAAAGTATAAAATTAACTTTTATGAAATAGTGGAAAACCTACATTATATGTTATACAATATATTAATGTTATGTTGATAATTCACAAATATTCCACAAATTGATATTTTATGAATGACAATGTAGATAAATTATGCTATATTATTTCTAGTAGTGTTTTGATACGGATGAAATCTCTTCTAACAAATGAAATTGCAAATGCCAGCCAGACTATTGTGATGAGATGCTGTGTGATTCCTAAAGATTTCATTGATTCGAAGAATTTCATTGCACAAGATTGCAATAAGAACAAGTAAAATTGTTTGCAGACATTTAAACATGGTAGCAGACATCATATTGCCCAAAATAACATAGATTAATTAGCTTATTAGATTCATCAGCGGGGAGAGTTTGAGAACAATCTCGGAGGTACATGTGATGTCTATACACTTGTAACCAACTCAATTGACATGAATGAAGATCTAACATAAAAGACATTAACCATGTTTTTTGGAGGGTTTCTCAGAAGATGAGCTTCTCTCAAAATTTTCTCATGATTTTCAATTTCCCGACCTTTTGCATGTCAAAAAACATGCATTATATAACATTTGTTTACATCCAAGCCTTCTTTCCCAAGAAAAGAATATGCCAAGCATCAAGTTTGTTACAAAATTCCATCATGATTCACATAGAGGGATGTTTAACATATTTGCAACAAAAGTTGCCAGGTGTTTCAAAAAAAGGTGAATCATTGAGGATTTTTGCATCATAGTTTCAACTGGGAGCACATTTTTCCTCCTTCTTTCATGCAGCATGCTCCTCTTTCATCATTTCACCTTTACACTTTCCAAATTTTCCTCTGTAACTTTTGGATCTGGTATTTCATGTTTCTACTCGAGCCTGAACAAAATTTCATTTCAAAAGTACCTCAGATCTGCAAATTGAATTTTCAAATTGATTCCATTGATCCTTGAAGGCAAAAACAACATGAATTCACCAAAAATTTGGTGAAAATTGATGCAAAAATCACATCTCCAAGCTTCCTGGAGCTCAAATGGCGGCCAAACTAAAAAATGCACAGTTACCATCGATTTTCCTTTCTCCCTTCAATCTAAGCCCTCCACATGTCACAATGTGATTGGAAATGGGCTTGGGATCATTTTTTGACATTTCAACACTTTTGGAAAAAATGTAAAAATTTGACATTTTCTCTACCCCTCCGACTTTGAGATTTGGCATTAACACGTGGCACAATATGATTGGATCCAGGGTCGCGGCTCAATTTTACACATTTCCACTTTTTTGGAAAAAAGGAAATTTTCACAATTATCCCATGAGACCACGCACCTCTGCCTTCTATCCCTTTCTTTGACACATGTCTCTGCCGATTCATTGGCTTGAGTATGCTTGAATCACGATTTAATGCATTTTGCCCAAAATGCAACATTTCCCTTTTTCCTTCGGCAGCCCATTGGCTAAGTCTGCAAACCTTTTTTTTTCTTCTTTGTCGGGGTCGCACCTTCTTTTAAGACTTTAACCCTTTTTAGGAAAAAGGTTAAAAATCTCAAACTCTCTTGAACATCTACCTCTCTACCTCACCTTTCAAAACAAAACATACTAAGGCATTAATTTACTCTAGTGGGCTTGCGGACTTGTTTTGTATTTTAGTACTTTTTACCAAAAAAGGAAAAATTTCTCTAAGTCCTCCACCAGCCTTCCATCCCACTTTTGATGAAAACATGACACGTGTCCACCCTGCGATTTTCCGAGGTTAACTCCTTTTCACGAAAGAAATTTTTCCATCGATGCCTCCATAGCTCCTTGTTTTGACTTATTTGGTACCCACGATGTAACCCTCACGATTGGCTAAGATCCTGTGATTTTCAAGGTCGATTTAGACATTTTTCCAAAAACATAAAAAATACTAAGTTGCTCGGGCATAAGCTCCGCCTAGAATCTTATCCAACCACAAATGGCCACGTATGAGAAGATGTTATTTAAAATTGGCTTGACGAGGGATGCCCGTATGATTGTCAAAAAAACATAGGAAAATACAGAGTGACACCCACATGAATCTTTGAAGATGAAATTGATAGGCAAATGGCCTTTATCTGCAGTCAGAAAACATAGAAAATGCATGAGATGCCCAAAGATTCAATTTTTTTGCTAAGGATGACAAATTTCTCAAAAATTGAACCAATTGAAACATGTTTTGAAAGCATCTTTT
>CM031238.1:211920758-212320173 GCA_018340775.1 Taxus wallichiana var. yunnanensis | reverse complement strand
TTAATTGGTAATGGGGGAACAATAGGTCTAATCGCTTCAATGGAGGGCATTGGGATTTTCAATTTCTGTTGTACTTTCTTGGGTAGAGGTGAGGAAAGAGTACGTGATATAGATGGAAATGCAGATGGTGGAAGGGGGTGAGTTACCCATGGGGATAATCATGGTGCTTGTAGTGGTTGTTGGCGAGAGATCGTGTGGAAAGTGTGATTGTTGGCAAAGATCGTGTGGAAAGTGTGAGTGGAAGAGAGGAGAGTGTGATGGGTAATGAAGATGTTATGGAAGGTAGTGGTGGTATTGGTGGTAAGAAGTTCACGAGTGATGGCAAGGGTTATGTGGATCACTTGTGTATATTAGAGGGTTGTGATGAGGAGGTGGGCTGTTGTGTTCTGGTTTACTAGTGGAAGGAGGTAGCTTGGTCGGGTTTAGGGGTGTGGTCCTAGGATGGATGGAAGGGGTGAAGGTGAAAATGGTGTGGTAGGTGTGGTTGGTGTATGAGGCATATAAGTTTGGGTCTTCCTTTTAAGCGTAGGAATGATTTTAATGTTTTTCTCGGGAAGATGTTGCTAAATCTAATTTTGCAGGTGGATGAGTAAGGCTTGATTTTAGCATGACCCCTAAGGTAGTGATGGGTTTAGGTAAGGGAGATGAAATAGGATTGGGTAGGTGTTTGGGTATAGGTCTACATTGGGTCATGGGTAGAGATACATGTTGGTTCATGGGAAATGACATAGAAGGTGTTCCAATATACAAGGTTATGTTTGGTTTTGCTTGAAAAACTTTTGGATAGATTGTGGAGATGTTGGTGAGTGACAACTGCATTTGGGTTGAATCAGGAAGTAGAAGACATCCCCAAAGCAAGGCTCTATCAACATAATCCAGGTGATCAACCAAGTGTGAAAATGGTACTACTGTAAGTGGGGCCGATGTGGATCAAGTAGAAATCACCATAAAATATGTTTGAGAAACAGGAAATGGTTAGCTTCATACTCTGTGGGTAAGAGAGCCGAAAATAGGTCAACAGGATCTTGGAAGGCCGATGGAGAATGGTCACCTAAAGGAAATGGTGTTTCTATAGGATCCTCTATGATTAGAATATCCTTGCGATGGTGTAGGGAGTGGACATGTGTCCCCTATGAGTAGGAGAGGTGCTACTAATGATTGCTTGGTAATTTGAGAGGCAATAGGTAGAGTGCTAATTATGGGATCTTTCACAGGTGAAGGATAAAATGAAGGGGGTTCCTCTGTGGGTGGAGGAGTAGATGAAATAGGTTCCTATGCAGGTAGGGGAGTTTAGGATAGGATCTCATCTATGGAAGAAACATGGAGAAATGGGGAAGCAAATGGTATGTCATTGAAAATAGTGTGGACCTCATAGAAATTTCTATCATTGGTTGAAGCATCACCAGTTTGGTTGGAAGATGGGGCATGATTAGGGAATGGTTTTTGAAGATATGTAGGTTTTGGTTGGCTGGTGCATTTGGGTTATCCAAGACTAGATCTCCATTGTCTAACATTTCTTGGATGATATTCTTGAAGGTGATGCAGTTACCATCGCTATGACCTTTGACACGATGATAGTTGTAAAATTTATTTACTTTATACCACGCAGGCATGGGTCGATCATGTTCAAAACTAGTGTGTTATTTTGTAGGTGGAAGGGTAATGACACCAACCTTAATAAGCTTCTCCAAAAAAGAAGAATAGGGTTCCCATATTGGGGTGTACTTTCATTGTTCTCGTCTAAATTGAAAAGTTTCGATGGGAGAGAGATTAGAAGAAGGTTTGGCTTGGTTTGATGGGTGAGAGGGTCCATCCTTGAGAACCACGACTTTGGAGGATCCTTTTGATTTTGAATAGTTGTTCTTGGGTTTCAAAGATGAAGAAGCATCATTTGATTCAAACGCAGTTTTTTTGTTACATAGCTGAATTTTCTTCTCTTCGATAACACGAATCTCCAATTTTTGTGCCATGGTGAATGCCTCGTCAAAGGTGCGGAAGGTCTGCACCTGTAAGGTTGGTGAAATGTGTCTAGCACAAGCCCAAGTAAACAACTCTATGAGCTCAGTTTGAGGTAATTGGAATGTGAGATGGTTAATTAGGCTGCGCTAATGAGCAAAAAGTCAGCGATAGACTCGTCATCATACTGTCGAGTGGAATAGAGATCATTCATGGTGAATTTCTTGACAATGTTGATTGAGAAGTGGTCTAAGAAGGCTTGGGCTACTTGATTAAATGAGTAGATGGAATTTCGGGTAGCCCACTATACCAGTCTAATGCAGGTCCTATCAGGGACATTGGGAAGGTTTGTAGGAGTAAAGCATTATCATGGGAAATCAGGTAACACCCATGTTTGAAGGACCAAAAATGTTGTTGTGGGTCTTATTTACTATTGAAGCGGTTGAATTTTGGCATTTCCCAATGTACAGGGTATGGGCGAATAGGAATGGATGGATGAATGGGATCATTACATATTTCATTGTAGGTGAGGGAATTACATGAGATGGAAACCAATGCTTCTAATGTCTACATATTTTCCATCATTAACTTGATGAGGTCATTGGTAGGTTGTGATAGAAGGGTGCCTCCTATGGTGTAAGAGGGTTGGTGTTGAACATGTGATGTGGGTGGCATTCTAGTGTATGGTGATGCTGAATAGGAAGGTTGAGAATGGGGGACCGACATGGAGGGCATATACCTAGAATGAATGATAGATGAGATAGGGGGTTGTTGATAATATGTATATGTAGGTGGGATAGTTGAAGTGACTCTAGTAGCGATTGGGGGCAGAGACCAGGATAGAGAGGACAAGATTCTAGAATGGGGTAGGGGTCACCGACACCATGGGTGGTTGTGTTGTAATTGGTATATGTGAGATAATGGGCACAATTAGGGTTATGCTCTGATGGTAAATCAAATAACAATCGATACTATGGGTGTGATAGATGTTGTAGATGTAGCTGTTATAGTGGGTGTAGGGCCTAGCTGTGAAACCACTGAGGGAAAAGCAAGTGAGGGTAATTCCAAACTAGTAGGGGCTGATGCGAAGTGGGGACAAGGGAAGGAGAGATGGATACGGGCATGCCATATATCAACTGACTCTGAGGAATCTCGAGTGGATGAGTGGGAAAGATATAATTGTAAGGCTACGGGATTCTGATCGAGGAGTCATGTAAACTCCTCATCGCCTGTAGAAATGGTGACAGGTGGAGTCGGATCCATGGGTGATAAGATAGAAGGTGGTGAGGGACTAGGTGGGAGTGGTTGACGGTTGGCATGGAATATAAGAGCATTAGTTTGGCTGCGAGTCAACACCATGTGAATAAGTGTTGACCTGGTAAGACTGTATTTTGTAAATGACACGAAAACAACAGAGGCAAGAGAAACATGAGGGCTTTGGGAGGGTGAATTCACCAAGGTTTGGATTTTGAAAACCAAACACGAGAAATAAATGATGGTCGGGATGATGGTGACGGTTAATGAGGGACATATGTCGGTCATGAAACCGATGTCACTAGTGTGGAAAAACACCGCTTTAGAAAGTGAAACATGACTGATAAATGTGCAAGGAAGTAGTTTTGTATAACAAAAATAAGGAAAATATATTGGTGCCCTGAGGGCCAAAATCATAATAGAATGAGCAAATGAAGACTATCCCAAGAAATATACCCAAAAATCCAGAAGTGACACCGGTTATGGTTAACCGAAAATGGTCAGATGAAAACTAACGAAGGTCAATGGACTCGACACTAGTTACTATGAAATTTAGAGAGAATGAAGAAAACTAGGTTTTGTGAATTAAATTAGGTGAAGAATCAAACTCAAGAATATGAGAATGAGAAGATGGGGCCCTAACACACTCAGATAAAGTCAAAATAATCCAACTATGATGGTGGAGTGTAAAAGGAAAAAATAAAAAACGTAGAATCGTAGCCTCACACCTCAAAACACAAGCCAAGAAGAAAGATAAGAAAAACATGATCCTAAGAGTGATTTTTCTTTATGTTTGTTTAGCTTACACTATTTATAACTGACTATGTGCATTCAAAACAAAAAATTTGGTTGGGAAGGCATCCTACGAAGAAGGAGATCTAGAAGGTGAGGTTTCAGGTTATGTTATGGTAGGGGTGGTCCTTCCTCTAGATGGGGTACTAGACAAAGATAACTAGCTGGGGATTACCTATCAATCCTTTGATTGTGTGATCATTGACAAGTGTTCCTAGGTAAGATGTCATTTAAGAAGGTGTGTATATTCAATTTTTTTACTGATTTGGCAAGAGAGAGAGAGAGAATGTTCTTTCTATGATTATTTTACGTCAACCATCAACTGGGCATGACTTCCAGCATATAGGTTGCCCTCAGTTTTATTGTGAGCTAAATGCAACATACAAGAAATGCAATGCGAGTGTTTTAAACCCAAATTGAAATATGATATTCAATGAAGAAAAATGATGAACAAGAGAGAGGGTGCTCTTTCACTAAATGTAGAAAGAAAGAAGAATGATTCTTTTTAAACGCACCAAAAGAAATGTTTCATTTAGAGAAATTAGAAAGAAAAAGAGGATTACAAGAGAAGAAGATTTAGTGAATAATGATTAAGAAAGGAAACACACAAGATGTAACCTATATGAAAAGAAAGGGAACCCACAAACAAGGGTCCCACCAAGCTTTCCAAAATGTTTCACTATTTCCTTTACATTTTGAATGTGACGAAACAAATAATGTTATGGGTAGAGGAGGAATACCTGTTGTGATGGTTGGTTTGAAGGTTGTGTACGTGTTCTGACTTCTCGATCTGATGTTGACTGTGAGAGCTTCCTTTTGGCTAGGAGGAATGACCTGAAATAGAAAACAAGACCAAAAAGGAAGAGTTAAATAATATATGACAAAGGATGTCCTAACGAGTGCTAGAGCCGAGAAGTGTGATACTTCTTAGATGGTTGTCAAACCACAATTTAATAAAACTTATTGCGAGAAATAACATAAATAAAAAATACCTAGTGTAGTTGATATGATTTAGGTATCTCATTCAAATACAATAAGTAAATCTAATATAACAGGCTAGGTTATGATCAGATCTGGAGGTAGTGTGAGGGGTCGAGTGCTAGAATAGGTCAATTTCAGGTTCGCTCACTTAGGCTTCTTGGATAAAGATTCTTAGGTTCTCTTATTGATAAGATGACAAAATAAAGAGACATGTATCAAGTAGGGTATGAACTATCATGGTTTATGAAGGACTGATGACGGTTATGGGTAATCAGCATCAATAGAGGCATGCTGATAAAAAATAAATAAGATTTGGTTGTGGGTTTTGATCGAGGTTAGACAAAGATGACAGAGAGGATGAAGAGGTATGTGGGGATATTAGGAAAAATCGTAGATATGTAGAATTTGGGTATAGGTGGTTTTATGGTGTTGGTGGAGGAATGGTTGAGTTTACAGAAAGAGGAATAGTGGGGAAATGGGAATGTAAGTCGTAAATAGCAACAAAAATGACAAAACCTTATAAATAGAATAAATATGTAAAGACATAGGTGATAAACACACTTACCGATGTTGCAGGTCCAATGGATTGGTGATGGTGATGATTAATGATGGGGTGGATCTTTGTTCCATAGTGGTACTTCCCATAATGCTACGTGAGAGCGATACCTCTCCGGATCTGTCTTGATGCTTGCTGCTATTGTTAGGAAATAAGGGATAAAATATGTGGAATAATCCCTCATAGAATCACAACAGTAGAAACTAATATGCAAAAATTATTACAGATCTCAAATAAAATTACAGAATAAAATAACACAACACAAAGAGACATTATTTAACGTGGTTCACCCAATTTGGGCTACGTCCACCAAGAATCACTTTCTCATATTTTATTACAAGCCATTGCTCTCTCAATACAATACCCATATCTTTGGAGCTATGCTCAACAAACTCTACAGAATTCACACCCGAATTCAAAACACATCTGCAATACATTTGCTTGTGCATCTATCATATGCATAAGACCATATAAATAGACAACTGCTTAAGCAGTTTGATACAAAACCATGGGTATCAAAACCAAGGGAAAAAAACGTGGGTATCAAAACAATGGGCAAAATACCGAAAAAACCATGGGCCCAAAAACAGCCCATAATGGTTACCCATTACCCATGGGTTAATAAACCACCCATGAAAATTTGCTTCAGGGGCTTCGCCCCCGAACCCCCCTGACCCGCTCAGCGGCGAGCGGACCACCGTAAAAATACCCGAGTGTAACACATAGAAGGTGTACCACACTCTAACATGAAAATAGGCTCCACAAACATAACAATCTCCCACTTGGAGACTGATTTCCATTCTGAGCAAGCTTCTCAACCCTTCACTGTCATCCACGAAGGCCAACCAAAGTTGAACATAGCTTTAGTTTATCCCTTGTGACCACCTTGGTCATCATGTTTGCAGGATTCTGACTGGTATGAATCTTCTCCAACTTCAACTTATCTTCCTCCAAAGCTGTCCTGATGAAGTGATATCTCAAATGTATATGCTTTATCCTCGGAGTGGAAAGCGAGTTCTTAGCTAGGTGTATAGCACTCGACTATCACTATGCAACTTACATTCCTCCCGCTATGCCCGAACTCCTCAAGCAATTGTTGTAACCAAATCATCTCTTTGCTTGCCTTTGTGGCAGCAACATACTTAGCCTCCGTGGTTGACAAAGCCACCAGCTTATGTAGTCGTGAAATCCAGCTCACTGTTGTCCCACCTATAGTGTAAATATAACCTGTCGTGCTCCTCCTGCTGTCTACATCTCCAGCCATGTCTGAATCTACATAACCACGTAAAGTGGTGTCTGATCCATTATAGCACAAAAATGTCCCCACGGTCCCTCTCAAATACCGAAGGATCCACTTTCTTGCTTGCTTAATGCTCTTTACCTGATCACTCATAAATCTACTCACAGCTCCCACTATATGGGCAATATCGAAGCCTAGTGCACACCATAAAGCATACATCAAACGGCCAACTACCGATGAGTAAGGTACCTTGACATCTGGTTTCTTTCCCCGCTCTGTCATGGGACACTTTGCTCCTTTGATAACTTGAAATGGCTTGCCAAAGGAGTCCCAACCGGTTTAGCATCCTGCATGTTAAACCTGTCCAATACCTTCTTAATGTACTCTTCCTGAGATAAAGTCAACTTCCATTCCTTCCTATCCCAAGTTATCCTCATACCAAGGATTTGTCTAGCTTCCCCAAATCCTTCATATCAAAGGATTCACTTAGCTGTTTCTTGAGTACTTTTATTTCCTGCATGTTTTTACCTGCAACCAACATGTCATCAACATACAAACATAGGATAATATAACTTCCATCCTCAAATTTCTTTGTATACACACAATGGTTAGAATGACATCTAATATAACCTTGCTCCATCATGAAGCTATCAAACTTCTTATACCATTGACATGGAGCTTGTTTCAAGCCATACAAGCTCTTCTTCAGTTTACACACCATCTCCTCTTTACCTTTGACCTCATAGCCCTTTGGTTGCTGCATATATAGTTCCTCCTCCAAATCACCATGGAGAAATGCAGTCTTTACATCTAACTGTTCTAAGTGCAAGTCTTCTACTGCCACTATTCCAAGAACAGTTCTAATAGAATTCATTTTTACTACAGGAGAAAATATCTCATCAAAATCTATACCTTGTTTCATGCAAACCCCTTGACCACCAACCGGGCCTTATATCTTTTCTTTCCTCCTTCTTCGTCTTTAACTCTGTACACCCACTTGTTCTGCAATGCTCTTTTTCCTTCCGGTAGGTTCACCAAATCCCAAGTTTGGTTCTCCATGAGAGACTTATGCTCCTCATCCATGGCTTGCTCCCACTTCTTACTAGCATCTACCTGCATTTCTTCATCAAAGCTCTCTGGCTCTCCACTATCAGTGAGTAATAAATAATAAAGAGAAGGAGAAAAATGTTCAGGTTCTTTTCTTACCCTAGAAGACCTCCTCACTGTAGGAGTTTGGGGTTCCTGTTGAGTAGGTTCCTGAACTGATTCATGGGTCACTTTCCCATCCGGAAGATCCTCTACCACTGCATATTCTTTCTTGGGTTCTTCCTGTTTTCCCTGCAACTATTGCTTATACATGACTTTCTCATTAAAGACCACATCCCTAGACCGAATGATTTTCTTATCCTTAATACTCTAACATTTAAATCCAAAGTCATCACCACCATAACCAATGAAAGTACATTTTTCTAATTTAGCCTCTAGCTTGGTCCTATCATCCTTGTCTATATGAACAAACACCTCACATCCAAAGACTCTAAGAAATGAATAATCAACTTTCTTACCATACCATGCCTCCTCAGGTATGCCTCCATCCAAGGCACTTGAGGGTCCTCTGTTTATCAAGTACACAGCTATGCTCACCGCTTCTGCCCAAAAAGAAAGAGGCAGTCCTGCATGTAATCTCATGCTCCTAGCATGTTCCATTATTGTTCTGTTCATCCTTTCTGATACCCCATTCTGCTGGAGTTCCTAGAACCGTCTTTTCCTACTGGATTCCATTCTTAGAACAATAATCATTAAATTCATTGTTGCAATACTCCCCTCCATTATCTGACCTGAGACATTTTAGCTTAAGACCTGTTTCATTCTCTACCAAGGCTTTCCATTTAACAAAAGTGTCAAATACATCAGATTTGTGTCTAATACAATAAACCCAAACTTTCCTTGTTGCATCATCAATAAAAGTAACATAATAACTTGAACCCCCAAGAGATGATACCTGAGCCGGCCCCCACACATCAAAATGTACCAGCTCTAACTTACTCTCTTTCTTCATAGGTCCAACCTTGAGAAACCTTACTCGCTTCTGTTTCCCATATATGCAGTTTTCACAGAAATCTAAACCTGTTTCTGTATATCCAGGAAAATTATTCTTTATGATGTTCATGCCCTTATGGCTCATATGACCGAGCCTATAGTGCCATAATGTTGTATCTGCATCTGAAGCCACAAGATTACAATCATTAGTATTATCAGTGGTTAAATACAAGGTTCCAACCTTCTTACCTCTTGCCACCACAAGAGCACCTTGGTAACCTTCCAAGAGTCTGCTGTAAATATCACAATGACAACCATCACTTCCCAACTGCCCCGCCGATATCAAATTTCATCCTTAATGTAGGCACATGTCTAACATCCTTTAATAGCCATGTATTCACATTCTACATCTTAACCCGAACACAACCTTTTCAACTATATTGCAAGGCTCATCATCACCAAGAAAAACATGCCCAAAATCCCCTTGAACATAATCAACAAAATAATGCCTATGTGGAGTAGCATGGAAAGAAGCCCCTGAATCTAAAACCCAAGATTCAACAATATTGTGCAAAGAAAGAATCAAAGCATCCTGACATACATTACCCGTTGCCACATTTGCCTCCTTGTTTTCTTCTTATTGTTTCTTCTTATCCTGAAGCTCCCAACAATCCTTCTTTGCATGCCCAGACTTTCCACAATTCCAAAGATACAATCTTGTTCTTGGATTTTGACCTTGCCCGATCTTTTGATTTTCCACGGTTTCCTCTATTCTTTTGTCTCCCTCTAGTTTCCACTATCAAAGCATTCCTTAAGTAGAAGATTCCCCAGAGATTTTTCTTCACATTTCCTCACTTAGAATCACCCCTACAACATCCTCAAACTTCAACTTCGAGTTAGCTGGAACCGAGTTACTTACCACCATTACCGTGCTATTCCAACTCTCGGTAAAGAGCACAAAATTAATAAAGCCCTAACTTCTTCATCAAATTCTATTGTAACCGAAGCTAGCATATTCACAACCGTATTGAAATCATTTAAATGATTTGCTACTGAACTATTCTCAGACATCTTCATATTAAACAACTTTTTCATTAAAAATATCTTATTAGAGGCAGAGGGTTTTTCATACAACTTCCCTAATGCATCCATTAGATCTTTTGTAGTCTTTTCCTTTGAAACATTAAATAATACCGAGGATGCAAGACATAGCCGAATCGTTCCAAGTGCCTTCCGATCCAACAAATCCCATTCCGCATCTATCATACTCGAGGGTTTGTTCACCTTCTCAGACATGGAGTATAAAGATCCTTTTGATAAAGGTAATCTTCCATCTGCATCTTCCAAAGACTAAAATTCTGCCCGTTGAATTTATCAACCCTAGATCTTCCATCATCTGCCATAGCTCCCACTCAAGAATTTTTTTTTCCCTACGATTCAACACTTCAGCAAACCAAACCAAGCTCTGATACCAATTGTTAGGAAATAAGGGATAAAATATGCGGAATAATCCCTCATAGAATCGCAATAGTAGAAACTAATATGCAAAAATTATTACAGATCTCAAATAAAATTGCAGAATAAAATAACACAACACAAAGAGATAGTATTTAACGTGGTTCACCCAATTTGGGCTACGTCCACCAAGAATCACTTGCTCAGATTTTATTACAAGCCACTTCTCTCTCAATACAATACCCAAATCCATTTGGAGCTATGCTCAACAAACTCTACAGAATTCATAGCCGAATTCAAAACACATCTGCAATACATTTGCTTGTGCATCTATCATATGCATAAGACCATATAAATAGACAACTGCTTAAGCAATTTGATACAAAACCGTGGGTATCAAAACCAAGGGCAAAAAACCGTGGGTATCAAAACAATGGGAAAAATACCGAAAAAACCATGGGCCCAAAAACAGCCCATAACGGTTACCCATTACCCATGGGTTAATAAACCACCCATGAAAATTTGCTTGGGGCTTTGCCCCGACCCTCTTACCCGCTCGGCCGGCGAGCAGGACCGTTGTAAAAATACTCAAGTGTAACACATAGAAGGTGTACCACACTCTAACATGAAAATAGGCTCCACAAACATAACAACTATGGCTACTTGGATGTGTGAAATATCTTTGGTTCTTACTTGCATGTAGATATATTTTGCTCCCAAACTCAAGAATGTGGCCAACCTCTCAAACAAGGTTACCAAAGTGAATAAATGGTAACCGATGACAGTCCCTTATTGACCAAAGTGTTGGTTAAGGTGGGATTCCCTACGTTTACTAAAAATGACAAATTGTGCAATCATTTGGGCCAATCTTCATTAGTGGGATTTTTAGTTGATTCATTTTGATCAATCCTAAAGGGAGGATTCTGATCATGATAAAGTATTCCCTTGTTAAGGTTTGACATAGCCACTTCCATGGTTTCAATAGATATCTTTCAAAAACCTCCATCCATGTTAGGGGTAAATTTCTAGTTGTAGTTGAGATTATAAATAATAGATATGGGATCTATTTTCTCAATTTCGACCACATTACATTCTATTAAGTGACCTTTCTTTTAAAAATCAACTGAATATTAAAAATATATTATTCATTTGTGATACCTTTTTTAATACCATGTTGGTGAAACATAGGAAAATGTATCCAAATGTGATGGTGATTTAGTTAGAGATATCTTATCAAAAGAAGGTGGAATAAAATATTTTGTTAGTAATTCTTGTGACACCATAGCTAGAGGCTTGATTTTGGGAAGAAACTCCATCATTGGTGGGTCTTGGTAAGTATCAAATAATGGTCGATTATCAAATAATTTTTTTATCTTATTAACGAAATCCTTTATGTCAAGTCTACATTTAGAGTTCATTTTAGACATATTGATATATGTATAATTTAGAATAATTTGATCATATGAAGCCTATATGGTTCCCATTACATTGTTCATGGGGTTTTAATAACATTAATTTTGATGGTTAGGATGAGATTTCTATAAGGATTGAAATTTCTCATAATTCTCTTATATAATGGAAAGTAATCAAAATAAGACCCAAGGAAAAAAACTAGAAATGTTTTCCTAAGGTCCTTACAATCACCATGAGAGTGTCATAAAGTGACATTAAACTACTAAAATAGATAACCGCTAAAGTTATGAAAGGCCAATTTTAAAGGGGGACTATTCGAGGAGTGGGTAGCATTTGGATAATTTCGGTACAAGATAAAGGTGTATGAAGGGGATGTAAGGAGATCCAAATGAAGGGTTTTATTACACCCCATGTTTTCATCCACCAACATTAGGTGAAAGAAATAAAGACAAGCCCAATTTTTGTGATTTTAAATGCAACATTTGGTTTTGCATTTGGATCATGCTACGTGTGCAAGTAGCTTAGGACAAGGCCATCTGATCTAGGATATTAACTATTAATAGTTTAGGATCCATATAATAATATCATACTTTTATTGTGGGTGTTTTTTCATGGATATCATGTTCATTATTAAGAGTATTGGGAGAATCATTATGATCATTCTCTGCTGAAGGAGTTGCATCATGATAGAGTTCTCATGGTTAATGTGGGGCATGGTCGATTTCATGTCATCGGTAGATTTATATCAAAAACCTCGATCCTTGTTAGGGATAAAATAATCATTGTAGTTGAGATTATTAATAATGAACCCGGATCTATTTTCTAAATCTCAACCAAATTACATTCTACTGAGTGACCCTACTATTGGTATCCAAATTCGTTCTCCTTTTTAAGACGAGAAGAAAAAATATTCGAAAGGGAGCTTAGAGGAAGATAGATCATAGGGTGTGTCGCTTTGTAGCCGGGATGAGATCTAACTCCCCCTTTGTTACTCAAGTTTGTGAAGAGATGGATAGCACCTTTAAGAGGATTCGACTGTCCTCACTACTTTAGGTCATGCCTCTTCAACCAGCCGAGAGGACCCTAAATGTAACCTCTATTTGATGAAGGAGATGGAGTGATCCTTCTTTTACACAAATTCTATGAAAATAACCTTGGGAAAATATGGTCAATGCTCCATGATTTAACTCTTAAGAGTTGTCACTTCTAAATGATGGAGATATTTTCAACACAAGGCTAAGGTTACTGAAGACATTAAGAAATCCTAATTTTTCTGCATATTTTTGCAAGTAGATTTTGTTCCTTTGTTGATACACAGGGAAAACAGGGGTAGTTCAGGGTGGATTCATGGTTTTTAAATGATTTTGGTGGGAGATGAAGTAGGATAAAGTTGATTATACTAGATCTTCGAAGGGACTTTACAACAATGAACAACTTCAACAACTAAAGCTTCAGCAGGGTTAAGATGTTCCTTCAACCAGAAGGTGTGCTTTAATGGAGGCCCAAATCAGCACATTTTCACATAATATTTGAGACTCCAACACAAAGGCTCGAATTGAAAGACTAAATTAAACACTAAAGTTTCTTATTAATCATGCCTAAGGTACACCCGAAGACTTACAAACAATCTTTATCAACAAATGACAGTGAATTGATTTTAAATTTTTTTGTCTCATCCAAGATGAAATCACTTCTTGAAATGAAATATAAAATACCATTAGACTATCAAAAGGATAATATTTTTGTGTGATTTCACAAAAAATTCAATGTAAGATTGTAATAGGAACAAAATAAACAATGTGCAGACATTCTAAAATAAAGCAGACAAAAATTGCTAGAGATTAGACACAAATTAATTCCAAAATTTCTTAGATTCATTAGCAGGGGAAAGCTTCCAAAGCAATCTCAGTGCTTTTCAATGGCTATACATCTGCAACCAACTTGACACGATAGAAAATCTAACATGAAGAAAATAACAGGTTATATCGGCTTTGGTCTCTCGGGAAGACGACTTTCTCAAAAAATTTCTCTAGAATTCAAATTTCACCATTTGCAAGAGTATTCTTATTGCATTTATACACTTTTCTCACTCAATTTTCCCCGAAAAGAGAAGAATATTCAAGGGACCTTTTCTTGTTACCAATTTGTTTCAGATAATGAAATTTAACAAATTCAGATCCGAAATCTACTAGGTGGACCAATTATGAATTGATCACGTTTCTTGGTCTCTTGACTAATGACTAGGATGCCATGCCATAAATTTTCAGGAATCCTTTTAATCATTTTGATTCTGTCATTCGAGAAATCTCCTTTTTACTCATTTTTCAAAGCCTCTGCATAGCTGGACTTGATAGGTCATCCCTTTTTTCTCTCGAGGCAACACCTTTTTCACCTTTTGCACCTGCACTTTCATCATTTCATCCTTTTTCCCTCTTTTTCCTCTGCAATTTATTCCCCACATCCATTTCCTCTAGTAATTCATGTTTTTTCAAGTGCCTGAGTAATTCCCACTTTAAAATATTGGCCTTAACGATCCTTGGACTCATAATTTAAGTTTTGAATCCATTCAATGGCACCTTACTAACAGAGATGAAAAATAATTTCATCAAAGAACGATGAAAAATAGTGCGTATTCGTGTCTCTAAGAGTCTTGGAGCAAAAATGACAAAAACAGGTGAAATGCACAACAACCATTGATCCTACCCCTTTTCCACTTTATATCGTAGTTGTCCACTTGTTTTCTTGACTTAACTACAAAGGAGAAGCACAGAGACAAGTCTCAAACAAGCGTGAGCCTTGCAAGTACCCTGGGCCCAAGAAAATGCCTTTTGGCCTTTGAAATGTCTTGGTGAAAAAAGGAGCTAGAAAGAGCCTGCACGTGTCTCAATCACGCATTTTGAGATGGTCCCCAAAAGTAGAGACCCCAAATAAGCACGGGCTCAACACGTGTCTTAGTTTGGTAGAGTTTGTTAAAAATTCGAAGGTTCAAGGGAAGGTGTCATGTGTTTAGGGTCTGAGATAGTATCCTTTGGCTATTGAAAAGTCCAAGAAAATGGCAGAGTGAGCGGAATCCTCCAGCTATCCTCCTGGTGCTTCTTCAAAATAAAACTTTGGGGCTGGTCCCCAAACAGCAAAGCGCATCCCTCCACGTGTCCCATGCCTCTAGAAAGTTTCTTGAAAATTCTAAGTATGGGAAAACCCAGTGGCAACCTCCACATGTTTTCATGGCGCAAATTCAAGATGGTGTCCAAGCGCAGAGATGTTGAAAAGGCGCGAGCTCACCACGTGTCCCATGCCTTAGAAAATTACTTTGAAAAGTTCTAAGTACAAAGTGGAGCCGGGAAGCCTCCACATGTCTTCCTATCACAATTTTTAAGGTGGGACCCTGAGGTAGATCCTCAAATGAGCGCCATCCCTCCACGTGTCCATGGCCCACCAAAACTATACCGCCTATATGAAAAAAATTTCTAAGTTTGGGAATAATAGTGGAATCCTCCATGTGTCCCCCAATGCAACTCTAAGGCCAAACCAAAAGGTGAATTTTTAAATGAGTGTCATTCCTCTATGTGGACAAGTTTTGGGTTGAAGTGAGCCATAGATATTTTAGAGAGCCCCACCAAGCCACATCCAACCAAAAAGGGACACGTTTCCACTAATGTAGAGATGTAAATTTGACGGGGAAAAACACACCCATCAAACCATAAAATTTAGGAAAATGACCATTTGAGCCCGGAAATGAATTTTTCTTCAAGGAAAAAGAATTTGGAAATGTTATAAGTCTCAAATATGATCCTTTGAGCTACATCCAATCACATTTCCTTAGGTATTTGGGACAAAAATGACAAGGAACAACAAAATGTGACCACGGAAAATGGAAGGAAAGGAACAACCCAAGTTTTACACCAAATTTATAGACTCCTTCAGATGGAAAGAGAAATGAAAAACAAATTTTGGACCTTTAAGTGATCCTCGACCAAGGAAGGGATTGATCATGGAAACCAAATGGAGGAAAAATTCTTCAAGCACCAACAAGGGGAGATAAAAATGTGACAGAGGCCGTAAATTGAAGAATTTCAATGACAAACTAAGGTGAGACTAATTTTAGAACCAACATCAGCTCCGACTTGGGGATGGGCACTCCTTGAGTACCAAAAGAACCAAATAGCAGACCAGTGCCAAAAACAGACCATTGGGCAATGTATTCAAAGAAAAATCTTGTAGAGAAGAACAATCACAACCATCCTCCAAAAAATGAACCACAAAACTAGCAAAACTAGGTCACCAAGGACCGTAATGAATAAAAACACAAAAGTAGACAAGAACAAATAACTATACATTATACAAATGGAGTATACCTTAATTATGAGAAATCAATCAAGGAAATTCTTCAAATACCTACCATTAATAGACAATTCAAGTAATTCCCCATCTAAGTCTTTTAGGAAGAAAGTATTTTCACCAATTCGAATATCAATGGAATAAGGGCCCATCCACAATGCATCAAATTTACCATGCTTTCCCTTATCTTCATGCCTACTATCCCATAAAAGCACAAGATCTGTAATGTTGACATCTCTGAGTGTCACCTTTTTCAAAAATAGCTTCTTCAAATTTTCTCTAAAATTCACATGCCACTGATGGGATGCCCTTCTTTCTTCATCCAACTCAATAATTTGATTGATTTGAGCATCATATGAACTAACTTCTTGGTCTTCAATCTATTAAAAAAATGAAATGAAGACAATTGCAAATGGAGGGGCAGCAAAGCTTGAGTTCCATATACCAATTCAAATGGGCTTTTACCAATAGCTCTTTTGACAGTGATTCTATCAGCCCAAATAGCAAACTTCAGTTGCTCACCCCACTTCCTTTTGTTCAGCTCCAAGGTTCTTCTAATGATCTTCAACAAGTTTTTATTACTAGACTTAGCTTGTCCATTTCCTTGGGATTATAGTTAGAAGCATATGTCAAATTGATCCCATACTCTTTGCACATTGCCACCAAATGTTTGGCTCTAAAACTCATGGCATTATCAACAACAATTTTAGTTGGCACTCCAAATATGCATATGATTTGATTCAACATGAAGTCCATGATAAATTAGTGTGTTTCCTTCTTGGTGGGGATTTCTTCCACCCACTTAGTGAAATAATCAGTGGCTACAAGAATCCATTTATGACCAGTATTGGAAGGATAAAAATTTTCCAATGAAATCCATCCCCATTGTCTGAATGGAGCTTCAACTGACATAAGATGTAAAGGAAGGATGCATAAAGCTTTCATTCTTCCAAAAAAATGCTAGCAACTTTCACATTTCCTCACCAACAAAGTTGTATCCTTGAAGAGAGTTGGCCACCAATAACCATCCCTCAAGATTTTATGTGTTGTAACTCTTCCAGCAAAATGTCCCCACATAGACTTCTCCATGGAGATCAGCAATTATTTTGGGGGCCTCATTTTCAGTAATGCATCTCAAGAGCACTCCCTCGGGGTTCTTCCAAGCTAACCCAAAATCAATAATGACATATTTTTGAGAGGCTAACTTAAGATCTTTTTTCTGATTTTTACTCATATATTCAGGGCAACATAGATGTCTAAGATAAAATATTATATCTTTGTATCATTCAAAACTTACCAAATTTTCAAGGACATCCACATTTTCTCCTTCTACTTCATTCACCTCAATAGTTTATAGGTTTCTCTCAACCATAAGCTTAGCTAGGCCCAAACCTCTTACCAATTTCGTTGTTTGGATATCCATGTCATACTCCTGCAACTTGTTCACCCATCTGCATCTTTTTCTTGAGACCTCCATCTATGATAAGATGTATTTCACCATGGTGTGGGTAACATAAGCAACAACTTTAGAACTCAAGATGTAGGATCTGAAAATATTTGTTTCTTTCACCAAGGAAAATTCTTGCTTCTCCATGACGGTGTATTTAAACTCATATTCCTACAATGCCTTACTAAAAATGAAATTGGTCTCTCGGACCCTTCATCATCCTTCAGTAAAAAACAGATGCAATGGTGTTTTTCAAACAAAAGAAAACACTTGAAAAGACTTCTTGTAATTTGAGGCTTCAAAATAGGGGCATGGTTTAGTGCATCTTTGATCCCATTGAAGTCTTGAATGGAAAATTATTCCCATCTGATAACCTATTCCTTCTTCAACATACTAGTAATGGGTATGGCCAACTCAAAGAAAGTTAGACACAATTTTTTTGATAAAGTTTATTTTCCCAAAGAAGGATTGAATTCCCTTCTCAATCTTTGGGATTGGAACCTTCTTGATGGATTCCACTCTCTCTAGATCTATCATGCCTCCATCTTTTAATACAATGTGGCCAAAAAAATTTAGTTTTGCACTCCAAAGTGTCACTTCTTGGGATTCAATGATATGCCATACTCTCTACACCTTATCAACATTCTCTCCATGTTTTGCAAGTGATCATTTCTATTTCTGGAAAACACAGCTTACATCATCTTGATAAACAAAAATGAAATCATTGATGTAACCAAAGAAATGCTACATCCATTTCTCTTTGGAAAGTTGCTCCAACATTCATTAAGCCAAAAGGCATCCTGACATAGACATAAGTTCCCGGAGAGTAAAAAGGTACTCATTTATTATTTCTAATGCCTTCACAACAACTTGATTATAACCAAAGAAACCATCCAGAGTAGATAATAATTGTAACATGTTACCAATTGTAGCATATTCTCCATGTTTGGAAAATGGTAATTATCTTTCAATGATGCTCTATTTAGGTTTCTGAAGTATAGACATAACCTTATGTCACCATTCTTTTTTCTAATAGGCACCAGGTTTGCAACCCAAGATGAATACCTCATGGGCTGAATGATCTCTCCATCCCTTAACTTTTCATTTCTTCTTGCATCTTCAAAGAAATGAGCGGATTGATGGGCCTTTGTTTTTTCCTGAAAGGTTTGGCATTAGATTCAAGAGGAATCTCATGTTGGAACAAATCTTCCCTTTATTCCTTCAACTGAGAATAAGACCAAGCTAGCCGTCTTGATATTTCTTCAAAGCAATTGAATACGAGGATTGCTTCTCTTCCTTACTGAGATTTCTCCCTAACCATATTTTACGTGGATTTTCCTTTATACCCAGGTTGTGCTCTTCCACATCTCTTGAAATAGACATATTTCTTTTAATAATGCAATCAACATTATCAAATTTCAACTCAAGAGCCACCAAACCTCTAGGAATCATGTTTGTCTTTAACTAGATGATGTCTTTGCCAAATAATGTTTCCTTTCCTTCAACAACACACACCATTGGTTCCCAATCTATATTCTAGTCAACAAACTCACCTTGGCTCTGTAGAAACCATTTCACCTAGGCATCATCATCAAACACTTGCCAATTTTTAACATTATCAGGGACAAATGGCCTTGTTAGTATTTCAACATCATACTCACAAAATGGAGACACTGTATAATTCCCAAATCTGGATCCTAGCACTGCTAACTTGTCTGTAATAGCATTAAACTTTCTATCATGGTGCACAATATTAAAATAGTAAAACATTTCAATTAGATCCAAAACGACATGTTTGTATTGTTTCATTCTTTGATTTTTAGTAGCATACAATTTACTAACTTGCTTGACAATCAATTCTGAATCCCCTTTGACAATGACATTCTTTATACCATATTTCCATGTAATTCTTAGGCCTAATAATAATGCTTCATATTCAGAAATGTTTTTAGTACATTTAAAGTTAAGTTTGAAAGAAAATACAAACTCTTATTGGCTTGGGGAGATCAGAACAATGCTAGCACCATTTCCAAACTTGGAATAGGCTCTATCAAAAAACAAGGTCTAAGGTAAACTCAATTGTTCAAGACATTTTCACCGATCAAACTTGTGTTCCTTACCATCAGCAAACCCCTAAAGTTATCTGCATCTACATCAGCATATAACACTTCATAAGAAGCATTATTTGGATCTTTAATGAGGTGTAACATTTTATTCTCTCCATACAACTTTACAAGGCTTCCTTCAATTGGAATGGTGGAAAAAGACATATCCATATGAACAATTCCACCAACACTTGCAGCCCACTTTCTTGATAATAACATGCCCCATTTTGCAGGGCAATCAACAATAACAACATCAAGTTTCAAGTTCTTACCCAAATAAGATGCAAGTTGTACCACCAAACCCTTCACACACCCTACAATTGGGACCTCTCTAGAATCCATTATAGTACAATTTCCATAAGCTACTATCACTTTAATGTTCAATTCATTCATGACCTCGAGAGGCATAACATTGCATGATGCTCCGGTGTCAAACATACAATTGTGTAGAAGTTTGTCTTTAATAATCAGTGTTGTAAAAAATGGATCAACATTTAACTGAGACTCAACTAAAGATGTCCCCAAGTAGACTTCACGTGGTTCACCTATCTCCTCTAATGCTCATGGTTTTTCCTGGCCTGTAATGGTTGAATGAGGAGTGTTTACATTATTTATATTTCTACCTTTGGGCACTCCTATCTTCCCCAATCCCAAATACTCGATAAGCCCTCTTATTATTCTCAGAATCCCAAGCGCCCACAATTGGGATAGAAATCTTTATCTAACTCAAGAATTGGGCAATGTCATAGGAATGTACTTGGGTAAAGAAACATTTGGAGAAATCTCAACAAACTCATCGATGGCACAAGGTTTTTACATTTTGGTTGGGATGGGAACACTAGTTCTACTTGAGACAACACGGCCTTTTCTAGGTGCATCTTTCTTTGGAGTCTCTTTTGGGACATTGGTTACAACTAGGGTCTTTTTTTTGGCTTGAGGCGATGTCCCTTTGACAACTTTACTTCTTGTGTTATTCTCCTTTCCTTGGGGCCACAACAACATTCATTAATAGTTATCTATCCTCTTCGATGGGATTCCTCCATCGTACTTGTTAATCATTAGAGCTCTTAGGTACTCAAAATAATTATTAGGAAGTTCACATTCTTGTACCATATCTATTTCTAAAGCATGAGAGGGAGGAAGAAGAGATATACCCGATGAATGTTGTCCCAAACACTTGCAGTAATTCTTGCACTTATTACCTCAATTGAAATTTCTCCTTGCGTGAACTTGTAAAGAAGTCCACCATGCATACATCATCATCATTGTTTTCATCATCATCATATTATTCATCTTATGGATCTAATTCACATGGAAGGTGGGGTAAGAAGCATTTTTCACACCAATACATTTGATTTGTTTCTTCAACAACAACAAATCTAGCATTTAGATGATCGAGGCATAACTCTATTCTCCCTAGCTTGGGGTTATCTAGCTCCCATGGGTTCTTTACCTCTATCATTAGACCTCTCCGATCATTTCTAGGATGATTTACAAGTCTGCCTTGTCCTTGTTGCTTATGCTGACCCTTAGAACCTTTTTTATGCCCTAGCCACTTGTAAGAGATTTATTTGATAGCCCCAACCAAAGTCCTTACAACTTCCTCGAGATCCACGACCTTACTTGATTGAGGTTTCTCAGGGTTTATCAGTTTAACATCCTCCCTCTTAGGAGTTTTTCCAATTGCTTTAATATTGTTCTCAATTTACAGATCCATGGTAAAGGCCTACCTCAAAGTCCCAGGATTCTTATCTCTCAAATAGTAAGCAATTGTCTTATCAAATGCATCTGAAATACTTTATCAGACATGATTCATCACATGGCCTCAAGTTAATAGGTATTCTTCTCAATGTTTTGTTAAATCTAGTGTTGAAATCATGCACTGATTCGTTAGGATTCTTTTTTATATTTTCAAACTCTGATAAAAGAAACCTAGGGTCTATTTTATCACCATACTACATTCTAAAGGCATTCTTCATCTCTATCTAGGAGTCAATGGAATTATCTAGCAGATATTTATACCAGTCCCTTGCATCTTCTTCTAGAGTATGAATAAATAATTTAATGTATACATCTTCAAACTCTATTTCAAAATCCTCCATCATATTGACAAAGAGTTTCAAGTGCTAGTCACCATTTTATACATTATTTCCTTGAAACTTAGGCAATCTATTTCTTATATCATGTGGCACAACATTTGGATAGCCAACCATGCCTCTAAAACTGATGGGACCAAAAGTATTAATAAAAAATGGAGGTTTGGGTGGAGGCTGAGCCATATTATTCTGGGGAGGTGATCTTATAGGAGAAACAAAATGATGAGGAGTGAGGGGTCTGTGTGGTACAGGGATACAATTTTCAGAATGACTACCCTCTAAAGGCTTTGTCTCTTGGAAAAATCTATTAGATTTTGAAAATACAGGGGTAGATTGAGAAGAAAATGTTTCAAATATAGATGATGGACCCTCTCCAGATGGAGAATTTAATTCAACAAAGAGGCTACCTAATTCAGAAGCACTTGAGGAAGTACTACAATATTCAATCATAGGATGATCAGTTTCACCAATGGAGATCTCTTTTCTTGATGCTTGATCTCCAATAGCCTTCCAAATTCTTCTGCCTTCTGAATTAGACTTTCCCAGCTCCTAAAACAACCTTCTACTAGGAACCCTAGTGAAGAAAAATCTTCTTCCTTCCATCTTTGAAGATATTAGTGACAAATATTTCTTGATATATGTTCAAGACACTAGTATTTATAAAAGAATTTAAATAATACACAATCACCTCTAAGGATTTTCACCTTATTTTCTACAAATGCACTATGAAAGACCTATCAAATATCCTGTCAATACCAAATTTATGCAAATCTTACAAGATTTGTTGTTGTTTTACCCAAATTTATCAATGATGATACAAATCCTAGTACAATACCTATATAAGATGGAAATATTGCACTCATAACTCATAAATTTGAACAATTCTTACAGATTTGAGAAAATAATGATGTTTAAGCAATGTATTTATACTTTAAAATCTATAAAAATCATTACCAGTGTCTATACACGTACAACTTTGTTCAAATACATCAAAGAGTCCTCAAAAATGGTGCCATGAGTGTTGGTATCCAAATTCATTCTCCTTTTCAATATGAGAAGCAACACATATTTGATAGGAGCTTAGAGGTAGATAGATCATAGTGTGTGTCATTTTGTAGCCGAGGATGAGATCTAACTAGGCCCTTTTTACTCAGATTTGTGGAGAGATGGATAACACCTTTAAGAGGATTTGACCTATCCTCACTACTTTAGGTCATGCCTCTTCGACCAGGGTGAGAGGACCCTTAATGTAACCTCTGTTTGATGAAGGAGATGGAGATATCCTTCTTTTGCAAAAATTCTATGAAAAGAACCTTGGGAAAATACGGTCAATGCTCCATGATTTAACTCTTAAGAGTTGTCACTTCTAAACGATGGAGATATTTTCAACACAAGGCTAAGGTTACTGAAGACATTAAGAAATCCTAATTTTTCTGCATATTTTTGCAAGTATATTTTGTTCCTTTATTGATACACAAGGAAAACAGGGTAGTTCAGGGTGGATCAATGGTTTTTAAATGATTTTGGTGGGAGATGAAGCATGATAAAGTTTATTATACCAGATCTTTGGAGGGACTTTACAAAAATGAACAACTTCAACAATAGAAAGCTTTAGAACAGTTAAGACGTTCCTTCAACCAGAAGGTGTGCTTTAATGGAGGCCTATATCAACACGTTTTCACATAATCTTTGAGAATCCAACAAGAAGGCTCAATTGAAAGAATCAATTAAACACTAAAGTTTCTAATTAATCATGCCTAAGGTACACCCGAAGACTTACAGACAATATTTATCAACAAATGACAGTGAATTGATTTTAAATTTTTTATCTCATCCAAGATGAAATCTCTTCTTAAAATGATATAGAAAATACCATTAGACTATCATAGGGATGAGATCCTGTGTGATTTCACAAAAAATTTAATGTAAGATTACAATAGGAATGAAAGAAACTATTTGTAGACATTCTGAAACAAAGCAGACACAAATTGCTAGAGATTAGACACAAATTAATTCCAAAATTGCTTAGATTCATCAATCGCAGGGAAATCTTTCGAGAGAAATCTTAGTGCTTGTCAATGGTATACATATGAAACCAACTTGACATGACAAAAATATAATGCGAGAAGAAAATAAATGTTTATCTTGGCTTTGGTCTCTCGGGAAGATGACTTTCTCAATTTTTTTCTCAAGAATTCAAACTCTGACCATTTGTAAGAGTATTCTCATTGCATTTATACACTTTTCTCACACAATTTTCTCCCAAAAGAGAAGAATATTTGAGGGACCTTTTCTTGTTACCAATTTGTCTCGATAAGTGACGTTTAACAACTTCTTATCCGAAATCTTCCGGTGGAGCAATTCTGAACTAATCACGTTTCTTGGGCTCTCGACTAATGACTAGGATGCCATGCCATAACTTTTTAGGAGTCCTTTTAATCATTTTGATTCTTTCATGTGATAAATCCCCTTTTAATCATTTTTTGAGCCTCTACATAGCTGGACTTTACAAGTCATCCCTTTTTCTCTCGAGGCAACACCTTTTTCACCTTTTGCACTTGCACTTTCATCATTTCATCCTTTTCCCTCTTTTTCCTCTATAATTTCTACCCCGCATCCATTTCCTCTGGTAATTCCCACTTTTTCAAGTGCCTGAGTAATTCCCACTTCAAAATATCAACCTTAACGATCCTTGGACTCACAATTTAAGTTTCAATCCATTCAATGGCACCTTACTAATAGAGATGAAAAATAATTTCATCAAAGAATGATGAAAAATAGTGCGTATTCGCGTCTCCAAGAGTCTTGGAGAAAAATGGTGGAAAAATAGGTGAAATGCACAAAGAACTATTGATCCTACCCCTTTTCCACTTTATATCGTAGTCATCCATGTGTTTCCTTAGCACAACTACAAAGGAGAAGCACAGAGGCAAGTATCAAACAAGTGTGAGCCTTCCACATACCCTTTCGGCCCAAGAAAAATGCCTTTTGGCCTTTGAAAAATCTTGGTGAAAAAGGAGCCAGAGGGAGCCTCGACGTGTCTCAATGGCACATTTTGAGATGGTCCCCAAAAGTAGAGACCCCAAACAAGTGCGGGCTCAACACGTGTCTCAGTCTGGCAGAGTCTGTTAAAAATTTGAAGGTTCAACAGAAGGTGCCATGTGTCTAGGTCCGAGATAGTCTCCTTTGGCCATTGAAAATTCCAAGCAAAGGGCAGAGTGAGTGGAAGCCTCCAAGTTTCCTCCTAGCGCTTCTTCAAAATAAAACTTAGGGCCGGTCCCCAAAATAGGCATGGTCCCTCCATGTGTCCCAGGCCTCTAGAAAGTTTCTTGAAAATTATAAGTATGGGAAGACCCGGTGAAATCCTCCACGTGTTTTTATGGCGTAACTTGAGATGGTAGCCAAGGGTAGAGATCTTAAACACACATGAGCTCATGATGTGTCCCAGGCCTTAGAAAATTGCTTTGAAAATTTTTAAGTACAAAGAAGATCCGGTGGAAGCTTCCACATGTCTTCCTGTTACAATTGTTAAGGTTGGACCCTTAGGAAGATCCTCAAATGAGATCTAGCCCTCCACGTTTCCATGGCCTCACCATAAAAATGTACCATTGTAAGAAATTTTTCTAAGTCTGGGAAAAGCAATGGAATCCTCCACATGTCCCCCCAGCACAACTCCAAGGTCAAACCAAAAGGTGAATTTTCAAACGAGCGTCGTTCCTCCACGTGGACAAGTTTAAGTGAGCCATAGAGTTTTTAGAGTTCCCCAAGCCGCATATAACTAAAAAGGGCCACATTTCCACTAATGAAGAGATGTAAATTTGATGGGGAAAAACACACCCGTTAAACCATAAAAATGCAGGAAAACCACCATTTGAGCCCAAAATGAATTTTTCTTCAAGGACAGAGAATTTGGAAATATTATAAGGCTCAAATATGATCCTCCAAGCTACATCCAATCATGTTTCCTCAGGTATTTGGGACAAAAATGACAGGGATAACAAAATGTGACTACAGAAAATGGAAGGAAAGGAACAATCAGTTTTATGCCCAATTTACAGACTCCTTCAGATGGATAGAGAAATGAAAAACAAATTACTGGACCTTTAAGTGATCCTCGACCAAGGAAGGGACTGATCATGGCAACCAAATGGAGGACAGATTCTTCAAGCACCAACATGGGGAGATAGAAAACATGTCGAGGCCGCAAACTAAAGAATTCAATGACAAATGGGGCAAGATTAATTTGAGCACCAACACCTACTTTGAAAAATCAATTGAATACTAACATTGTTTTATTCCTTTTTGATACTTATTTTGTGATACCATGGTGGTGACATAATGGAAGATGTATTTACATGTGATGGTGATTTATTTGGAGCTATCTGTTAGAATATGAGGGAAGATATTTACTTAGTAATTCTTGTGACACCACACGTGGATGATCGATTTGGGGAGAAGGATCTGCCGGAGGTGGGTCTTGGTAAGTATCAAACAATTTTAGATTATCAGATAATTTCTTAGCTTAATAATGGGATCCTTTATGTTAGTGTATGTTTATAGTTCACCTTAGAGGCATTTATATATTGATAATTGAAGATATTTCGATCATATGAAGGCTTTATAGTTCCCATTACATTATTCATAGGGAATTTATGACGTTTATTTTGATGGATAGGATGAGAGTTCTATAAGGATTAATATTTCTCATAACGCTCTTGTATGATAACAAAATAATCAAAACAATAACCAAGGAAAAAATTTAGATATGCCTTCCTAAGGTCCTTAAAATTATTGTAAGAGTGTCATATAGTGGCATGACACCAACAAAATAAATCACCCCTAAAGTTAGGAAATGCTTGTTTTCAAGGGGGGCTATTCAAGGATTGGGTAGATTTTGGAGAATTTCATAATAAGATAAAGGAGTATAAAGGGATCTATAAGGATATTCCCGAAGTTCTCTGATTCCCTTTTATCTTTGAGGATTTGAAGGGTTGATTATATGTTGTTCTTTTGAGTTTACGTGATGACTCTGGAAGTGCATACAAATTCACTCATGAGATGATTTTTATTTTGATTGGTTGATGGCTTCCTTTATATTTGTTGGGAGAGAAATACCTAACCTTATATTATAGAGTAGGTGTAAGGGCCTTAATAAATATTTGGCATACTCTGTGATCATAATGATTGTGATTATATTGAATGAAAAGTATTTTTGATTTCTTAATAAATCCTTATGCATATTTGTGAGCCCCTTGCTTAAGGATTAGGAATCTTTGTAAATTATTTTTATAAGGTCTTCTTGTTGAAATTTATATATGAGATACTTAACTAATCTTTCTAAATCAACTATCGAATGGGGAGCAAGCTAGTTGTTGTACCATTATAATTCCTCATTTATAAATATTTTTACTAGAAGCTTATCTATTGCATAGGTGTTTATTTGCATCCATTATTTTTAGAATTTTCCATATGTCTTAAGGTAGAGGGCTAGATCCATGGAGCCATCATAAGATATGGTAGAGACAATCTCTCCCAAGTCCATGGTAGAAATGTGTGGTACTAAAGGTTCATTTTGAAGGGTTTGTAATATATTTCTATAGATTAGTAGAGGAGGAAAAGGATTCCCATTTTCATCCACCAACAAGAGGGTGTAAGAAGAAAAGATAAGGACCAAATTTTAAGATGCTAACTACAACATTTTATTTTTCATTTGAATCACGTTAGTTTCGGTGGTATCTTAGGTCAAGCCCATCTAATCTAAGAGCTTAACTATTGCCATATTAGGATCCATAGAGGAAGAGTGGCCTTTAATTGTGGTTTTTTGTTCATATACATCATGTTCATTAGTGGAAGCTTTTTGGAGATTTATTTTTATCCTTCATGCGAGGAGGAGTGTGATCATAATAGATTATTCATTGGTTTTAACGTGGGGCATGGTCACATTCATGGCATCGATAGATATCTTTAGAAAACCTCCATCATTTTTAGGGTGAAGTACTCATTTGTAGTTGAGATTATTACTAATGGATATAAGATTTAGTTTCTCAATCTCATCCACATTACATTGTGATGAGTGACCCTACATTAACTCGATCGTAGGGGACATGGTTGTTACATCAGATCTTCACGAGTGATAATCGGGTGAATAGGTAGAATAATGCTCATAGGATGAGAGCTATAACCTTTAAGATCATAAAGAGGATATTTAGGCACAATGAAATATCCCAAGGAGAAGTTAAGAGTGTGATTTTATGTCAAAAATACCTCAAAGGTTACATCTTTGTAACCTCAAAGCTGAAAACAAAGATTTAGAAATATAAACTTAGAATATAATCATCCATGTATAATGTTTACATAGGGGCCTATGGTCTAAGGATATTTTTCACGGGAACATACATAATTGACCTTTCCATAAAAAGGTCGAATAGAGGCCAATTATGTCTAGAAAGTGTAAGAATAGAAACAAACAAGATTGGACATGTAATAGGGTTTCACAAGGGACAAAGATGTATAAGTAAGTGTGATAGAAATAAACAAAATAGATCTTTGGAAATGGTGTATGTGAATCAGGTTCTTAGAGTTTTAGGATTTTTTATGCTTAAAAAAATTCAAAGATGAATATGGGTGCTTTTAACGATTTTTCCTCAAGAAAAGGTCTCGTAGAATTCACATCAGTTCACTCGAGATGAATGGTGAGCCAAGAAACACACACAAACCGACATAAATTGAGTAGACTTAAAGAGGATACATTGAGGACAATGTTCACATATCTAGAGGGCACTAATCCCTACCCTAGGTGAACCTATTGTTTCCAATGCTCGAGGTCAAGATAGAGTGAGCAACTTGTTGTCCACTCAAAATTCCCACTTCTAATGAAAGTAAAATTCCAAAATTTTGAGTTATGAGTGTTTTCCTCTAAAGAGCCTAAGTCATGAAAATTGAGAAAATCATGTATTTCGGGCTCCATCTGGACATTCTTGTCCCGCCCGTCCCAAGTACGAAAGTGCATTCTATTCCCGATCGGTCCGAAATCCCGAAGTTGTTCCATTTTCGGGCCCGTCTTCTGAACTTTTGTCCCAAGTGTCCCAAAACTTATTGTGTAAAGTTGTTTCAATTTCTACCGAATCACCCGAACCACGTACTTCACACTTTCTTGTTCCAAATGTCCCAAATCAAAAAGTGTGAGTTGTTCCATTTTCGCTGAACCAGCCAAGTCGCGTACTCTAACTTTTTGTCTCAAATGTCCCAAGTTCAAACGGGCCTTTTGTTCCATTTTCACCGATTCGCCCGAACAGCGCTTCCATGTCCCAAATGTCCCAAAGTTAATGGGCAAAGCCGTTCCATTTTCGGCCGATTCACCCGAACCACAGCCTTCACGCAATTTTGTCCCTCCTCCCCGAAGTTCCAAATTGCTCTTCTATCCCCGATCGGCCGAAACTCCCGAGTCGCGTGCGCGTGTTCGAGCTCTTTGTCCCAAATCAAAAATGCAAACTTGCTCCAATTTCGGCCGAAACACCCAACCGTCCTTCGCGCGTTTCCCCAAATGTCCCAAAATGCATTTGTGCGTCTTCTCCTATTTCACCCGAATCGCCAAGCCGCGTGTTTTGCACATTCGCGTCTCACATGTCCCAAGTGAACCTAATGCAATTCATACTTAGTTTTTCCCACTCGACTCAATATGCTAAAATATGAATTTAAGTTGCTCCGATGCTATCAATCAAGATCAAATTTCAAGGACAAATGGCATGATGACGAAGCTCTCAAGACGCTGGTTACATCGGTTTTCAAAGATATTCATTGTCATCCTCAAGATGAAAATTCAGTGTGTCCCTCGTGGCAGGACATAGATGATACGTGGAAGAAAATTCAAGCAACGGCTTCCAAAGACGGTGGGTCCCTCTCGGACTCGGCCCACCTGCCTCCTTCTTCATTCTTTTCCCTTCTTCCTATTCCTTTCGTATTCCTTGTAATTAGTTAAGGTATTGCGATTGGCGGTCCTTGACTATCCGTTAGTTAAAAGAAACGGTTACGAAGAGTAACCGAATTGTAAGCTATATAATGGCCTTCTTTGCGCCATTTTGAAAGGAGGAAGAACTTGGCTTATTTTCTGAAAGTGTAAATAGATCATAAAGAAATCAATACAGAAGGGCTTTCTTTTCTTTGTCTATCTGATCTCCGTTATCTCTGAGCTTTCATTTATTTTCTTTGTGAAGATCATTTGTCTCCAGTTTGTTAGTCTTGCCGATTGGTGATCTTGTATAACCAAGAAGGAACTTTGTGTCCTTGATTAATAAATCTGTGTTACGTTAAGAAACTTTGTGTTCTGGCAGATGTTATTTACAGAACTTTGTGTCTCTAAATTCCATCTTATTTATACGATACGAATGATCTTGTTTCAATTCATCACATTTTGACTTCGTGATACATAAAGAATTACTCTGATATCTATAATTCTGCATGTTGCCTTTCTGCTATTTCCCGCACTCTCATTTCCTCAGTCCTTTTGTAATTGATGACCTTCATAGAAAACACTTTCGTGGTATCCCAGTTTAACCAACAAATCATGTCCCGTACATTTGTAAATAAGTTCGTTTCGAATAAGGGAACCTCTCCCATTAAAGAGGAGGGACTTCTTGTCCCACCGTTGCTCTTCTTAAAAGTCCTATTTGATGACCAACGCTTTTGGCGACTCATTTGGGAAAATCACATTCCAGCTTCTGTAATTTTCGATCATCTTTTGATCCGGTGACTCCGCTTTTACTCGAGGGAGAAGGACCTTTGTATTGAAAACTCTCGGTTTCACTTTTGAAGCAGCGAGGTTTTCCTCTTCCTTCCACAAGAAATAGAAGGACTGCGCTCGACAAGCACACCACCTGCTCAAGAAAGAAGTCCCGCGGGTGGTATTCCTTCGAGCTAGCCTAGCCCTAATCTTCAAACTTTGATTCTTGCTGGTGTTAGCTTCCTCTCCAAGCCGTTTTTCAAAGAATGGCGGCACCATTACCATGGGGTCATCGTGTCGGGCCCTGGCCCTTGCTCGGCCAACGCCGCATGAGTTACCTGAGGTATAACCTAAGAACTTCCCCAAATTCAAAGGCGATGGCAAAGTGCATCTTGATGAACACATCGCAGCCTTCATTGTTGCATGTGGAGTTCTGGGAGTCGAACACGAAGACGTCTCCGTAAAGCCGTTTCGTGAGACATTACAAGATAATGCTGCTGATTGGTTCTACCACCTTCCGGCTAACGCTATCACCGACTGGACCACAATGAGAACTCAGTTCGAAAACCGTTTCAAGCCGGCAGAAGATGTGCATGCTTTGCTTGCCCAAATTTCTCAGATAAAGAAAGATTCGCAAGAACCTATGAGAGAGTTTGTGGCCCGATTCAACAGACTGATCAACAAAATTCCTGCAAATACTCGGCCTGTTGATCAAATTCAAAAGTGTTTCTTCCTGAATGCTCAATCGCCCAAAGTTAGTTATGCACTAAGAAGGGCTAATCTCGCAACATTAGTCGAGGATCAAACTCTTGCTGTTAGTATCGAGGATGACTTAATCATGTCAGGGAAGTTGAGAAGAGACCCTCCCAAATCTAAGTCTGCTGCTTCTTCCTCCTCCACTCCTGGACCTAACACTGATCCATTAGTTCAGAAACTTGCAAATGATCTTATCACTATAAAGAAACAACTGGCTCAGCACGCTCCTTATGCAGACATTCCGAGGAGAAATTTCCAGCCCAGGAATCGTTTGCCTGCTTCTCAAACAAGATTAGCACTTGAAGGACCTCCTGTTAGAGTCCCTGTCAATGCGACCTGCGAGGTGGAAGAACCAGATGATGATGAAGATAACGAAGCTTGCGAAGAGTTTGCGAGAGAATTTGATGATGAGGCAGAGGAACTTGAGGGATCTCGAGTGAATTTCTTTACCACTGAGGGCATTGATGATTATGATGAAGTGGTAGCAGACATGAACAACGAATCTTTTGCTGTCATGACTCGAGAACAGACAAAGCAGAGGGAGAAGGTGACCCAGCCACCTAAGAAATCCAAGGAGCAGTCGGCAACTATCCCTGTAATTGCAAGAAGAGGATCTCCTATCCCTACTTCGTCTACACCAAAGGTGAGTCCTATCAATCCAGTTACCAAAGTTGCTTCTTCTTTTTCTCCTAAAGTTGATAAGCCTAGAATTCCAAATGATGATGGCCCGTCCACTTCTGGATCCTTTGATATTGTTGATCACCTGAAAAAGACCAAGGTACAAATCTCAGAAGCTGAATACTATCAAACCCATCCCAAAGCTTTTGCCAAGATGATTCAATTTGTTAATTCCCATTCCAAGACCACCTCTAAAGGTCTTTTGCCTACTCCTTCTTCTGCACCACAGCCTAGCCTGGTAGCTGCTGTCACCTCTCCTGGTGACAAAATTAAACCTTTTTATGTAACACTTCTTATAGCTGGCCATAGGCTCGGTAATTGTGTCATTGACTCAGGAGCCTCAGATAATGTAATGCCTGCTAAAGTAGCTCATGCTTTAGGCCTGACCCTCACTCGCACTTATGGATCCTGTTACTCCATGGAAAGCAAAGAAGTGCCCCTGGTCGGGAGGATTAAAGATGCACAAGTGGCTTTTGCTGCCTTGCCTGAAAAGAAAGTGTTGGCTACTATCTTAGTAGCAGATATCCCTCCTTCATACGGGATGTTGCTAAGTAGGAACTTCTGCAAAGATGTGGGTGGAGAAATCCAAATGGACTGGTCGCATGCACTCGTGCCTGTCAATGGACAAATGAAGAAGTTGTTGCCCGAGAAGCAGTCTGAGTATATTGTGCAGAAAACAGATGATCCTAGAGCACAAATACTCTATGAGGATATGGGTCATGGCAATTACATGATTATGTCCCCTGATGAAATCCAACTTCCCAGAATGTCACCTAAAGATCCTAATGGTATTTGGATTTTAGAATTTGATGGAAGTTGTTCCTCGGCTGGTTCTGGAGCTGGTGTTCTACTGGTGTCACCGGAAGGTGTCCTTCATCCTTTTTCGTTTAAGTTGCAGTTCGAAAACACTAATAACACAGCAGAGTATGAGGCTCTCATTCTTGGACTGCAAGTGGCCAAAGAACAAGGTGTGAAGAATCTTCTGGCTCGTGGTGATGCAGAATTAATTGTAAAGCAAGTCAGGAGCCTTTATCAAGTAAAAAATGGAAGGCTGAAGCATTACCGGAATCAAGTCTGGGATTCTATTGAATTCCTGGATGCTTTCTCCATTGAAGCAGTGCCTAGGGAGATGAACAGCAGGGCTGACTCACTAGCTGTCTCAGGATCTCTACTAATTCCTCATCCTGATTTCTCTCAGGATAAGTTCACTATTGAAATGGTCCATCGGCCTAGTGTACCCGATGACTTTAAGCGAAGTTTTCAATGATGATCAACATTTGCTTTCCTTCCTGGAACTCAAGGGCAATTTCGAACAACTGTATTTTGAGGGAAGTGACAACCTACCTCGTGAGAGTGTGCCCTTTGACAAAGCAGTCGCCCAAGGGGAAGAAACAGGTCAAGACGGATGCATCAATCTCAAAGGAAACAAGATTCCTAAAGGGTTGGTAAGTTTGGAGGAACTATTTGATAAGCATGACAGGTATGTGAAATCTAGAGCTTCTTCTGGGCCTCAGCAATCAGCTGAGTACGATAAGATTGACATTGGGAGTTCTTCTGACCCCAAGCTCGTGAACATTGGAAAATGTTGCACAGCAGATGAGAGGAGAAAAGCAATTGATCTTTTGAAGAGGTATAAGGATGTTCTCGCTTACTCTTATGAAGATTTGAAAGCTTTCAAACCAAAAGATATGCAGCACTCTATTCCTCTGAAGCCTGGAATCAAGCCTTTCAAGCAGAAACAGAGACAATACAACCCCAAAGTAGCTGACACCATCTTTCAGGAGATACAGAAGTTGTTGAAAGCTAAAATTATATTTCCTATTCACCATTCAACATGGATTCCAAATATTGTGCCTGTCAGGAAGAAAAATGGTGAGATCCGCATCTGTGTTGATTTCAGAAACCTGAATCAGGCTTCTCTGAAGGATAATTACCCTTTGCCTATGATGGATCAAGTATTGCAAGCAGTAACAGGATCTGAAATGTTATCTATGCTTGATGGGTTTTCTGGATATAATCAGGTAGAGGTGGATACTGTAGATCAACATAAAACAGCTTTCACTACTCCTTGGGGTACCTTTGCCTACAAGAGAATGCCTTTTGGGCTTATTAATGCTGGTGCAACTTTCCAGAGAGCTATGGATCTGGCCTTTGGGAGTTTGAAAGGGAAATGTATTGTCATATATCTTGATGACCTGACAGTGTTTTCAAAGACAAGAGCGGATCATTTTGATCACCTAGAAGCAGTTCTGTTGAGATGCAGAGAGCATGGAATCTCTCTGAACCCTAAAAAATCTGTCTTTTGTGTCACTGAGGGAAAACTACTAGGGCACATTGTCTCCAAGGATGGTATTAAGATTGACCCTGAACGAGTACAAGCTATCCAGCAAATTCCTCTCCCAACCAGCAAGAAGGGCGTGCACTCCTTCTTCTGGTAAGATCAACTTTTTAAGAAGGTTCATCCCTGATTTTGCTGAATTAACTTTGAATATTTCTCAGATGATGAAAGGGAAGCAAACATTTGGTTGGTCTTCTGAAGGAAAGGAATCCTTTGAGGGTATCAAGAGAGCTATCGCTAAAACTCCAGTTTTAGCCTGTCCTGATTTCAGCAAAGATTTCATCATCTATTGCTATGCTACAGATAATACCTTGGCTGCTGTGTTAACTCAAGAAGACTCTGATGAGCATGAGCTACCAATTGCGTTCATGAGCTATATTCTGAAGGATCATGAGTTAAAATACACCATGATGGAGAAGCATGCTTTTGCAGTGGTCAAAGCTGTCAAGCAGTTTCACTTTTACATCCTCAACTCTCACTCCATGGTGTTGGTTCCAGATACCACTGTTAAGTCAATTCTCACACAACAAGAATTTGGATCCAAGAGAGGGAACTGGGTTGCTAAGGTCCAAGAGTATGACATTGATATCAAACCAACCAAGCTAGTTCGTGGAAAAGGTCTTTGTAAGCTCATTCTTTCAGGAGCTAAACATGAGTTGCTTGGAGGAGAAAACGACATTCCTACTGCTTGCGTCCTTAGCCTCGGTCGATGAATGGTATGCCGACATCGCCATTTTCTCACCTATGGGAATGTCCTCTCATTTAACTACCAAGGAAAAGAGGACTGTTAAAATTGATGTCGCACAATATATATTATGGGAAAATGCTTTGTTCAAGCGTGGCTTAGATGGGAGATTTTTGAAGTGTGTAGACAAGGAATAGCAGAGAAAGTTGCTCTCAGCTTTTCATGATCATGCATGTGGAGGGCACTTTTCATCAACGGTTACAGCTCATAAGATACTCCGTGGAGGATACTACTGGCCTTCCTTGTTCAGAGATGCATCCAAGTGGGTTGACAAATGTGAGGCTTGTCAGAATTTTGTGGGAAGACCTCAATTGGCTTCTTTGCCTCTCAATCCAAACCGTTGTGATTGAGGAACCATTTCAACAAATGGGGTTTGACTTCATTGGTGCACTCAATCCTGCTTCTAGTGCTGGTCACACTCATGTGCTAACTGCCACTGACTACTTCACCAAATGGGTGGAAGCTATTCCAGTTAAGAGCACTACTTCCGAAGTGGTTTGCAACTTCATCAAGGAGAATATCTTGGTAAGGTATGGTGTACCTAACAAGATTGTAACAGATAATGCCTCAATTTCTCTTCAGCTGAGATAATGGACTTCTGCTACGGATATGGCATCTCCCTGGCTCATTCTTCAGATTACTACCCCCAGGGAAATGGGCAGGCAGAGTCCACTAACAAAAATCTGGTGACTATCATAAGGAAGTTGGTCAATGAGTCTCAACGAAACTGGCACAAGAAGCTCTATGATGCCCTTTGGGCAGAAAGAATTACACCAAAGAGAGCCATTGGAATGTCTCCTTTTCAAGTGATATATGGAGCAGAAGCTCAATTGCCAGTGACAGTGGAACTACCAGCCTTGCACCTAATGAAGGCCATTGAGGATACTAGTTTCAGTGATGCTCTGGATAAGAGGATTATGTACCTGCATAAACTGAATGAGGACAGATTGATGGTTGCTGATAGGATATCTGTTCACCAAAAAAAGGTAAAGGCCCTGTTTGACAAGAAAGCTAGGTTCAGAGATTTCCAAGTTGGAGACACTGTGTTGCTATGGGATAAAAGACATGAACCTCGTGGCAGCCATGGAAAGTTTGATTCCCTTTGGCTCGGGCCTTTCAAGATCAGGCACTTTGCTGGTAAGAATTCTTTCTATCTTGATTACATGGATGGTTCCCCCTCCCACTTCCTTATAGCGGCGACTCAAGTTGTTCAAGTCCTAGGTCATTAGGGAGTCCTTGTATATTCTCATACGTTGTTTTTGCTTCTCGCTTTTGGTGTGCTTTCCTTTGTTATTCTCGGTGTGTTTCCCTCTGATTGGTGTTCTTTTTGACTCCATGGCCCAATGGATAAGGCACTCGGTCCGCTTTCCCGAGTTTGTCTAAGTTCTCGCCTTGCCTCATTCCTTGAATTTATACCAAGTCATCCCCGTATGAGCCAAATTGTCCACTCAAAATTCCACTTGCCCTAATGAAAGTAAAATTCCAAAATTTTGAGTTATGAGTGTTTTCCTCTAAAGTGCCTAAGTCGTGAAAATTGAGAAAATCTGTTTCGGTCATTTTGATGTATTTCGGCCTGCTGACATTCTTGTCCCACCCGTCCCCAAGTACGAAAGTGCATTATGTTCCCCGATCGGCCGAAATCCCCGAAGTTGTTCCATTTTCGGGCCCGGCTGGAACTTTTTGTCCCAAGTGTCCCAAAACGATTGCAGGCGAAGTTGTTTCAATTTCTACTTGATCACCCGAAATGCGTATTTCAGCTTCTTGTTCCAAATGTCCCAAATCAAAAGTGCGAGTTGTTCCATTTTCACCCGAACTCCCGCCGAGTCGCAGATTTCAAACTTTTGTCTCAAATGTCCCAAGTTCAAACGGGCCTTTGTTCCATTTTCGGCCGATTCGCCCGAACCGCGCTCTTCATGTCCCAAATGTCCCAAAGTTAATCTAAGCGAACTATTCCATTTTTGGCCGATTCACCCAACAACTGCCCTTCTTCACAAGTAATTTTGTCCTTAATCGTCCCGAGTTCCAAATTGCTCTCTGCTCCCCGATCGCCGAAACTCCCGAGTCGCGCACCTCAGAGCTCTTTGTCCCAAATCAAAAAATGCAAACTGCCCAATTTCGCCGAAACACCCGAACCGGCCTCCTTCGCGCTTTCGTCCCCAAATGTCCCAAATGCATTTGGCGTCTTCTCCTCGTTTCACCCGATCCGCCGAGCCGCATGTTTCGCGCATTCGCGTCTCACACGTCCGGAACCTAATGCAATTCATACTTAGTTTTTCCCGCTCGACCCGAATATGCTAAAATATGAATTTAAGTTGCGGCTCGATGCTATCAATCAAGATCAAATTTCAAGGATAAATGCCGGTAAGGACGAAGCTCTCAAGATGTCATTACATCAGTTTTCAAAGATATTCATTGTCATCCTCAAGATGAAAATTCTCGTGTGTCCTCGTGGCAAGGACATAGCCGATACGTGGAAGAAAATTCAAGCAATGAGTTTCAAGACGGTGGGTCCCTCTCGACTGATCTGGCCCAATTGCCTCCTTCTTCATTATTTTCCTTCTTCCTATTCCTTTCGTATTCCTCAGTAATTAGTTAAGGTATCAAGCGATCAAGGTCCTTGACTATCCGTTAGTTAAAAAAAACTAAGCTTACGAAGAGTAACCGATTGTAAGCTATATAATGGCCTTTTTGCGCCATTTTGAAAGGAGGAAGAATCGGGCTTATTTTCTCGAAAGTGTAAATAGATCATAAAGAAATCAATACGTATGGGCTTTCTATTCTTTGCCTATCTCGATCTCCGTTATCTCCGAGCTTTCATTTATTTTCTTTGTGAAGATCATTTGTCTCAGGTTGTTAGTCTCACTGATTGGGTGATCTTGTATAACCAAGAAGGAAATTTGTGTCCTTTAATAAATTTGTGTTACGTTAAGAAACTTTGTGAATTCGGGCAGATGTTATTTACAGAACTTTGTGTCTCTAAATTCCATCTTATTTATACGATACGAATGATCTTGTTTCAATTCATCACATTTCTGCATACATAAAGAATTACTCGATATCTATAATTCCGCATGTTGCCTTTCTCGCTATTTCCCCGCACTCTCATTTCCTCACCCTTTTGTAATTGATGACCTTCATAGAAAACACTTTCGTGGTATCCTACTTAACCAACAAATCATGTCCCGTACATTTTGTAAATAAGTTCGCTTTCGAATAAGGGAACCTCTCCCATTAAAGAGGAGGGACTTCTTGTCCCTTGATCATTGCTCTTCTTAAAAGTCCTATTTGACGACCAACACAACTCAACCGAGATATCTATAGTTGGGTGAGGAGAGGTATGGACAAATAGTAAATGAGACAAGGATGCATAATATAAGTGAACAAAAGTATTCAAGATCTAATGATATGATAATGAATAAGAGCACTATGCTAACTAGCATCCAAACATATGTAATACTAATCTAACATAGCACAATGAGGGAAGGAGATGAACTTATCTATGAAAAATGAAAAGATGGTTAGAGGAATCACCTTTACCTTTAGTGTGGTTGTTGATGCCTCTATTTCCCCATAAGAAGAAGGACAACAAGAGAGAATTGTTGTTAGGTGGAGAAGGGGAACATTATTCATATATTAGAATCATTATAGGTGACCTAATAGTGCAAGAAACCATATAAGAAGTAGAGTACCCAATTCAATCCAAGAAAGATGCAAGATGAAGCAAGAGCTAGAGATAAAATACAAATATGGCATAAAAGAGTAGAGCAAATGGAAGTTTGAATGATTATGGATTCGTTTTTATATGAATGTTAAATGTGTGGCAAGGATATAGAGAACTCCATTTCCCTTTGGCGATGGCATCAACCAAGGAAAATATAACACCTACACCATCTCCCACAAGGGTTGGTGTTGGCCAAAGTTGCTAAAATGAGGTAATGTGTCATGAAAAGTAAAAATAATGTGTCGTAGATCATAGATATGGATAATGAAGGTGTAAAGTAGTGATATGCAAGAAAGAAGTCATGAGTGTAATGTGTATGAGACCTAAGGGGACAAGGACAACAAGTGTAAGGACAACTAAGGTGAGGACCAAATAATCACACTCTTTCAGAATCGTATCTCACCTATAATGGTCATGTGAATAACCATTCCCCATTATTACTGCCCTCTATAAGGCACCCTCTCTAAAAATAGATGCATCAATGACCCTTATATGCACAAAAGAAATTGTTAGTAATAGATATGAAAGATGAAAATTGAAAAATTAGGTGTATGCAACTAAGAAATAAAAACTACCTTCTCTTATATTTTTTTATTGGTTTGTTTTGGAAAGGTTCAAAGGGCCATTACAAGAAATATGCTACAATAAAGCTCATATGAGAATAAAAGCATACATTAATAAGTCAAAAAGGCTTGACTCAACCAACGAACAAAGAAAATAAATAAAAGAAAAGTCACAAACTCACTCCAAAGAACTCAAGTGAGATGTAAGCTTCATGTTCGATGGGACTGAGTACCATGTCTTTGAAGAAATTAGTTTTTTATATTGGAAAACCATCCACTCCTCCCTATTAAGATCATCATTAGAATCAAATCTACATGGAAGAAGAATGTCATTAAAAGTAATAGGCCTAAAAGAGTTAGAAGGAGAAGAAACAAGTTATTCCTTCTTAGCAGAAACAAAAAGGGGACATGGTAGTTTGCCTCTCGTGAATGTGGATTGGGACGAGGGGCTTGAGGAGGATTCTCAACCGAACAAGAGTAGATTCCACCCTTGAGAGACACTTTTGAGAAAAGGAATGTTCAATAGGATCAGATGGGGCTTTAATGGTGAAGTGAGAAGGGAGATAATCCTTCCACCAACTTGAATTAGCCACACTTCTATGCTTGGATCACCCAAAATTATTAATCAAATGACCAGGTTTCATAGCATCTATGACATTGCAAAGCCAATTTTTCATAGTCCTATCTTTGATTTCAAACCCTCTCTCAATCGACAATTTAATCTTCTCAGTGAGATCAAGGGATACATTCAAATCACCAAAATCGAAGCATAAAAATATGTAAAAACTTGACTCTCATAGCATTGCCTTTTATAAATTCACCCGAAGTGTTCCCAATGGCCTCAAAGTAGGGTTCATAACATAGTTATAAAGGAAGACCCAAAAGTCTAACCCAGTATAGGCATTGTATCAAAAGAGTCTCTTACTCGGATCAAATGAAGGATACTAGGTTTAGACATGATTCCATAATCCTCCAAATCCAATACCATGTATGAATATCATCTCGTTCTTTACAAGATTAAAAACATCAATAAATGAGCTTTAGAATAAGGTTAAAGTTTAACCTTACCATTGATTATGGAGCTCCACCTCTTTGCCATCCATTCACATAGCTGAGAGATATTTGATCATAGATCATTAAAACGACATATGAGGCCAATATGGCCATAATCCTCTCCTAAACTCAGAACTCGCTGGATAAAATATTCGTCAAAGTTGAGAACTCAGGTTTCAAGAACATGTTTAAGGGGCCTCCTCACCCGTTGACCCCCCCTAACTGATCCTTTAGCTCAAGTAATAAAGGATTTACTAGTTGGTGATGGTGTTGAATTAATAGTCTCGTAATGTCCCCTTTTCCCTCGTCCTCTCCATTCAATAGAATCAGGAAAAGGAAATGGTGCTTGTCCTCAATAAACCCATCCAATCCAACACCACAAATAGCGCCGACCCTATATCCAGAAAATGGCCCAAATATAGCAGACACAACGCCACCACGAGAATCCCCTCTAGTTTTCCCTCACGCCGAACTCCATCAAGAGAAACACCTTTATTACTGTCACCTATGGATCCATGTTCCTTGAACGAGTCGTCGTTTCCTGCACTTACTCTATCGACGCCCTTAGGCTTGGGTTAGGGCACGACATGATTTTCCCATTTTTCTCAATGCTCAGGATTTACGGAGATATTTTGTTGAATACTGAAATTTGATTAGGTTCTCTTATATTCAAAAACAGATCTTGTGGTCATCTACATAGCATGTTTTATAAATCTTCACTGCACATCTTCATACATAAAAATGATTAAACATAAAAACGTTGATATAAAAATTGAAAGGCAGTGAGGTCACTTTTAATTCAATAAAGTAAAATTCATTCACTAGAATTGAGTCACCAAAATACTAACCAAAATATGCATAAAATTTGGACAAAAAGGATCCCATTTTTCATCAGGAATGGGTCTTACATGTTAGTAATGTGATGCTGGGGTTCGTTTGAACCAAATTGTTGAACACGGTAGCCATAGTTAGGGATAGCTATAGCATGTATGTTTCTAGTCAATGAACTACCTGAAAAATAATAAAATAGTAATAATGTATTACATTCTTATTCTATTTCTTTTTTGAAAGTAAAACCTATTATGGTGTTACCCTTATGTAATTGACCATAAGATTTACAATTGTGGGTAAGTACATACTTATAGAATGTAGGTATTTCCATTTAGTTTTGTAGATTGTTTTACAATATATTATAACATCTTGACAATCTTATGATGAATAATGTTGAGTTTTGAATTTGCATGGACCACTTGAGAAAATATTTTAATTGATGGAAATTTTAAATATTGTTTTTTATTCACACAAAATACTATTGTTTAAAGATTTATAGTAAAAATATTAAATACAATGTTATATTTAGTTTTTAAATTTAGTATATATTTATGTGTATTAATAAATGTATATAAAACTCGACAACTATTTATTGAATATGAAAGTCAATAACAAATGTCGTTTTAAATAGTGCTTCTAACATGTAAACCATCCATAATTGTTTCCATGTGTCATAATGTTTGTAGTCATATTTCATGTTCTTTATTTAATTAATTATTTCAATTATTCTCAATCATATTTGGATAATAAACAACAAAAACATAAATTATATCAAATATTAAACATTTTAGTATTAGTTGTAAATGTTATGTTTATTGACAATATTTTATCGTAATTTTTAAAAGGTAAATGTGGGTTGAGGGGACCCATACCCCGTAACAAGATGTTACAAATGGAGACAAAGATAAAATGATGAGGAATAAGTGAGGATGCCTTAACCAACAACATAGAGAAACCATACAAGTATCATCACATCAACAAAAGTGGAACTTAAAAACAACAATAATCCATCTTATCCCTAAGGCTCCTTCCCATGGGATCTTAACTACATTTTAAGGGGATATTTTGCAATATTCCATCTCTTCTTATTCCCCACACTAATCCATCACACATCATAATTCATATTTACATTTTCATTAGAGTGAATAAGAATGATGGTTTCGAGATTCTCCTTATGCTCATGAGATTGAATCGAGGAGGAAGGAAGGGGTATGTTGTCTTCTACATCACCACAAAGATGTAGCCTAATCTATAGCAAAGAGGTGAAAGAATGGCCTCCACAATCATCGTATCAAGGTCATTTTCGTTCACAAAGTCAACCTCGAAGCACTATCTAATTGGCTATTAACAACCGGATAACGAGGTTAAGAATTCTTCAACCGCAAAGATCTTAATTTACCTTTTTTTTACTCCATCTTGCAGTCCCCACCTAAGTGACAAGAGAAAAACAAGTCCTGCATTTGAAAGGGAATCCTTCATAATCAAGATTTTGGGTCCAGGTAAGATCCTCCACTATGAGATCAATAGTAGTTGGGAAATCAACAGAGGTATCCATATCTACCAAAATACGAGCATATTTGGTATAATCAAATAAATATGTCTTTGGGTCGATGGCCAGACATTTACCCAAGGCTCCCCTATAGAAAGTAAGTAGTTTTCACTCCAAAATTGGAGGGGCAAGTATGGCAACTAGACCCAAACCGGTTTGACATGAAAGGTTTTAGTCACTGGGTTGAACAAGGGGAACCACAGTTTCATGAGAAGGAAATGAGATTTAAAATCTTAAACTTTACTCTGAATCTCAAATTTCTATCAAGTTTTATCAAAAATTATAATGAAAAACCTCTAACCGTGAGATAAATAACAAGTTTATCATTTATTATCTTTTATAAAAAAACATAATTTATATTAAATTCACAAAATAATATAATTCCATATCCATTAAAAAAATTAGAATATTAACCTATTATAAAATAACACCCACAAATTATTTACAATAATCCATAAATCAATTTGAACATTTCAACTATACTAATGAATCTCATAAATATGAACATTATTGATGGACTTACTTTTAATATATGTAAATACCACCTCCACTGAATTCGAATAAGAACTTATTCTAGATCTAGAACTCTTACTCCATCAGCTCCACTCACTTTGCTTTCACATACGTATTGACGTGAACACACGTCGAGGAAAAGTTAACAGAATTGGACGATCAACTTTCTTCTACGTAATGTATTCCTTACCACATGTTCGTCATCCAATTGTGCGACGGCGAGTTGATACAAACCATATGTTACTACTGGTTAACAAGCATGAAAAACATAATATGGAACCAGTTGCCGACCATCCATGTTTGTAGGCATATTCCGATAAAGATCTGTGTAAATTGAGAAGCTTTTCTAGTCACACTCAGTCAATTAAAAGCCGATATTTTCCAAAGCTCTACACACCACAATTGCGTTAATATTCTTATTAGTTTGATTTGTTGAATGGCAGGAAAACTAAATCAAACATGAAGAATACTGGTCTTTGTGCACGTATTGTTCTGGCCTTACTCATTTTATGTTCAAGAGGCGCAAATGGGCAACTTAGTGGAAAATTTTATGCGCAGTCATGTCCCCAAGCTCTGTCAATAGTCAAGGCTGCTATTGATGAAACTGTGTGTAAAGAGAAGCGAATGGGTGCTGCGCTGATCCACCTTTTCTTTCATGACTGTTTCGTTAATGTGAGAATTTTAACTCTAATTTATATATTCTGGTCGCTTGTAAGTTTAGTTTAGCATTTTTGTAACACTAAATATCCTAGTGGGCTGCTTGAAGCCTTTGCCAGGGAGAGGTTGAGGTATAAGGGTAGCTTGCTGGGATTGAATTTTGATTATGGCAGGTTATTGTAACAGTATCATGGTGGGTTGTTCAGAACATTCGCCGTTCTTCGGTCCGGAATCCTGTGACCATTTGACCTGGGAAAGGTGGGGGTTATAAGGGTAGTTTGTTCAAATTGAACATGATTTTCTTTTCTTTTTTAAGATATACGTAATTGTAGATGGAATTTTTAGATAAATTGTTGGGGAAAAAAATATATTATGTGATTTCTAAGAATAAATTAGAGTATATTATTAATATATTTATATTTGGATTATTGCCTAGTTAAGTTGATAGTTTTTGGGTGCTTCCATACAACATCTATAAAAATATTAAATTTTCAAAAATTTATAGATTCACAAACATATATATATATATGATGAAATAGATTTTATAATACAAAATTGTCTTAAAAATAAATAAATAGGCCAAGATACCTAGGAGCACAAAAGGAACACATACAATTTCAAAAACAATGTGTGACCAAGAAATAACCTGTAAAAAAATACCCTGTTAAACAGTGGCGATTTTAATTTTTTCCTTTGTGAATCCAGGGGTGTGATGGGTCGATATTGTTGGATGATACGTCCACATTCATAGGAGAGAAGAACGCAAAAGGAAACGGCAACTCTACTCGAGGATATGAAGTGATAGACACCATAAAAGTCGGTTAGAGGCTGTTTGCAGTGGGGTTGTGTCTTGTGCAGATATTGTAGCCATTGCTGCTCGCGATTCTGTTGTTGCAGTAAATATTTTCTTTTCTTTTGCCCCTTTTATTGCCATTACATAACGTAATTACATAAGTGTCATCTATGACTCGGTACCTCTTTTCTTGTGATTTGTTAGTTGGGAGGGCCAAAGTGGACGGTGCCGTTGGGAAGAAGAGACTCAATTACTGCAAATCTAACTGGTGCCAACAGCAACTTTCCCCATGCCATTTACGACCTCAATGCTCTAATATCTGTATTTGAAGCTCAAGGCCTTTCTGCCAAGGACATGATTGCCCTTTCAGGTAAATGCAAGGATTGAATATTAACTCGCAGACTCTATAAATGTTTGTGAATATATGAAGAATAAGATTATTCATGGTATGTATGTATTTTAGGCGCTCATACAATTGGTCAAGCGAGGTGCAGGACATTCAGGTCTCACATCTACAACGAGACTAATATAAACTCTGTATATGCCCGTTCTGTAAAGGCGAATTGCCCAAGCAGCGGTGGCGATGACAACTTCTCACCCTTTGATGTTGTCACTCCTTATGTCTTTGACAATAATTACTACAAAAATCTGAAAAGGCAGAGAGGGCTCCTACACTCTGATCAAGCATTGTTTAATGGAGGCACTTCAGATGCCCAGGTTATTGCCTACAGTAAAAGCCAAAAACCTTCTTCAATGATTTCGCAGCAGCCATGGTGAATATGGGAAATATCAGCCCTCTCACTGGCACCAACGGAGAAGTTAGAAAAAACTGTAGAAAAATCAACTGAATAATAGAAATGTGTTGTTCCTTTGTGGTACATATATATTTTGTTCGATTATAATGATATGACAACATTTGTTAAAATTGTAACCAGTGGTTCAAACACTAAGTCAATATCGATATTAATTTAATATAATATTAATCGTCTCGACGTCTTCTAAATGTTAAAATTGGGCTGTGATTGTAAAAGTATAATCCAAAGGAAAGAATACGGAATGCAAGGGTAGGTCCATCTGATTCAAAAGAGAACAAAATTTAATAAAGAAGGCATCTTTGAGGAAATACGCCGTGTTTTCAAAAATGTCTTCATGTCTACTAAGTCTTTTTGGGTTGCATCCTTCTCAAACCTAAATAACACTAGCAATCGTATGTGAAATGTGCCACATAAATATTGAACGGGTGCATCAAGAAGTGAAAATGGATCGACTTAAATAGTGGAAGAGGAAGAGGCGCAATAAAGATGTTGATCAAGTGTAAAGTTATTTTGAAGAACACATGTAATCACAAATGAATTTGATTGCACATATCATGGGACAATGTATAGATAGGGATATGTGTAATGGACCAGAAATTGAAGTCTAGCGATTTCATGCACATTTGTGATCGTGTAATCCCTCATCGGCTAACGGCGTGGTTTCCCTCATTAACAATCTTGATATAGTTTTCCATCAATAACCATTGACATAAATTAGATTTTCTATTTTTACCATGATCCACATTTTCATATCCATGTCGCTTGTATTTTTCATGAGAGTCCAATTTGTTCTTAAAGGGGTCAAAATAAAAATGGGGAAAATCCAAAAGGTCATGGGTTTGAAACCCAACCTCATGAATACAACATATCATGTTCCTTGTTTGCAACTTTAGAAGAAATGGATCGTGTGTCTTTCATGCATGGTTTCTATCTATACTTTGATTGGCAATGAAGACAACCGTTCTCAGCATGTGCTAAGGGTTATCTAATGGTGACATCACAACCACTGGAAAAGGGGTTTTTATTATTTTATTTTAATTTTTTGGCATCAAGTTTATCGATTTGGAGTTTAATTTATTAGGTAAGGTGAAGAAATGATTGGAATGTTGGAAATGAAAAGGTGTGAATAAAATGCATACATGTCGTACACCTAAACCACATCTCAGAGTGTCTTGACCCAAAACATATTTGTTATGTGTGGTCAAATTTATCATCCCAATCTTCTTGTAGTGTTGTGTAGGCCATTTCTTAACTTTAAGCTTGACTAACTGTAGGGAAATACGAGATGCATAGATAACCATCAATGATTGAGCCCCTCCAATGGTTGGTGACATCAACGATCAGGTAGATTTTATCTAGCGAACATTTTTGTTGTCTTTTTCTCTCGTCCAAAAATATCTCATTATATATGCTCCACTTTAACATTTTGATCTAGATGACACTATTCATGTGAATGTAATTTATGGCTAAAATAAATAATTGGGAAAATACGATTGGTTCCAAGTGTGAAACCCAAATGGTCTACTATATCACCTAAGTTAGTAAAAAAACCATACTTGAGCTTCATGTTCAAAAATATTCAAAGACCAAGAACGTGGTCACATTAACTGCATGTGTGCGCATCGTTAAATATTGTAAAAGGTAAGTATTATTTTATGTTGTTATTTAATGCAAACCGGTGAAAGGTTTATTATTGTATCATTAAATATAAATTTTCATATAATAGCAATAAAATTATTTAGTGAATGTTTATTTTCCTACCACATAAGTAATTTGTTAATATATATTTATATATCAATGAAATTGTACATTAATTTCTATGAAAAACAATGTCATGTTTAAAATACGTTAGTTAGAAGAGATGGTTATTTAGAAAAATTCCATGTATTTTATAATAAAAAATAGGGAAAACATTTTCTATGATTCAAACAAAGATGATTCAAACAAGATGCATATAATTTTTTTGCTACCTTGTACTAGAGGCATGAGCGTAACTAGGTGAAAAATTGAGGAGTTGTTTTTTCAAAAAATATGGATGTTGTTTGGCGACCGCTGCAAGTACATTGAAAAGTGTGACATAAATTGTTTTTAGTGTTGCTGCATTTTGAACTCGATACTATTGTATGCATAAAGGAGAGCAAGAACCTGTGAAGACTAAGGAAAAAGGCAGTTTTTATTTTGTGTTGCTCCTGGGTTTGAACGTGTGGGTTTTGTATGAGCCAAGGAAGTGGTAAAAATATCATAAGACTGATTAAAATTGATAGTGTTTTGGTGTTTCCAGTTTTATGCCATTGAAAAGGTTAAAAAGTTGAGAATGACTGAGGAAAATGCATCAACATTCCAAAACATTGTTCAGATGAGCACAATTAAAAAATACATCTTCGGCATAATTAATGACATGTTGACAAAAATATTATTAAAAAATACACTCACTTCGAATAAATGTATTTTGAGAGGCATAAGTGTTGTGAAATGTAATGCTGCACTAAACTTTGCTTAGTTAAATACCTTCATCTTTGCTCTGGAGGGCATGGTATTATACGTTGGGGATTGTGTTGACCTAAGAATAGTCCTATAGAAGATACACTCGCCTTCAATGGTCGAACCTAATAAAATCTTGCCATGTTCAAAATTAGTGTCATGATAGAATGTGCAAACAATGCGTGGCACATCAAATGGGCATAATGTGGAATGAAGTCGTCAAGTTTGAACCACACCCACACACACATCAAAGGTTGATAGATCATAGAGTCTACACCCTTCCCACCTCCAATGTCAACAATGAACAACTCCATTTTACCTATCCCTCACGCACATTTGTAGGAGTGATATTTAATTAAAAGTAGTCAAATTGTAAACAAATTAATGTTGTGGTAAAGTGGTGGGCCTCCTGCCTTGTATTTTAGAGGTCTCTAATTCGAATCTGCCTATCTCCCTACGAAATTTCATGAGAGATAGGCTCCGCCAAAGAGCTCTACATTGGGGAAAACTTCATATTTAGCACAATATATAAGTACTTACCTGCCAAACTCCATCTGTCGTTTTTCACCAAACCCTAAGGTGGCAATGGGCATGTCATGCCAACAAAGGTGGGGTTTCCTTGCGATGTCACTGCCACATATCCCCGTTCCCACCTGAAATGCCGATGTATGTCATTATTGTGTGCTGAGAGAATTGCTAATGTATAGCATTGAAGATTGTTAATGCATAACGCTTGTAGATGCTATGTTTAATACGTGTAATAGAGCAATGATTTGGTGGTAGACATCGTTTTGAACTATGTTATCCCCATCAATTGTTTAATATTTTTTCTGGTCTTTGTTTGGACTATTCCTGGTTTTTAGACGAACTCATATTTTTGTTCTGGGATATGGAATTATTTACAATATTTTTCTGTCATTATGACTGTGTGATGGTTTTAGCCCAACTGTGTCAGAGATTAGTTCCTCACACCTTTGTGGAATCTTTTTTGTGTTCGGGTGAAATCATCTCTACATTTACTAGCAATATTTATGGATTCTTATTTTTGCAGGGACAAGGAAGGCCATTGGAGACTTGGATTATGCACTATTCAAGCTTGCATAGGATTCTGTTAGTCGAGAGAGACACTTCTCATTATCTTCTGTGGATTAAGTTTGGGCGTGCAGATAACATTGTTTCCACATCCCTTGATAGCAGCTAGGTCTATACAAATTGCTTTTCATGTTTTCTATAAGGGAATTAATCAGTCCCAGTTTCAAATCTTTTATTGTTATCACGAATTAAAGTTCCTTCTACATTATGTGATTATCAACCTTTAGTACTGACATACATATTTATGTGCATTGTGATTACGGAGAAGGTTATAAGGTTCTACAAATATGCGAGGACTACAATCTGTAACTTGGAAAAACGTGGAGCATGGGTACTACATGGGGTGGATGCAACCAGAATAGATCCATTGGTCGACTTCAGAGGAAGAATGTTTGACAAAATAGTTATTAATTTTCCCCACGCAAGCTTTTGGGGAGAGAAGAAGACCCAGAGGTTATAAAGAGGCACAGGGATTTGATGAGCATGTTCTTTAGGAGTGCTGGCCAGTTATGGAGAAATCCATGTCAACCACAAGGAGGGGGAGCCATATAATAAATGGAATCAATGAAGTGTGGCCTATTCTTATGCAAGTGTCTCGACTTTAAGTTAAGAGATTACCCAGGTTACACAAATAAAAGAGGAAATAGTTCCCAAATCGACGACAGTTTTTCCTCTAGGAGAGTGTAGGACTTACATTTTCATGTGATCTTGTTATGCCAAGAGAAGCACCGACGAGAAGGGAAAGAAGGGATAGGAGAATGCTTGGATTCACACTTCCAAACCTGAACCTGTCTAGGTGGCTCCTATTCAAACCTTCTAGTCAGATGCCCATTCTGTAAAACTATTTCTTTGTTAAGGCAATTCGCATGCGACAAAGCTTCTTTATAAAACAACTTTCATATTTGCTATGGCGCGGTCTACTGTAAATCGTAGAAGGGGGAAGGAGGAGAATTGCGGTATTTCCTTGCATCTGCCGTCCTCGACATAATATTTGGAGCCCATGAGAATCCGTCCACTACTAATCTAACTATACTTAAACGCCTTTGCTCTCACTATGTCTCTCCCTTGACTTATAAAAAGGCGCGAGGGTCTCATGAATGACTCTGCAGTCGAATAGTCTTTCATATATAAATAGCACGGCATGAAGGTATTCATGGGGCAAAAATACTTTGTTCTCAACAAAACATTAACAGCATATCATCCATATTGACATTTGTTACCTCAGTTGGCTCGCAAGTTTAAGTTGCATAATTGACACATCATTAGGAACAAGGAGTTAATCCAACAGGGTGTCTGAAGTATGAAATTTTATCCTGCTTTAGGAAGAGTGTGTTCTCTGTAGAAACAGCGAATGGAACAAAAAATGTGTAATTAGGCATGTTACATTACCAGGTGGAGCATTGTGAAAAGCCGTTTACAGCTCATGCCGATCTCTACTTACGCATAAAAGTTTTGATATTACAGCCCTCATATATGCCACTCCCATGCATTTATATGTCAGGCCAGCAGCTATTTCCTTATTTCTCTCATATGTCACAGCACAATACCTGTAAATCCATTTGAGAAACTTCAATATCATTATCTGTGTTGGATTAGTTACATTCAGATGTTGCTTACGAAACCTGTACTGCGTATGAAATAATATACATGAAAGCTTCCATTTTAAATCTTAAATGACATTATAGCTTACTCGCACAGCTTTGAGTGTCTGTATTAACTGCCATCGACTGGGTTATTTCTCGATGCCTTGCATTCTCAACATTGTAAGGCTCCAACAATGAAGCACCCTTCAGAAATTTCAAAGCCGCATTGAAGTACAACCCATTGCATTCAAGTTCCATGCCTTTATTCTGTAATATGCATCACACAGATGTTAAGAGAAAAAAAGGCTAGCCGTCCGCAGAATCATACTGCATCAAATTACAAGAATACTCCTAACCTAGATAAATATATGATGGCGAGGAGAAATTATATTGGAAAGACCTTTATATTGTCTCCCGCATGTTTCAGATCCTTGGCTTCTTTCATGCAATTTGATGCAGAAGCTTGCCCGTGTTCTCTCTTAGCAGGAAAGAACTCCATCAAAGATCCCTTCCCCGAAACTCCATTAGATACAAATGGGGCTTTAGATGACAAAAAATTCTGCCTGCTATCTCGCTTTATTGGATTCTGTAGGTACTTTACAAACTTCACCATAAGAAACATCAGTTCCTACTCCTTCCACCCAGGCACCTTTCTCGGAAACCATGCGCACCATGATATATTTCATGTTGACTGGAGTAGCTGCCAACTATCGAACAAGAACCGAATGAGATAATTAATTTCTTGTACGTGGGTGGTGGAGCTGTTTGAAGGATCTCGATTCTATTTGAAGAGAAGATCTGGATCGTGCACATCTTCGAAGGTTTCATGTACAGGGTAACTATTTGCAGAGAAATGAACAGCTGATTTAACGTGCCGTAGAAGCTAACTGATGGTGCACACATCGAAAATTTGCCCTGATTTATTGTGTAGATTGTCCCGTCAGGCCCATGATTCGTATTTTGGAAGGATTAAACCGAGAAGCGTATCAATGGTAGCATGGGGATGTCGATGATGTACGCCTAATGCGAAGTCGATGTTCGCACCTCTCGAGACCCCAAGAGTCTTCCCATTGTAAATAAATGCCTTCGGCGTAATAAACAAAGTAAATGATAATATTTTAATCTATTTTTGAATATATTTCTTTCATCATTTAAAACATTGATATCAAGTTTGTCCATGTAAATATCTACATGTCATAGAAAAGTAGAATCTTTGACATACCATCCACATATCCCATTTGGCATTAGTCATATAAAGGATTCAAGTGCTTAATATATGTGTATTCGATTAAATCAGCTTAAGAGATGGAAATCCTTATAAGAACGTCTATCTTAATCAACAATTGAAATTTCACATAACTTTAATGAATTAATTCAACCAAAATGACATTTTTAGGAGTTAATGTTTTGTCAAGGAGTGATTTAAAGAAATTTCAATCTTTATCGAGGATAGATATCAAATGAATATAGTAGTAATAAACAAAATCTATCATGAAAAGTATAAGCAGGTATTCCAAATAGGAAAATGAGAACATGACTTAGCTTTTTTCGAGATATGGGGTGATTCTCTTTGGAGGATGACTCGAACACTAGGATGTATTTGGGTTGTGTGAGCTCTTTCCGTAAAAATAAGACGTGTCTTCCTCGGATAGAACACACACAAAACCAAAAGACTACCCCTGGTGCTATTGTCTAATCTAGGTGTTAGTGTACTGCAATAGCTTTATTCCGGTATTTTCAAGCTTTGAAATTAGTTTGTTTCTTTCACTCGCTTTTATCACATACACTTCGTTGTAGGGTTCATGTATCACACCTATACCTATAAAAACCCTAGCTACCTACACAAAGCTCAAGAAAATATTAAATGAAATAAACAATGGATATGTTTGAGTTGAACCGACCTCGATAGTCACCCCAATATGATTGCCACTTAGTGTTGTACTACATTTTACAGTTTATGTAGTTCTTGTGTGTGTGAGATTGGAATCGTGTCTCTCAAGCTAGGTTGTCCATGTTTCATCCATGCCAAGATAACAAGTACAACTACTTTTCTTCCATGATGAATGTGTGAGATGGAATTCAAAAATGTCCATTCCTATGCAGTGAATGATGCAACCTAAATGAATTCTTTGAATGTCACTCTTTTCCAAAGCAAAGAGATAGTAAGTATTTACCCCAAATTTTCCTCTCCCATGTAGTAGTGAGTAAGTCAGGTATATGTATAATTCCCTTTTTTGAATTTCATCATTAACAACTAAAACATTAACCCAAAGTGATACTAGAGACTTTGGAAAAGATACCAAGTGATGTGACAATTCCAAATCAAGCAAAGGAAGGAAATGGACAGAATCTCCTGTGAGGGGACCGTAGCGGTTGGGGTGCTGCTTCTATCCTTAATTGGGTGGTATTATTTGAGATGCTTAAAAGATATAACAATCAATACTGAGTTGTGTAACATTTCATATAGTATCGAAAAGAGAAATGGTAATTCCAAAATAACCAAATATCAAGAGTGTGGGAAAGATAAAAGAAATGAAAGAGTAAAATAATTGTTGTTAATGTTAAATTGTCTTTTAGAGTCATGCATATAATGGCATACCTACCGGCACTAATGTAAGTAGAAAGTGCATAATTTTGTGACTACATTTTTCCCCACTTTATGCCACCAATTCATATTCGTAGCATAAAGTATATAAGAAGAGTGTACCTTGTGGAGAGATGAATTGAGTTTTAACCAATAGAGTGCCGAATGAGAAATATGTTTGATACCATGTCAATATAGATTATGAAATGTGCATTATGGAATCTAGAAGTGGAAAATATCTTAGGGGTTTCCATCGCATTCTTATTAAAAGTGATGTATGTATGTATTTCTTTGATATTGTCTTTATCGGACCATCAATTGCTTAATGTTGTTCCTTTCTCAATTTTGTGTCTTGCCCCTTTTTTAAGTAAGGTCTGACCTGTAAAAGAAAATAAGTGTAAGTCAATTCATGATAAATAAAATTGAAATTTAACTAAGCACATGTCAAAATAGAAATGTGTGTTTAAAAAAATTGCATCGAGGATAGAATACACCTATTTGCTATGAGAAAATAGATATAATTGTTCTTTATATTTTCTTCCTCGAGATGGTTGAATAGTACTAAGAATTTAGACATCTAGTTAAAACTATGGATTTAAGCATCTTATCGCTAAACTTTAAATTTGAGCGTCATGTCACTAAAAGGTAATACAACATCGTACAAAAGGAAAACCTATTGTAATGGGATCTAACAACAACACTTCATCAATCATGATATGGTAGAATCAAATAGAATGAGGAAATTCTTATAGTTGTTAAATTTCCAAATTAACATCAAGCTTACTACATAAGATAGTATGAAATAAAATTACATCACCGCATTAAAGGTTCACGAGATCTAGGAAAATAGTCATATTTACAATTACTACAACACTCATTGAAATTGAAATTTCAAATTTATTTTATTTTTTCTTTCATTTATTTGATAGAGAATAGATGATGTAAGAAAAAAATGTTCAAAAACATGTAGGTCGTATTACTAATAAAATAGAAAAATAAAATTGATGCATTTGAATATAAATATGTATTACATTTATATTTTTCTAAATGACAACAAATAAATAACATCAATATGCATGATAAAAATGTTGTTGCATGCGAATATAAATATCCATTACATTTATGGAATCCAAAAGGATGCTTTCTTGTTTTCCATCTATGAGATTCTAACATCCAATGTTCATAATGATTATGAAGATCAGCTTGTAAAATATATTAAAATCCACAAAGATGGAGTGAGACAACATCCCTATGAATGAGGGTTGTGAATTTACAGCCCAACATATGGTCCCATGTCCATTACAAGACAAAACAGCATCCACATCATGATAAATGACACAAAACATACACACACAAAAAAGTCGTCTAAGGATTAATACCACAACTTAAAAACACTTTTGATTTAGAATTCCAACATCATATGTTATCCATTTATCTCATACCTTGTAGTTTTTAATTACATTAAAAATTATGTGTTGAAGGACAATAAAAATAGAGATCTAGACCATATGTTGTGACAATATCTAAAATATTCAAAACTAAGAACCATGAAAAGGTTACATATAGTAAGTTTCTTGTATAAACTACAATTGACCATGACATCAATGTACAAGAAACATCTTAGATGTTCTTAAAATTTCATTTTTTCATATCTATTAAGGTCAAAAAATTCAAACAAGTCACTATAATAAAAAAAAAAATTCTAAAACCTTCCTATAAAGACACCTATATGAAGAAGCATGGTATTTTTAAAACATGCCCCTATTGAGGTAGATGTAGTAAAAAAATCACACACTTTAGACATTATTTAGTCTTGATCTCACACTACTATTCCTATGGTTTTGAGTGAAGAAAGTACTAATTAAACTCCCATCTTTTTCCCATTTTACTTTGCTTTATGTCAAGTCATCATTGTCATTTCCCACATATGAATGCCCAATCTATTTCTTTCTTTTCGTGCTATTTTACATTTTATTGGGGCATTCATGCTAGTACTAGGGCACCGACAGGTTCCCCTAGTCCTAGTCGGGGCACCCTAATCCTTTTACACATTCCCGTCACTTTCTAATTGTTTGGACAGCCTCATATTTCTTGTGGTCAACATTTTCGAGGGTAATTACAAAATAAGAACAAGAGAACCATATAAATATAAAGTTATGAGACCATAATGAGGTACCAAACACTAAACACTACTATCATCATCTATGTTTGCATCCATGTAGCTGCATCACAAAATCACAAAGCCACCTCATCCGCATGCTTGGAACGGAAGTTTATTCTTTTTCATCCACCATTATATTACATGTTTTACACATAGTTATCACTTGCTACTTTCACAAAGTGAGATTGACACAAGAGCATCCTAGGGCATGATTGCACACACTTTTACATAGAACTACATCAAGTCCGAGGTACAAAGGTAACACTCGGCCAGTAAGTCCACCATTGTGGCGCCCGAGTTCCTTCATTTGTATTTTTCATTTCCAGGGTCAGATCTTTGTCTTGGGGTTTTGTAGGTTTTATCTTCATCATTGATTTGTAGCAACATCTAGCGCAGTCCAGAGATATAAGTGCGATCGTGAGTGAAAATTTTAGATAATATAACAACTCTCCAAATTTTTGTTTCAACATCCTACATAGACTAGGGTGTCTAGAATACATACTAGGGTGCCTAAAATAACTCTAATACTATCCTAGGCACCCCACCACCCAGATTGCTTGATCCGTACTTTCAGACCTTGCACAATCATTCCCTCCTCCAGCTTTCTCTGTCATCTATGTGACACACTATATCAAATTCATCAAATTACGTAAGCTACTTTGAACCCTTCTTTGCATATTATGGTTTCTATTTTCATTAGTTTAGTTTCTTGGGTTAATTTCTATATTTTAGTACTACACTAATTTATTTATTTACTTCTCCTATATCACTTAGATTACACTAAAATATTTACATTTTAATTAATAATTTTGGTGAACCTATCCTACAACTCCTTTTCTGCCTAGTGTTTAGTCTCCTTTCATCATAGCTCAATATTTTAAATATTATACTTAAGCTCATCTTAAGGCCATTAATGATCATATTTTTGAATATCTACAGGATCTAGATTTACTTTAACATGTTTCTCGTGAAGAAGCCACTAATTCGAAAGAACTCACTATTTTCACAAAATGATACTAACTTTTTTCTACTCAATCGCTCGCTTCTAATCTTCCACCTATTTCTACCATTCCCATTTTTTTCACTACCCCTACCAATCACTTTACACTACCTTTAGTTTCTCATACACAACAATTATCATCTACTCACATCCAACACTTAACCTCTATTTATTAGACCTTCAAGAAGGGTTCATTTCAATACCCACTCCCCCACCCCCCCACCCCCAAAAAAAAAAAAAATATAGAATGGGTGGTGAATATGATTAAATAGCCATTAAAGTGTATACGAATGTATGAAAAATGCATTTCATGATGGCGGTGAAAGGAAACCATTTTTTTAAAATGGTGGAGGAATCGAAGTTGTGGTTATTACTGCATGACGAAAGTATGAATCAAAATATGTTACTATTAGACACGTAAAATATGTTACCGAATAAAAAAAAAAGTTAGTTATTACTTTGGTTGATAATGTAGTGTTACAGGCCAATAATACATGTTATCCAACTAGAACCATGGTGTTACCAATCGTAATAATGAACATTGTTTGCCGGTAATATGTAATGACAATTTTCATGGTGTTTTTTAATGGTAACATATTGTTACCTACCGGTAACGTGCATTTTTTCAAAACCATTTACAATTTTCTCTCACATTGTTCTTTTCACTAGCCAGTAACATGATTTGTCATGCGTACATTGTTTCTATATGGTAACATATGTATGGTGTTCCCATACAATAATGTATATATTTTGGTCATGGATGGTAACATATATGGTGTTTTGGCATTTAATACACCACGTGTCTTCTACTTCCCACATTTAATACACTTTACTTTCCTATATATATACCCATCCCCATTCATTTTGTCCCATTTTAATGTGCATGTTTCTTAGAGATAGTCTTTTTCAAAGAGATTTATCCTTCTCGTCCACTTCAATTCTTCAATTATTAGATAGTAACCACTACCAGAGCCACCTGCCACATGATTTGTTCTATGATCCTCAAGCCTCATATACAGGTATATTTATCTGCCATTTTCCAACCTCTTATTTTCTCTAAGAAATCAATGTTCGTGGAATAATGGCCCCAAGACAAAAGACTATTTAACCAAATTCCTATGTTTACATAAAACTTTATATGCCCATTTGATACAAGTGATCCAAACCCTAAAATAATCAGCCAATCCGATTGGATTCCTAAGTCAAGCTTCTATGGACTTATTTACATGCCCCAATATCAGATAGACAAAAATTATTAAATAATTTAATGCAAGTGTATAATACTTCGGATGGCACTTTCATAGTTCAATTACCATCCCACCAATTTCACATCAAAATAACACCTAAAGATATTTATCATCTAATAGGCCTACCCCATGAAAACTCATTTCCTGTATACACCAAATTTGTTCTTCTAGATGCGAAAAAGAAACTTTTAGAGTATCATTACAATCTCTCTTTTGAGGATGAGGTAATACTTATTCAAAAGAGGCATTAACTTTAAATATATCAAAGACCCATTTCTCTTAGCCATGATGGGATTTTTCTAGTCTATATCCTTTACAGGAACATATAATGACACTCCTCGCTGATAAATGTACTACCTTCTTCAAACCATTACCGACATTAGATTCTATTGGTGCTCATATCCTGCATCAAATATTCATTTTGAACTTGACAAAGCTAAATTGAATCCTTTTGTAGTGATTTGTTCTTCTTGTTATGTTCCTTCCTTCTATTGTGAGGGTTTTTATGGACTCAAATCCACAACTATTCCATGTAATCTTCACGAGAAGATGGATAAACATGGAATTCCTCTGGATGAACAGATGGTGAGTGAGTATTTTTAAAAATAAAATGTAATCTTGATTCCTTAAAAAAATCATTGTTAATATATATATATATGTAATGTAATTATGTTATGAATAAGTAAAATAAAGTGAAACACTAGAATGCCGCATGCAATATTTTGTTCGCATAACATGTTGGGCTCGAGGGGTTTGGTGACAACAATTTTACCAATTCATATGAATATTTGGAAGAGTTGAGACTATAAAAAAATGTATGGTTCCTGGATTCCTCCCACTTAGTCTAGTCCCATAGTAAGGAGACCACACGATCTACTTCTAATGCAGAGGAAAATCCAAGTTTTAAGTTTTATATACTACACAATCGTTTCATATTTATGATATTATTTTATAGACTAATAATAATTTGAATATCTGATTCTTGATAATGACATATTTCTAACTAAATTATCCTAATGTGCAGCTTTTCCAAAGCATATCTACATCGACGACTCCGAGAGAGTCTTCTCACACTAGTGGTGGTGAACACACAACAAACATACCTGAGAAACAACAAGAAGACTATCAAATGCACCACCACCATATAATCTTTGAGGACCTTAAAGTTCTGGTACAAAGAAACCAATAAATATTGACTTAAACTTTATTTATATTAGTCTTTTGAATTGATTTTACAAATTTATAATTCATTTTAATTGGGTTTTCATTAAATTCATGATTTTTCATGATAGTGCCACCACCACCCTTTTACCTAGTGCCACGTACACATTCTCGTTGATTAAAGACATAATTCATAGCGTAAGAAATCTCTATTGATTTTAATATTATTAATTTGAAGTTCTTAATATTCACTTGTTTCTCTTCTTTTCTTAAAGTTTTCAACATACTAATTACTTAATCGATATTGTTAAAATATTGATGCTCGTAGATCTTTTGCAATCTGAAATTGATACCTCATCCAAGCCAACAACCACATTCTCTCTCTAACTCCATCTCAAGGCACATGGAGTACATCAGTCCAACCTCCCATTCCACATCCTTCACTCGCTTATTATAGGGGAAGAAATATTTTCTCCATAACATGCTTGGTACGACTACGAGTAAGGAAACTCATAATTTCACAACATCGTATTTCCCCAATTTTTAAGTTGATGTCATATAGAGTGCTGAGGCACTTCTTATTTAAATAATATAGAAATAGATTAGGAGTATCTTGATTTTAACATATTTTTGACATGGCGCTTGTGAGGCGCTGTCAAGGATCCGATGCAATCTATTCGTAAGTAAGTGCCATAGTTGGTAGGATCTTTTAGATCCTCCTTCCCTAACTCAAGAAGAAAAAATGTATGATGATGCAAAGACCAGGTTCTCACTTGACATCCTTGTGCATGATAATTCTACAACTCTTTTCATGGATAATTTTATTTCTAATCTTAAGGATCTAAAATGTGGAGATCGTAGATTTCACTCGATAAAAAAATCAATGATAGATATCATAATTTTAGAAATTAGAAAAAAATTAATCATTGGTTTCAAATCAACCGATGGAGATTAACTCTATACTTTCTCAAACAAAATAATGAAGTGTAGTCACCAATAATGTTTACAATAGGGATGAATTGTTGAAAATAATGTTGTAAAGGTTGGCTATTTTTAATGTTGAGGTGGATTCTTACTACAACAAGTGGAGTCATGACATGAACCTTATCACTATTGTTGCAAAGAAAGACTTCTCCGTCTTCTATTTTTTTTGTAGATTGTTAGATAAATATATAGTTATCCATTATCTTATTCTAAATTCTAATTATGGTATGTTTTAATTCCTATCAAAAACTAAACTTTGAACATAAGATGTAGGTGTTAAATGAGCACCTTAAAAAATAAAGAAAGAGTGTCTACAAAGTGATATTTGTTTTAAAGATTTTTTTTTTTGTTAAACAAGTAGAAAAATACATTGTGGAGGATTATCAAGAAGCATAAATTGGATCCAAAATTCTTCTAAAGAAAAAAAATGGTTAGGATCCTTTTATCCTTTTGGTAGAGATGCAGCTGTGAAGATAGAGAAAATTTAGAAAATATTAATGTTTCTACAAAAGAATTAGTAGAGTTTGGTGTAATCCAAGATAGTTCAAATGTTGTGGTTGTTGTTGAATCTATTCATGGACAAGGGTCCAATTAACTTCAATTAAAACTTTAAAGTATGTTATTATTAATGTATTCATTATTTGACAATTGGAATTTGAATACATTATCTTTATGTGAAATTGTTGATCTTTTTATTTCTCTTATAGTCATGTGAAATGGTTTATTATCTTTATGTGAAATAGTTGATGAATATTACGATGGATTATGGAATCTGGATTTACATCGTTCAATTTAGTTTCAAATATGTATGAACTCAAAAACTTAAACTTGTCTTGAATGTGCATGTTGTTGTTGATCTTGATAGTTTTATCTTGATTACCCATGTAAAGAATATCTCTAATAATAATTATGGGATGTATTGTACACTTCTATGTATTTTATTAATCTAATAATCATGATGTTACATATGATATATGGATTATAATATTTTTGTGAATAATTCTACATGTGGAATTGTGATGATAAGAAATCAAAGATTGAACATATATTATTAGTAATGAACTTTAATTTTCTTACATCATCTAGTTCGCATATATGATATTGCACAAATATAAATAATATACCATATGTTATTTGAAAAGAATATAAAAATATAGAAGGGATTAAAAAATTCAAACATAATATGCACAATATATATGTAAATGAAAAAATATCGACAAACAATATATATTTTAGAAAATGAATACAATCAATTGTCCTAAGTAGTTGAAACAACCCTATCCTAGATGGTTCTTCATCACTTCTTATATCTATTAGTATCTTTTCTAGTAGAGTCCAAGTCCATTTCACCATTATTAGAGACTTCATTTTTCACTATCCGATTAACAACTTTGTGCTCTTCAAGAGATGGCAATTTAGATAGTTGTGTTTAAAATGGAAATGTGTTGACTGATATCTTGAATCATAGATTCTCAAACAAGTTTCCAAATTCTTGTCCAATTTGTTGTCAAGTTATGACTTCACAAATGTAAGTGCACTAAATACCATTTCATCTTCAATAGAACCAAGAATCAATTGTTTTTATGAGTTCATATATTTTGAATTATTTCCTTATATATTCTCTCTTAAATGCAACTCTAATACATATTTATCCATGATAGAGTGAAAACTCCATTTTCTATTGGGTCAAGAATATAATTTCATTGATCAAACATTGTATATGTAAAATGTTGTGGTCGTATATGAGTAATTTTTTATCCATTATACAATTTAATTCCCTCCATCAACATCCGACAATTTACAAAACTACTCCATATGTGTAGTGATGGATTTCCCGAGTTTGTAGCTCTTTGTTCTTAATCAATCATTGGGTTCCAAAAATAGTATTTAAATTCCTATGGCCTCCAATGATCACTTTTTATAAAATGCTCTTTGATCTCAAAATATAATGTTTAAGATATTTTCATCATTTTTTACATACATAAGAAAAATTCAACATTAAAGAGACAACTCATGATAGATACTTCCTCAAGTTTAGAACCTATTACATAAGGATAATTGTATAAAGTGTGCATTTTAGTAATTTTCACATCAAAGAAATACAAAGATGATGACAAAACCAAGGAATCATTGTCTCTATGAGGTCATATATTTTGAATTATTCACTTATATACTCTCTAAGAATGTAATCTAATACATTTGTCTCCACAATAGAGTGACAATGCACATTTATGTTAGGTCAACAATAGAATTATATTTGATTGACATTGTATATGCAAAATGTTGTGATTAGAATATGAGTAATTTTTTCATCTAATATACAATTTAATTCCCATCCATCAACATCTAAATATTTGCAAACATACTCCATAAGTGTAGTGATGGATTACTCATGTTTAGGTCTTTGATCTTAATCAATCACCGTGTTCCGTAAAATAGGATTTACAACTCCTATGGCCTCCAACAAATCATTGTTTGTAAAATGCTATTAGATCTCAAAAGATAATGTTTAAGTGGTGTGTATAAAACCTAGAAGCTTCTAAAAATTATCTTTTAAATCTAGTCTTGGGTGCAATACAATGTATCTACAATCATACATATTTGTCTCCTTAATTTTAGAAAATGAACAATGTATATGGATATTTCCCAAGAATATTTCACCAATATTTTTATTTACTTTAGCATTGGAAAAATACCACATAAAGTTAGTGATGTCTCTAAATGTTTCAATCGATACAACATATATTTAGCCTTGTCCACTTATCTTCGATGCTTAAACATATACCTTCTTTAAAGACCTCTATTCCTCAAAAATCATAAAATATGGTTCATAGAATGATATCCATGTCGTGTCAACATCTTTTAGAAAATTTTAACCATTTTTTATTCCAATAGAAAATCACTCAAACTCCATAAACGTTTTAGGACTTCTTAACATATATGAATACAAGTCTTGTATTAGCTCCTTCACCTTAGCAACATTATCAAAACTACTTACAATCTTGTAAGCCAAATTCATTTGGTGAGACATACATTGAATATTTATAATTTAATGGGCTACACTTGTTTGCAGTGAATACAAAGTCTAGTTTTGTTACCTTTCATGATAGATACATTGTCATATCTTACACAAATAAGCTTTACAAAGATTGAATGATCATCCATACCAACTATTTCCTTCAAATTTTTAATAACAAATTTGTAGATGTTCTCAACATTGCGAGTTCTCCATGATTTTGTGCATATTTACTAGATGGGTTTCCTTAAATGGTTACTAATAATGAAATTGTAGATATCCATGCAAACCCAAGATGTATTATCTACTTGATGTGACCTCATCAATCGACAAAGCAATAAAATTTGCATTTTTAACTTCTCTCTCAAATCAAAATTTCAATTTCTCCTATACACTTTAGCATCTCCCATGCACTAATATCTACCACCGTGTGTTGATAGAATATATGGAAATCCATTAGATTGGAACCATGTCTTATAATCCAATGTGATCTGAAATTGGTCTACCCTTTTTAAAATGTGAAATATTGTTCTTAATTGAATGAGTTTTTCTTGAAGACTTATGTCAGTACCTTTTTGAAATTGAGTCTTTAATATTCCACCTTTCTCAACTAGGTCATGAATATGTTTATGATGATTATCATATTCTGTAACATATATCATATGTAAAAAAACTTCCTTAGTTTTCCATCTAGTTTTTTTATAATTGTTCCATCATCTAACTTTTTAGACTTGTATACCTTCCCACAATGCTCCTCTATTACATCAAACATGAAATGTAAATTGTGTTCTCTTCCTAGTTTCCAACTACAGATAGTACATCTACTTTTTGTAGGAGTATCAATACTATTTTTCAGTTCAACAAGTTCAATGCATGAATATTTGGTTGACTCTTCAAATTTATAAGCCCTTCCTATAGTCCACTTCCCACTCTTATGTTTATGATGTGAGTTTTTAGAAGATTTATTAGAAGTTTTATTTTGATGGGAAATGGGATTATCAATGATTTCAACTTTAATTGAATTACTCTTGTGATTGGGAATTCCATCGAGAGTAAGGTAACTACTAGGGTTTTCGCATTTGAGAGAAATTTGTTTGTTTACAACTAACCTAAGTAAATAAAACAAAATAAAGTAACATTATCATAGTAAGAGTGAAAATTACCTCTTTCCATTGGGGTTACTACTAGCTGAGTGAAATATTTTGAAATTTCCATATCACATTTTCTTTTTCCTTGAGTTATTTTGTCATTTGTAATAGGGGACATCGAATGGATTATTTTGAAGTTTGCACATGTGAAAAAAATATAGAAATTTCAAATACTATGGAAACATAGCTTGATCCAAACATAAGGCAACACAACTTAAGAATGATAGATGACAACACAACTAAGCAATCAAACGAAAAAGCAATACGCAAGATGGAAGCAAAAATATTACTTCCGGGTGGTAACATAGTTAATTGTTGTACCAGATAGTAACACATATATTTGTAACCATTCAGTAACAAATATAGTTTTTATTCTTCAAGAATAAACATATATTTTACTATTCGATACCGCTTATATCTACTACCATCCTGTAACACTTATACATGTTGTCGACCGGTAAAATTTTCTCTTTCCTTTTATCTTTTCACATTTTTCTTGTCGTCCGTCATCGTATAATTTATTGTCAAGTGGTAACCCAAATAATTGTTACCATTTGTTAACACAAAATAATTTTTTCATTTACAAAAAAAGTTCTCTTTTTCTCTTACCTCTTGAGTCTTTCACTTTTCTAAATCCTTAGACTTATGGTCTTATACTTTAAGATTTTTCACATGCTTATAATGTAAATAATATGACTATACTATGGTGAATTAATCCTATATATATTAGAATTTTATAACATGAAGGAAAATATACTAACATCAAGAGATCCTTGGTGGAAACATGAAGGTGAAATTTTATTAAAATTTTTAATGTCCCACAAAATTTTTACGAAGGCACTATCATATGGTAGTAGAAAATTCTCCAAATTAAAAATTCAAAACTCATAATATTCACCTTTCACAAATATTATCCCTTAAAATTTACCCTTCCTTTAACCTCAAATTTGTAATATTTCCTATAGTCTCCATGCTTATGGGATGCGTTTATGTTCTACCTATTCACTTAGTTACTTCCTTCATGCATATGTTAATTTTTTGAAACAATTGTATTTGTACATCTATGCATTAATATTATAGTGTGCAGAGGGACGCCATCATCTTGACCACAGCTACGAGCACCATTCTTATGCATACATTCACACACGTAATTTATAATGTTAATTGTCTAAAATTTTCATGTATCAAACTAAAGTTGACTTTTGAACTCAAATATATGTCTATATATATGTATGTTCTTGTATATATATTATAAATGTTCAACTAAATTGATGTGATATATGTTTGATAAAGTTGATGACCTCACTAAACACACCACCATCTCTACGAGTAGAGAAAGGTGTTTCCAAGACGTTTCATCTATGCAACAACTCACCGAGGTATTCAAACTACATGTATTTTTGTTAAATATCTCATACAATAATTCATATTATGTTAAATTATGTTTAAAATAATGTCCTTCATTGTAGCATTATTAAATTATGTTAAGAATATTTGTCACCGTGTGTATACAGAGTTACATGTGGCCATGATAGGTAAAGAACCTTGTTCATATGATTCATAGGCGTGGTGACGGTAAAAAAATAGTTGTATATTGATAAAATTAGTTAAAATATTGTCATTACACATACATGTACTTAGTTGGCGTAAATTGTTTGATCTTCATTCAAAAAATATTGTTAACATAGTTCTATTTTGAATAATTTTGATGTTTTATTTTTGTGATCTTATGTGTATGTAGGGTTCAACCCCTTCCATTTTTACTTCAAGGACACCGAATTCTCGAGGTCATCAAATTGATACCCATGTTCAAAGCTCCAGATCTCCCGATGACTCATCTAAGCGTGAGATACGATTCAACGTGACCAAGAGATTGTGGTAAGTGCATGTAAATGTTAAAAATTTCATTAGTATGGTCTTATACATGTTGAAAACTTATATATTAAGTTTTGAATTTTTCTTGCAATTATAGGTTCGATTACAAGTGAGTTTAGAAATGGCGGACTCATAGTATGGACTACTTGGAGGATCTAAAGTCATATCATAAATCTCAATTTACATCTAAGGGAGGGCATTCTTCGAGCATGGCCAAGAAAGGGATATATTTTGATGATTAGGATATGTGTGTGTGTGTGTGTGTTATGACATTTTTTTGTATTCATATGTGCATGGCATTGTATGCATGTTCAAGATTTTATGTATGCATATATGGCATTCACTTTATATTATATGACCTATTCATGCATTTTTAAATTTATTGTGCATGTTAATACAATTTGGAGCTCGATATTTTTGTACGATACCTTACATTTATTAGATTAATTTGGTATGAAAATAATATGATGTGCACTTCACAATATAAGACATTATGGATTATTTTATCATTTATTTGTGTTGTATACTAGCTTTTTCAATAAATAATATGTATGAAAATTGGAAATTAATATTTATATAATGTATATATATAAAGAGTTATTTAATACGAGTAATTATTCTTTCAATTCATCAATGTGTATTTACCTTACTTGTGCTTCTTCTTGCTCATGGTCTCTTTATAATGGTTCTTATCTTATATTAAACATATTACATTATTTAATACTTCTTCACATTCTTCATTGTTAAAACACCTCAAACAATCATTAGTACCATCACTAACTTGATTCATAAGGCTCTAAACACCATTGTTGTTCATCTTACCAAAACTGTCAACTATGCCCCTTAAGACAATGTTTTTTGTAACAAGCATGGATAAAAGGATCTAAGGATACCCAGAAAGTATTACAAGCTTCATTAGTTCAATTTTTCCATTCCTAAGGTGCTCACAAAATCTTAGACTCCAACTCCTTCTATAACTCCTTAGAGCTCACCTTTTCACTTTTCACTCTTGAAGCACTAACTAGCCTTGTCCCAATTTGTACTTATGTAGCACATGTCCACTTGTATAAGATTTTGTAGGAGAGGTATTCATAAATATGGGAGGATTTAACATGTTTTCACCATTGTGCAACAATAATAATTATATTCTCATGAATAAACCTGATGGTGATTTGGTAATCTCAAAAACGTACTTATCATAATAATGGAAAATAAATCCAACTAATAATAATTAATCATCAATAATTAAATCGGTGGTAGGAAAATCAATGCCTACCACATGCTACCTCCGAATTCAAATTTTCATTTCATTTAAATTATCTTTAAGAAAGGTTGGGGAAATGAACCTCCATTTTCTTCATGCTTTCGTAGGTACATAATGCCAATTCGCCCCAAATTAGGAAAATCTGGACAACTTGGAAATCTGAATTTCCTTGCTAAACCTAGCCTTGCTATTGCATCATGATTCCATAGGAAGTGCCACTAAAAATATTCCACAGGTAATACCACTACCATTAGCATTTCCAACTATCTAAATGGGAATAGTTATTCAAGTGTGGATTTCTTTCCGAAACTTCCATATTCAATGACTATGACCTAGACTAGAAATTTGAGAAGATTTCTGAGGTTCACTTTAATTTTCCAAGATGTAATGCTTCAATGTTTGATAATGTTTCTCTAGATGTAACAACATTCCAATTCATATACTCAATGATTAATAGATGTTTAATCCTCCCACAGATCCTAGTAGTCCTCAATCCTAGGATACATGGAGACACCAATTACTTGGCTTCCATTTAAAACAATATTTTTTTGTAAATTAATGTTCTAGCCTCCAAATCTATATGCATTTGAAGTTCTTTGGGGAATCACATCACACCTTTCACTAGGCATGATGAATACCCCTATCTTTTTGAAGGTTCTTTTGAAAGCATCCATGGGTTTATCATAAAAGGAATTATCATTGAATGGAAGGTCACTAAGCCATAGGACAACTGAATCCCATTTAGAACTAAACAAGAAATATTTACTAGGTGATTTATAACCAACGAGTGTTATTATCCATTCCCTAGTTGCTATGATTATTTTATACAACCATAGTTAATGATGTTTCTATGCATGAGTAGTATGGAAGTTATGTGTTCTTGTTACTAAGTAGAAATGCCAAAGTTTTAATTTTCAAGTTACAATGATTACGTTGAGAGGAAGTTGGAAGCCATATTAGTCTTGTTGATTCTTAGTAATAATTACTAATTAAATCTGATTATCCAACTTTCATTTTATTTTCTCATCTTATACATCTTCTTGAATAATTTATTTCACAATAGAGCTTCCTATTCGACGGCGATACACCGAATATGAATATGATCCTCGAGAGTTGACCCTTATCCAACCATAATACTAGAAGAACTCATTTGTTCATAATGTTGCATGGGAATTTTCTATTGTAAAGACATATCTTATATTTATATTGTGAGCAGTGTGCATGGATGTAGAGGAAGAATGGTGAAGCTGAGTGTGATGGAGAGAGAAAGGAAATTTTTTTATTGATATAACTTCGTTGGGTGATATTGTTTGCAACCGTGATAAATACTAGAAACAAAAGTGTTTGGCACTAAACCAACTATTCCAACACATCCACGTGGTAGGGTAAATGTTAGGGGATGCTTCGTTTGGGCCAACACTCACAAGTGCTTCCAGATACTTCATTCGGCGTAGTCTCTTAAGAGCACCGAGTCTAAAAATGCTCAGTAACTTTTCTAGGTCATTTCTTGACTCCATGCTACTGGAGAGGTTTGGTAAAATCCTAAACCTCTACATCCATACCCTCTACAAAAATCCATCTCATTTTTCTACATCTCAATTCGGTTCTCTCATTGTCCTATTGTTTACAAACCATGTCCCAAATAGTGTAGTTTGAGTCTATGCAACACTGTCCAAAGAAATCTTTTACAAATGTAATATATTGGAACCAACATGAGAGTGCCAACACATTCATGTGACTAGGTAAACACTATTGATGGAATTGTTTTAGAGGCTAACGTGCCGGTCTTGCAGCTAGGCTATTTCCTTCGAATGTAGTACCTTAAGAGCCCCGAGTCTAAAAAAATGCTATAACTTCTATGGGTAATTTCTCATACACCATGGAATCTAAAAATATCTCATTAGATCCTACACCTCTCTGCATTAGTACACTCTAGAAAATCCTACCATGGTTTTCTCCATCTCGATTTGGTTCTCTCGTTGTGCTATTGTTTGTAACCATGCAAAATAGTGAAGTTTGAGTGAGTGTAAGACTAACTAATGCATTATTTTAGAAATGGTATCTCATGGTACAAAAACGAATGCAAAAAAATTTCCAATTGGCTAGGTAAATAGTAGATGAGGCTATATTTCGGAGGCTAATGCTCTAAGTGCTTCCGAGCTACTTCATCCGGGTGTAGTCCCTTAAGAACCGTAATACCAAAAAAGACTATAACTTAGACAGTGATATATTAGTCTCTATTGCACCTGGAGAGGTCTCATGTGATCCTATACATCCATGTGGGTACCCTATATGAAACCCTATCATGGTTTACTCTATCCCGATTTGGTTCTCTTATTGTACTTTGAGTCAGTGTAAGATCAGACGATGCTATATTTTGCAAACAAAAGCTCATGGCACAAAAGAAAATACGCCAACATGTCAAGGTAGATAGGTTAACACTAGGGGATGCTTTGTTTCAGAGGAAAACACTCCCGGTGCTTTCAGGATACTTCATCCAAGCGTAATCCTTTAAGATCCTGAGACCAACAAAGGCTATAACTTCAAGGGTGATATATTAGTATCTCTGTGACACCTAGAGATGTCTCTTGTAATTATACACCTCCTTATTAGTACCCTATAAAAAATTATGTCTCATTTTTCTCCATCTCCATTTTGTTCTCTCGTTGTGTTATTGTTTGCAATAATGTAAACTATTGTACTTTTAGTCAGTATAAGGTTGTCTTGTGTTATATTTTGCAAACAGAAGCTCATGGCACCAAATCGACTATGCTATTACGCGGTGTGGCTAGGTAAATTCTAGGGAGGTATCATTTCAGAGGCCAACACTCCTGGTACTTTTGGAGTAATTCATCAAGGTGTAGTCCCTTAAGAGCCCTGAGACGAAAAAAGGCTATAACTTCGACGGTGATATCTTGGTCTTTGTGGTACCTAGAGAGGTATCATCTAATCCTACACCTCCATGTCAAGACCCTCTACAAAATATTATCTTGATTTTCTCCATCTCCATTTAATCCTCTTGTTGTCCTATTGTTTGTAAAAGCATCGAATAGTGTAGTTCGAGTCGGTTTAGGGTCTTCTAATGCAATATTTTGCAAACAAAAGCTCATGGCATAAAACTCGATTACTCGGACATGTCAAGATGGACTAGCAAATTATAAGGAGGTGTCATTTCAGTTTCCTGCACTCTCCGTGCTTTCATGCTACTTAATCAAGGTGTAGTCCCTTAAGAGGCCTCATACCAAAACATGTTATAACTTCGATGGGTGATTTCTCAGACTCTGTGGCACCTAGAAAGGTCTCATCTCTGCTTTTCTCCATTATCTATTTTAGTATCCTCTATGAAATTTTGTCTCTATTTTATCCATCTCAATTCATTCATCTCGACGTGATATTATTTGCAAAAGCATCCAATAGTGCGGTTTGAGTCGGTGAAAGGTTTTCCGATGCAATATTTTGCAAATGGAATCTCGTGACACCGACCTGATTGTGCACACACGTTAGGATGGCCTAATAAACTATAATTTAGGTGTCTCTTTCATTCCCTATACTTCTTGTGTTTTGGGCTACTTCATCCGGGCATAGTCCCTTAAGAGCCCTCGACAAAAAAATGATATGACTTTGACGGTGATTTCTCCAGCTCCCAAATGCCTAGAAAGGTCCTCGTAAGATCCTACTTATCCATGTTGGTATCCTCTATGAAATATTATCTCTATTTATTCAATTCAATTCATTCCTCTCTTGATGTCATATTTTTTACAAAAGCGTTAAATAGTGTAGTTTGAGTCAGTGTAAGGTTGTCCGATGCACTATTTTACAAATGGAATCTCGTGGCACCAAACCGACTACTTCCACATGCCAACATGGCCTAAGTAAACTCTAAGGAGGTATCATTTTTTCCCCGCACTTCTAGTGCTTCCAAGTTACTTCGTCTCGCATAGTCCCTTAAGAACCCTAAGACAAAGAAATGTTACACTTCGACAAGTGATTTCTCAAACTTTGTAACACCTAGAAAGGCACTGGTATATTCTACACCTATCTTAGTACCATCTATGAAATTATATCTTGGTTTTCTCCATATGAATTCAATCCTCTCATCGTCCCATTGGTTACAAAAGTACCAAATAGTGCAGTTTATGTCAGTGTGAGGTTGTCGGATGGAATTTTTAACAAAAAAGCTCGTAGAACTAAACCGACTATGCACACACATCGTGATGGCCTCCTAAATTCTATAGGGACGAATCATTTTGGTTCCCTACAATCCTGGTGCATTCAGGATACTTCGTATGGGCGTAGTCCCTTAAGATCCCTGAGACAAAAAAATATTAGAACTTTGATGGATTTCTCAAACTTTGTGGCACCTAGAAAGGTCCTTTCAGATCCTACACCTCTGCATTGGTACCCTTTACAAAATCCCATTTCAATTCATTCCTCTCATTGTCGTATTGTTTGTATTGTTGCAAAAGCGCCGAATAGTGCAGTTTGAGTCAATGTAAGGCTATCCATTGCCAACCACATCAATAATATAGATGGTGAAATGAGAATTTTTATTTATTGTTCCTTTATAATATTTAATTTTCCTTAGCTTTACTTGGCTTTGAAAATAATAAATTCTCTACTAATAAGTACTCAACCATGTGAATGTGGAAGCTTTTTTTGGCACCACTAACCTACATAAACATGTTAGTTAGTAATTAAATACAATTTTAAATCCTAAAGAATTTAAACAAAATCATTAAAGTAAATATTCAAATCAAATTCATGAATAACATATCTTTACAAATTCAATCTAATGAACCGCAAGGATCAACTCTACTCTTCATACTAGGAAGAATTTGTTCATGATCTGATTGACGAACCTTCCATAGATTCTTGTTTAATGGACTACCTCAATATTTGATCAATTGAATATTTGTTGCAAGAACCAAATGTGAATAGTGAAGTATCTTTTGATGTACTTCATAGTCTTCAAACAACCAAGTATTTGATTTTTTGATAGTATATCATCGAAGCCAAGTTCCATTGACTACCACTGACCTAGTGGGATACTCAAGGCCTTCACCATCAATGACTATGGAAGTCCATTTTTTCCTCTACACAATGTGAAAATAATATGTCTATTCCCTCTTCATTAAATTTTGTTGCAATAATAGCGAAAAATTTCCCTACATCACAAATTAAAACTCAAGTCAAATTTAAAATACATTAAGAGTTGATCATTTAATAATTTATAAATCTAAAACATGACGTACTTGTTGGTGCTCAAGATTTTCCTTTGAAAACTTATTGATTTATGGCCTCTGTCATTTTCTCCTTCCCCGTGTTGTGCTTGGTCAGTCTTTGTGGCCATTTTTAATATGTTCCCGGTTCATGATTCACTTAGGGGTCCATGGTTTTATCCTTGTCTCTTTGTTCCTCTGGAAAGGGTCTGTATTTTGAATCTCTTGTTCTCTGTTCATCAAAAACTCAAGTTTCCCCCATGTTTTCCATTCTCCATGGTTAGGATTTGTCTTCCTTATCATTTCTACCCTAAGTACTTGAAGAAAATGAATGGATGTATCTCTGAGAAATGTATTTGAGCCCTGTAACATTTCTAAACTTTCTGTCCTTGAAGAAAATTTCATTCCCAAGCTCAAATGGTCATTTTTTTAGTATTTTACGGTTTGACGGGCATTTCTCCCAGTCAAATTTACATCCTTGTATCTACAGGGGACGTGGCACCTTTTGGTTGGATGTGGCTCAGCTAGGTACTTAGAAAAATTCATGGAAAGCCTTAACTCAAAATGTGTCCATGTGGAGGCACGATGCTCATTTGAAGATTTACTTTTGGGTTTTTCCTTGGAGTAGCGTCGGGAGGACACATGGAAGCTCTCGCTGCTTGGCCCAGACTTAGACAAATTTTTATGTAGTTGGTGTAGTTTGGCGGAGTAGGACATGTGGCGAGCTCGCACTCATTCAGGGTCTCTACTTTGGGCACCATCTTGAAGTTGTGCCATGGAGACACGTGGAGGAACCGCGCATGTTTGGGGACCGGCCCTTGAGTTTCATTTTAAACAACCGCCAGGGTGACACATGGAGTCCTCCACTCACTTTCAATTTTAATTAGACTTTTCAATTACCCAAAGGAGACTACCTCGGAGCAGGACATGTGGCGAGTCCATGCTTGTTCAAGTTATCAATTTTTTGCGATTGCCTCAAGGTGCGACGTGGTGACACGTGGCATTTTGAAAAGTCAAAGAGGTGGGGAGGCGGACCATCGAGGAAACTTGGATTTTTTACCTCATTAAGGATTAAAATTTCAAAATGTCCTGCAAGCCCGATGGAGGGAAACATCGAATGTTTTACCACGATCAACACCGAGGTGTGGAATCTCTAGAGAATTTTGGAAAAATTTCCTTTTGAGAAAAAAGAGTCAAAAGTAAAAAAGGAAGCATGAAACCACTCCAATCACATTTGGACATGTGTCAGGCTCTGCTCGAGGGTGGAGCTATGGGGAAAATTTGGAAAATTTTCCCTTTTCCAAAAAGAGAGTAAAATGGTAGAATTTGGTTGCATGTTCCGCTCTAGTCACATTTGGACACGTGTCGATTGTTTCCCAAGGGTAAAGGTGCAGGAGAAAAATGTGAAATTCTTCAATTTTTTCAAAAAAGTTGTAAAAAGTCAAGGGAAGCCCTCGGGTATTTTCTAAAGTTTGAAATCTACCACATGGATGGCCCAAATTCAAAGTAAAGATCAATGGTAGTGAGAGTCTAAAATCTGATTTTTCCCCCAATTTCTCTGAAACACATCTGGAAGTGTAAGTCTCCATGATTTCTTGGTCTTTCCTATACGCCAAACAGAGAAGGAAGTTAATGTTGATATCTGAAGTTTGGCAGGAAGATCTGGAGGACGTCTTTCGCCACTAAAATGGTCTGACTTTCGTGCCCAATCTGATTTTCCATTTTTCTTCTCCCGAGCACGCAAGGGGCCAAATTTGATAGATTAGGGGTGGAAGTGGTTGGAAAATTGAATGAAGAGTGATCTACCATGGCAAGGAATTGAATGCGGAAGGTATTCAATGAAATATGCCCCTCGAGCACTTGGAGACTTTTTGTAGATTTGATTAGGAGAATCACAAAAGAATCATCACGAACACCGGTGCATTAAATTTTTTTTTTTTGGGGAGAGGAGGCTCTATTGTAAATGCTATAAATGGCACACATTTTTCATGCAAATGGTTGGAGTTTGAGGGGTCTTGACTAATTTTTCTAATCGAAAGCTTGTTAGAGCCCATTCCTTTTGAGAAACCATTCAAGAAGCTTGTATATCTCTTTTGTATTAAAATCTGATCATGTCAAGGTGGTTGCAAGTGTACAACCATTGATAAGCTCTAAGATTGTTCTAGAAACTTTCACCTTCTGATAGATTTAATCAAATTTGAGTTATTTCTGTGTTGTCTTGAGAAAAATGTGTTGATTTTACTTTTGAATGTATGCAAATAGTTTTTCTTGTTTTTGTTGCAATCTTGTATTAAAATATGATTCAATCACACAGGCCTTAATCCTTGATGAGTTTTAGTGGCATCTACAATTCCATTTCTTAGAAGAACTTTCATTTTGGATTGGAATAAATGATTTAAAATCAACTTTCTCTCATCTATTGATAGAGATTGTCTATAAGCCTTTGCGTGTACCTTAGGCATGATTTAACTTATGCCTTGATGCTTTGTTAGGTTTTATAACTCGAGCATTCATGATAGAATCTTATATATTGTTCGAAAGAGTTCTAATTTGGGCCTCCATTGAAGCAAATATTCTAGTTGAAGAAAAAAATTTAGCTATTTTGTGGCATTTTGTTTGTCTAACTTTCCATTTTGTAAGGTTCCTCAAGTATCCGGTGAATCTAGTTTCACCTGGCCCACCTCCAACAAAAATTCATTCAAAAACAACTAATCTTACCCATCCTACACCTATTTGTCATGTGTGTATGCTAATGCACAATCCTCATCACCTAAACATACAAAAAGCCAACAAGGTCTTCAATGTCTTTAGTAACCTTTGCCTTGTTGTGAAGATATCTCCATGATCTGGAAGTGACAACTTGTGAGAGTCAGATCTGGTGTGTTGATCATATTTTCCCCAAGGTCTTTTCTATAAAATCTATGCAAAAGAAAGGTACCTATATCTCCTTTCATATAACAGAGGTTACAAAATAGGTTCTCTTACCTTGGTTGAAAGGCACAACCTAAAATAGTTAGGATCATATCACATCCTTTTTAATGTGCTACCCACTCCCTTCAAAGCCTAAGTGCCAACAAGTCAGATAGATTGCTTCCCCGGCTACAAAATGACATACATGATTGTCTATCTGCCTCTGAGTGTCCTGTCTAATCCATGATGTTTCTCGGTCTTTGAAGGAGATTAAATTTGGGTACCAACATAAATGGTGCCGTTGTCGGGGATATTGTGATTGCAGTTCATTTTCAAACCCTGATAAAACATTTCTTGTATGCTCCAAGTGCTATGTGTAGTTACTTTAGTTTTCACATCCAGTACACTATCTTTTATTTGATAAATCTTGGTAAAGAAAGGTTAGAATCTTTCCATTTCTAGTTTCTAGCATTAATAAACATTTGATGAAATATTATTTAGTGCATTTGCACAACTAAGGTGGAAATCCTTAGTGGCGACTCCTGTTGATTTGATTCCTAATAAGTACCAGTGTCTTAAAACTTTTGTCAAAATTATATTTGTTACTAATATTTGTAAAGCTGGAAGGAAGAAGGTATTTCTTTAATAGGGATCCTGCTAGGACATTGTTTCTAGAGCTAGGAAAAGCAAAATCAGAAGGAAGAAAATCCTGGAGAGCTATTGGAGATCAACAGACAAGAAGAGGGATCTCCATTGATGAAAGTGATTGGCCTATCATTGAAGACTGCCATTCAAGTGACTCTAAATCAGGTAGCCTCTTTGTGGAATTAAACTCTCCAACTGGAGAGGGGCTTCATTTGATTTTGAAAGGTTTTCTTCACACTCTGCACCTGTCTTTTCTGAGGTTGATAGAGATTTCCAAGAAACAAGGCCTTTGGGGGTATCCATTTTGAAAATTATACTCTTGTGTTCTAAGAACCCTCTGCCCCCATCAATTTTTCACCCCTCTAAGATCACCTCCTCAAATCAATATGGCTCAACCCAGGCCTCCCTTTTTTTGTAAACACCTTTGGACCTATAAATTTTGTGGGGATGGTTGGATATCCAAATGCAGTGCCTCAAGATGTAAGGAACAAAATGCCAAAGTTCCAGGAAACAATGCTATTACTAGAGATCAACATCTAAATATTTTTATCAATATGATGGAAGATTTTGAGATTGAACATGAAGATGTATATATCAAGCTATTTATCCATACCTTGGAAGAGGATGCTAGGGACTGGTATAAAGCATTGCCAGATAACTCTATTAATTCTTGGACTAAGATGACAAATGCATTCATAGTGTAGTATGGTGATAGAATTAACCCTAGGTTTCTTTTCATAGAATTTGAAAACATCAATAAGAACCCTAATGAGTCAGTACATGATTTTGACACAAGGTTTAATAAGACCTTGAGAAGATTGCCTATTAGAATAAGGCCTTGTGATGAGTCATGTTTGATCAAATATACTTGATGCATTTGATAAAAAGGATGCATATTATTTAAGAGACAAAAATCCACAAATTTGAGGCAGGCTTTCACCATGGCTTTGTAAATAGAGAAAAACATCAAGGCAATTGGAAAACCTCCAAAAAGGAGGGTATAAAGTTGGTTAATCCGAAAAACCCCAAGCAAGTAAGGATGATAATTTGGAAGAGGTTATGAAGACTTTGGTAGGGGTTGTCAAAGAAATCTCCTACAAGCTAGCCCGGTATGAGAAGGAATTGTGCGAGCTCACAAGGTCAACACAAGCGTGAGGTCAAGAAAAATTTAAAAATCATCAAATAACTGATGATAGAGGCAAGGACCTATTGGATTTGGAAATAGATAGTCCTAAGCTACAAAAACTAGAATGGTTCCCGATCCTTTGGTTGCCATAGTTGTTGTGGTGGAGGAGACAAATATCATTGATTGTGAAGAAGATCAGCAAGAAGAGGAAGAAGCTGATGATAATGATGATGATGCCTACATGATGGAGACCCCTATAAGTTCACCAAGGGAAGCAACTTCAACTGAGGTAATAGGTGTTAGGATCTGCTGCTATTTTTGGGATTACATCCACCGGTACCCCTTCTTCCTCCCTCTCATACTTTAGAAGTAGACACTATATAAGATTTTTAATTGCCCACTAGTGATTTTGAATACTTGAGGGCATTAATAATGGAAAAGTATGATGGAGGAGTTCCTTCAAAAGAAGATAGGAAACTATTAATGAATGTTGTAGTTGCCCAAGAAAATGAGCATAACACTAGGATTAAAGTGCCAAGGGGGCCACGAAGCCAAGTCAAAATTTCCATTGCTTGCTAAAGAAACACCAAAGAAAAATGCATCCGGTAGAGAGCTTGTTTCCTCAAGCAAAACTTGTGTCCCCCATGCCAAAACTGAAAACAATCCCATTCCATCTGATGACTCTGCTAATCTTTCTCCTAGCGCTTCTTTACCCAAATCATTTCTATATGACATTGCCTAAGTTTTGAGTCAAATAAAAATTCTTGTCCTAATTGTTGAGTTGCTTGGGATCCCCGAGCACAAGAAGAGGGCTTTTGAATATATAGGATTCAAAGGGGAAGAGATCATGCAAGGAAAAGATGTGAACAAGGTTAGGATTCCCCTTACTGTTGCAGTGTTGGAAGAGATGGGGGAACCACCAATGGTTTATTTAGGAACTTCTTTGGTTAAATCTCGGATGAATGTGGATCCATTCTTCACTACCCTGGTTATCAAAGACAAGTGCTACATAATTGTATGTTGGATTCTGGAACTTCATGTAATGTCATGCCTCTTGAGTTCATGAATCAATTAGGAATCAAAGTGACAACAACATATGAGAAGTGCACTGCCATAGATTCTAGAGAGGTGCCAGTGGTGGGCTGTTTCAAATATCTGGTTGTGCAACTTGCATCTTATCCTGGAAGGAACTTAAAGCTTGATGTGGTGATTGTTGACTGCCTTGCCAAGTGGGGGATGTTGTTGTCAAGAAAGTGGGCAGCAAGTGTTGGTGGTAGTGTGCAAATGGACATGTCTTATGCCACTATCCCCATTGAAGGCAACTTGGTGAAATTATATGGAGAGAAGAAGATGTTGTACCTGATTGAAGACCCAAGTGATGCATCTTATGAGGTTTTGCAAGTAGATGCTGATCTTAACAACTTTGTGAGTTTTGTGGATTTCAGGGAGTATGAAAATGTTGAAAACAGAACTCCTAAGTATGTTGTTTTTTCTGGGAATTTAGTCTTTGATTCAGCCTGGAAGAATGTTATAGAATTTGACTCAAACACAATGGAGGAGATTCAGAGAAAATGGATGGTTTACAAACTAAACAAAGGAGAAAAAGAGGTGTATTTCCAATTGATGAAAGCATATCAAAACCTTTTGGCATGGTCATATCCAAGATGGTAGGCACTTGAAGATTTTCCTTGATTGTTTTCTTTGAATCAAGACAAAAAAATTATGTACAATGTATAGTTTGTTGTTTGTTCCCTGTTTTTGCGTTTTTTCTCATTCTGGTCCTCGGTGACATGTTTTTGTTGGTTTCTCTCTGTCTCTGCAAGATGACTCCATTACCCAATGGATATTTTTGGCACTTGGTCTACCTTTGTTCTTGTGGCACTCATAGGGAGTGCCCATCCCCGAGTCGGAGCCTATGTTAGTGCTCAAAATGATCTCACCCCAATTTTCCTTTGAAAACTTATTGATTTATGGCCTCTGTCATTTTCTCCTTCCTTGTGTTGTGCTTGGTCAGTCTTTGTGGCCATTTTTAATTGGTTCCTGGGTCATAAATCACTTAGGGGTCCATGGTTTGATCCTTGTCTCTTTGTTCCTCTAGAAAGGGTCTGTATTTTGAATCTCCCATTCTCTGTTCATCAAAAACCGGCTTTCTTCCATGCTTCCATTCTCCACAGGTCGATATTTGTCTCCCTTATCATTTCTGCCCTAAGTACTTGAAGAAAATGAATGGATGTATCCTTGAAGAACATATTTGAGCCCTGTAACATTTCTAAACTTTTTGTCCTTGAAGAAAATTTCATTCCTCGCTCAAATGGTCATTTTTCTGTATTTTACGGTTTGACGGGCGTTTCTCTCGGTCAAATTTATGTCCTTGTATCTACAAGGACTTGGCACCTTTGGTTAATGCGGCTCATCTGGGTACTTAGAAAATTCATGGAAATCCTTAACTCAAAATGTGTCCACGTGGAGGCACGAATCTCATTTAAAGATGTAATTTTTGGGTTTTGCCTTAGAGTAGCAATGAGAGGACACGTGGAAGCTCCCATTGCTTGGACCATACTTAGACAAATTTTTATGTAGTTGGAATAGTTTGGCGGAATATGACACGTGGTGAGATCACGCTCATTTAGGATCTCCACTTTAGGCACCATCTTGAAGTAGCGCCATGGAGACACATGGAGGAAATGTGTATGTTTAGGGACCGGCCCTTAAGTTTCATTTTAAATAAGTGGCAGGATGACATGTGGAGGCCTCTGTTCACTTTGCATTTTACTTAGACTTTTCAATGACCAAAAGGAGACTGCCTCGGAGCAGGACACGTGGTGAGCCCGCACTCATTCAAGGTATCAAATGTTTTGGACTGCCTCAAGGTGTGCCGTGGTGACACATGGTAGTTTGAAAAGTCAAAGAGGTGGGAGGCAGGACCATTGGAGGAAACTTGGATTTTTTTCCTCCTTAAGGATTAAAATTTCAAAATGGCCTGCAAGCCCGATGAGGGAAAGAGTTAAATTTTTACCATAGTTAATGGCGGAGGTGTGGGCTCTCGTGGAAATTTGGAGAAAATTTCTTTTGAGAAAAAGAGTCAAAAGTAAAAAGGAAGTGCGACACCACTCCAATCACATTTAGACATGTGTCACCTCTCCTTCCCAAGGGCGAGGCTGCGGAAAATTTAGAAAATTTTCCCTTTTCCAAAAAGAGAGTAAAATGGTAGAATTTGGCCACGGTTCCGCTCGCAGCACATTTGGACATGTGTCAGGCTTGTTTCCCGAGGGTGGAGGTGTGGAGAAAAATGTGAAATTTTTCCATTTTTTCAAAAAGTTGTAAAAATTCAAGGGAAGCCCTCGAGTCTTTTCTAAAGTTTGAAATCTACCACATGGATGGCCCAAATTCAAAGTAAAGATCAACGACACCTGAGAGTTTGAAATCTAATTTTACCCCCATTTCTCTAAAACATTTCGGAAGTGCGAGTCTCCATGATTTCTTGGTCTTTTGTACATGCCAAGCAGAGAAGGAAGTTAATGTTGATATCTGAAGTTTGGTGGGAAGATCTGGAGGACGTCTTTCACCATTAAAATGGTCTGACTTTCATGCCTGATCAGATTTTCCATTTTCTTCTCCCGAGCACGCAAGGGGCCAAATTTGATAGATTAGGGGTGGAAGTGGTTGGAAAATTTAAGGAAGAGTGATCTACTAGAGCAAGGAGTTGAATGCGGAGGTATTCAATGAAATCTACCCCTCGATCACTGGAGAGACTTCTTGCAGATTTTATTATGAGAATCACGAAAGAATCATGGCAAACACTGGTGCATTAAACGTTTTTTTGTCTTTTAGGGAGAGGAGGCTTTGTTGTAAATGCTATAAATGGCACAAATTTTTCATGCAAATGGTTGGAGTGTGAGGGGTCTGGACTAATTTTTCTAATCAAAATCTTGATAGAGCCCATCCCTTTTGAGAAACCATTCAATAATTTTGTATATCTCTTTTGTATTAAAATATGATCATGTCAAGGTGGTTTCAAGTGTACAACCATTGACAAGCTCTGAGACTGTTCTAGAAACTTTCCCCTACTGATAGATTTAATCAAATTCGAGTTATTTTTGTGTTGTCTTGAGAAAAATGTGTTGATTTTACTTCTGAATGTATGTAAATAGTTTTTCTTGTTTCTATTTCAATCTTGTATTAAAATATGATTCAATCACATAGGCCTCAATCCTTGTGATAGTTTAGTGGCATCTTCAATTCCATTTCTCATAAGAGATTTCATTTGGGATTAGAATAAATGATTTAAAATCAGTTTTCTCTAATTTTTTGACAAAGATTGTGCAGAATCGCTTTGAGTGTACCTTAGGTGTGAGTTGGCTTAGACCTTGATGCTTTGTCGGTTTTCCAACTCGAGCCTTCGTGATAAAATCTCGAAGACCGTGGGTAAAGAGTGCTAATCTCAACCTCCATTGAAGACCATATTCTAGAGTAAGAAATAGTTTAGCTATTATGTGGCATTCTGTTGGTCCGACTTTCGATTTTGTAAGGTTCCTCAAGGATCTGGTGAATCTAATTTTAGTCTACCCCACCTCCCACCAAAAATTCATTCAAAAACAACTAATCTTACCCATCCTACCCATGTTTGTCATGTGTGTATGTGAATGCGTAAATCCTCATCACCTAAAAATGCGTAAGTAAGTAGGATCTCCAATGTCTTTAGTAACCTTTACCTTGTTGTGAATAAATCTCCATGATCTCGGAAGTGATAACTCGTGAGAGTCAGATCTCGTGTGTTGATCATATTTTCCCAAGGTCTTTTCTATATTATCTATGCAAAAGAAAGGTACTCAGTATCTCCTTTCCTATAACAGAGGTTACAAAATAGGCTTGATTACATTGGTTGAAAGGCACAACCTAAAATAGTTAGGATCATATCACATCCTGTTTAATGTGCTACCCACTCACTTCAAAGCCTGAGTGCTAACAAGTCAAATAGATTGCTTCCCATGCTACAAAACGACATACATGAATGTCTATCTACCTCTGAGTGTCCTGTCTAATCCATGATGTTGCTCAGTCTTTGAAGGAGATTAAATTTGGGTACCAACATAAATGGCACTATTTCCGGGGATATTGTGATTGTAGTTCATTTTCAAACCTTGCTAAAACATTTCTTGTATGCTCCAAGTGCTATGTGCAGTTACTTCGGTTTTCACATCTAGTGCACTAGCTTTTAATTGATAAATCTTCACTTGGATTTGAGAATAATAAATTATCTACTAATAATGCCAACCACGTGAAGGTGGAATATTTTTTTAGGCATCACTAACCTACATAAAAATGTTTGTTAGTAATTAAATACAATTTTAAATCCTAATGAATTTAAACAAAATCATTAAAGTAAATATTCAAATCAAATTCATGAAGAACATATCTTTACAAATTCAATCCAATGAACCACAAGGATCAACTCTACTCTTCATACTAGCAAAATTTGTTCATGATCTGATTGATGAACCTTCCATAGATTCTTTTTAATGGAATACCTTAATATTTGATCAATTTAATATTTCTTGCAAGAACCAAATGTGAATAGTGAAGTATCTTTCGATGTACTTCATAGTCTTCAAAGAACCAAATAATTTATTTTTTGATAGTATATCATCGAATCAAGTTCTAGTGACTACCAAATGACCCATATGGATACTCAAGGCCTTCACCATAAATGACTATGGAAATCCATTTTTTCCCCTCTACACAATGTGACAAAAATATGTCTATTCCCTCTTCATTAAATTTTGTTGCAATAATAGCAAAAATTTTCCCTACATCACAAATTAAAACTCAAGTCAAATTTAAAGTACATTAAGTGTTGATCATTTAATAATTTATAAATTTAAAACATGACGTACATTATGTACCTTGTTGCACTAAATTAGAGATTTGGTCAAAAATCAAGTGATTTTTTCATATGATCCAAGACATTGTAAGTTATAATGCTTGTGAAACTTTATATGTGTCGAGTGGAATTAGAGGTCTGCAAGTTCAATTGTCCACCCATTGTTGTGAATCACATTCATTCCACACAAAATAAATGCAAGATATATAAAAACATGCCATGCACCTAGTATAAATAGTCCAAGAACTTTAATCTAAACTATGGAATGATTACATATCACTTGATCCTGCAACTATCATACAACCTTCATAGCTTTCAAAATTTTGTTCATCTATCAAGAAGAAATATATATGAGCCATTGAACACTCTTGAGATTTATGGCCCATTGTCTCGACACACCAATCAACAATGGTTTTTGCACCTATAAATCTAACACCATCTATGAATTTTAACTCTTCTCTTACAAGTTATATTTTCACACATGCTCCTACACCATCATGCTCTCCTTTCCCATGTCCTATTTGAGTAAAAATCTAGATATAATGTACACCAAATTCTTTGTGCATCCTACTTAGCCAATAAAACATTTGTTAATTTTGAATTGTGATGTGTAGTTGTCCGATCAAATGAAATTTTGATTGAAAAAAATGTTCCTCTCATTCAAGTTTGCATAAAACACCTAGAAAAACCCTTGCACATATTCTGTAGAATGTATCCAATCATCACCGATGTAGAAATGAAACTCTCTTAATATTTTTTTATCTTTCTCAAAGTGCTTTCATGACATTGCATGAAATTATATACCTGAAAATAGAAACTTGCACCGAGGTATAGTATTGAGACTTATCCTCCATTTTTGTTGTAATGTGTAATTCTCTAAGAATTCAACTATTGAAACAATAGGAACAAGTGGGAATGTTTCCATTCTTAACTTGAATTGTTCATCCAACCATCAACCTCTATGTGTGTTCCTTGCATACTCATAAATAATTCCCTCTCTGAATTTCACCATATATTCGATACATGTGATTGTTACGTAACAAGCTCACACCTCTTAGATTCTTTTCCATCTTTTAATTGATATGCCATTGATTTATATTTGCTGAAACCAACTAATTATTTTCCTATTGAATTTTTACTCTCCTCATGGATACAAATTTTCAATTTTGGAAAGCCACCACATACGTTGCACGTTCCATCCAAACATGCTTTGTTATAAAAAATTATCCAATTGATTTTTCACAAAATATCATAGGAATAAATTCCCTTGCATATTTTGGTGGTACATTTAATCCACACTCCTGCAACATGATTTCAGTATGTAAAACACAACGTATTTGACAAAAATATCATAATGCATTAAAAATTACACATGATTCCTACAAGGCAAGTGGTAATGGTACGTGAGTGATTGATTTTCACATAAAAGGGCTTAACCATTTCCAAGAATATTTGGCTAATGTTAATTTGTGGATTTTCATTCTTAAACTTAGAGAACAATTGTGTTTGAGTCATATCCAATAAATGTTTTGTACACAATTCAGATTATGGGAACCTATTATGATTTTTACTATATCTCTTCTATTCAAGAACACCCTTGTGTTCTCATTCCAATACTTTACATGCAATTATTTTAGAATATTGTATTCATGCTTGTCTTTCCATTGATTCTGCTAGAAAATGCCCAATAGTAAGTGTTATTGAGTGACTCAATATTTTTCTCCTCCCTATTTCTTTCATTATTTTTTCTATTTAGCTTCAAATATTTTCTTTTTTTATAAACAAGTGATTATTAACTATTTTTCACTTAATATATAATTAGTAAGTGCATGCCATGTAGCATTACTATCTTCGGCGTGTATGTTGGAACCTATAGTTTGGTATGCTTTATGTATATTTTAAACAATTAACTCATTTTGATTAACAACATTAAATGTTCTTAACCCCATGGTCTTCATTTTAGGTCTTGTATTAATTAATTTCATCAATGTAACAAATAATTAACAAATTTGTGTGTCATTTAAATTCTAAAAGTAATTATCCCAAAGTCCCCTATCTTTTCTTCTCACATTTCTTTCATACATTTTGTTAGGAATTGGTTTTATAATGTTTTCATAAATTTTATTTAAGTGAATTTGTTTTCTATGAAAAATGGAAAGATGCATTCTTAGATGTGAAGATTCATTAACAAGGTTACTTTATTCATTCAATGTTTCCATATAAATTTTAGGATTAACATTTGGATTCTTAGGTAAAGGTTCAACATTTGGATTCTCAGGTAAAGGTTCAACATTTGGATTCATATCAATTTATTCATCCATACCAACATTATCATTCAATTCAATATTAATATTCATTGCAAAATTATTATTCTCTACATTTTCATTATGTATTTCATCCTCATTTTCTAAAACATTAGGTACATTCGGTATAGAAGATATACCTTTCCCTCCATGAATTTTTTACATTCTCATCACTATATTTATTATCATATCTTCCAATTACTCTAGCATTTATTCTTACTTTCCTCTTGTCCTTATCTCAAATTTAATCACCCATGATTACAAAAATATGACTAGTGGAGTAGGGGACAAGATGAAGTACTCAAATTCACAAAGAATGTATAGGAATCAGAGACCACTCAAAATAGGGCAAAAATCCCATGTTAAAGAGGTGAAAAGGAAATTGAGGGCCCATAAAATATGTAAATAACATAATGAGCATGCATACACATTTTTCTTTTCTATATTTTCAAGACATGCCTATAGTCTTGGATCCAGTTTGGATCCCCAAAGCCTAAAGCATGAACCTCCAAAACACAACAAACAACATGTTTTTGTATAAAATTGGTAAAATGCTATTCCGCCATGATAAATAACACTAAAATGATTGATACATTTAATAAAAATATGCCTACGACATTGAGAAAACTTTTTTCTTTCTAAAAACATAATTTTTCAAAATTTCTGACTAATATAAGGTTTCCATACTAATTATTTTATAACTATGCCTTTCTATAGCTATTTTTTGGAGTTTATACATGTATATATTTCATCGTGTATCCTTTTTCTACTCATCGAAATTGAATAATTTTTTTGGCACAAACTAGGACTAATTCTATACACATTAAAAAAACTAGTTTTCAATATTTTTTGAGGTAGTTAGGGTGGGCATAGTTGGAGCTCCATTATTTTTCAAAATTTAAATTTTTTTTACTAGAAATATAAAAAAATAAAATATAGCACAAACTAGATGCTCCTAGTTATCTTTCTACAAAATGGTTTTCAAAAATACTAAATAGTGCTTAAAAATGGTGGGGACACGAAATTCAGTCTATTATGTTTTTTAACAAAAACATGAGCCCTTGTTGGTATTTTAGTTATTTGACTAACTTAAAACTAATCATTTTCAATCAAATTTAGTAGTGTAGAAACTAGACTCAAAATGTTACGATTCATGTTGTTACAACATCTTCCAATTGTGAGTGTAACTATTTCAAATAAATTGTACAAGTTGAAGTTTTTAATTTATGATAAAAAAGCATCCACTTAAGACCCCTTTTGGCCACCCAACCTTGTGCACTTACCCTCTATTAACCCTTTCATCAAACATCCTACATCACCATAGCCCAATGATGCACTCTTGTGATTTGGTTCACATTTGACTATTGAGGGATTACAATTACACTTAACCCCACATACCGCACTATTATAAATTATACATTGCATTTCATCACACATCATGCGCTATACACCAATACATAATACACTTAGTTTAGATTCTCCTATTATTTTACATACATCTTGCATCATACTTAGGTCAATATATGTCTTATATATGCTAATCATTCTACATTACATACATTTTTAGGGTATCTACATCCATAGTCACATTATACACTGCGCATTAACACATCAATTATATTCTACATACTACACTATTCTACATTACATATGATCCTATCTTTACATTTCATCCCTACCTTCTACATTACTAGACTACCTATACATGTCACTTTTCACATTATACACACTTATCACCATGCATTTACAAATCCTACTCATCAAATGGTCATTTATTATCACCACAATATACCACATTATTTCTACATGATGTACTCACCATACTATGATGCGCTTTAGTTCCTCGGTCCATACTAAATTCTCGAGGGTTTATAAATCAAATGGAATTTACACTCACCATGTGACATTTAATCATGTGACATTTACACCCTAGTGACATATGCTTTAGGCTAAATTATCACGTATACTATCATTTAGTAGTGGTATACACCTTAGGTTACATCACCACTCCCTCCTTTCATCTTGTAGTGACATACGCTTTAAGCTAAATCATCACCTATTTCTATCATCTTATAGTGATATACACTTAGGGATAAATCATCACCCCTCCATTCATCATGTAGCGATATACGCTTAGGGATAAATCATCACTCATATGCTCATCCTATATTGGTATACGCTTAGGCTCAATCATCACTCACCTATTCAACAAGTCATGATATATGCTTCGGATATAGGGTTCACACATAAATTTTTCTATATGTCTCATCTCATCGCCATACATATACTCATTCATCAAAGTGATAGACACAACATTCACTAATTCACCATTTCTTGATGAGGCACTCTCATTATGGTTCATTCTTAAATGATGAGGGAAAAAAATTTGAACCTTATCACATACACTTCCATCCACTTAGGGGGCACGTACCTCCTATCATTCCATCTTCCATTCCATTCCATTCATCCACAACATATTAGCATTGTCTTGGGGAATTTACTCTTTTTACTAGTGTTTACATGTTCACTTTACTACACATTCTAGATTGATTTCTTAAATTTCATTATCTATACCATCCACATATGCGTTCATGCCTTTTTGAGTGTGATCATAGATACAAGACTCCTACATACATCTTGGATTCTCGCCTAAGCCTTCCTATATTGGTCACTGAGGGCATCCACATTTGTCTCATCCAAGTGTTATTGTTTCATTTTTGTACTTCAAATTTTACATTACTTGATCATACACAATTTTTACATATTGGTTATTTCTCTAACATGCTAATGGTGTGTTCATGTGCAACACTTGTTTGCAAGGTTATATGTTTTCATGACTCCTTTTTTGTTTATTTGTTTGTTTGTATTGTCTATTGTTGTTTGTCATTGTCTACGGTATTTGCCCTATGATTTGTGTGCATACTTTCTTTTTGTTTGTCCATGATAGCCTTACATGTCTTGCAACATCATAAGTGATTTCCCATGTTTTTATCCCACTTTGTGTGGCTTATTTCCTATCTTACATGTTTATAATGTCCGGGTAGGTTACACATATTATCTATATGAATGCATTATTTCTTTACACTTGTCTTTGGCTAGACTTCTTGTTTGTGTGTGCCTTTGTTTCTACCAAGAACTTTTTAGGGTTACAACATACATGTGGTTGGTCCTCTATTGAGGCAGCATGTCTCCTATCGGTGATGTCGCATATGCCCGCAAAAAGGGTGGCATCATTTACGGGTTTTACATACTAACACAATGTATTTACATTGGTCCAGTATAATGAACTTACCTCCCTTGGCATTGTGGGTTTACACACAACGAGTGGGTTCAGACTGAGTCGATGAAGCCCATACACATTGGATTTTATAGGACATGGTGTCCTTAGCATTTCTAGGGGAGTGGTTACAGGCTTAGAGGTTTTAGTGGGAGTACCTCTCTACACTACTTGGGTCGATGGCATTAGATCACCGAAAAGACCAATATGTTATAGAGATATCTTCACACACATTTTCAAAAGAAGTGGTTATAGCTTAGAGGACATATAGCATTTTTCTCATTTCTTCAAAGTGAGGGTGGCATGAGATCACCCAAAAATCTCGCAGACATGATATCCATCTACACTCTTTCTCTTGACATGGATGGGGTGCACATGTTCCATTTACACTTTCCTTTTCATGTATGTTACATAGCATTTTTACATTTACATACATACATATTGAACTAGATGATCATTTTCTCCTTGTAGGTCCAGTCCATATGAGAAAAAAGTCTTAAAATTATAACAACAACGAAAGACAAAATAACATTTCACAATATCACATGCTTTACTAACTATGTACGTACACTACACATTGTGGAAACTACACACACGTTTTTCCCTAACTTCACTCTCATCACTTTTTTCTTTGCGCATTTTTCATATATAGTTTCCATGCTCCTCCATATTTTTATGATTCCATGATTTTGTCTAGTCCTTCGTAACATATTATACTACACTCTTCATGGACATCAAGTACACGTATCTATCTATTTTATATTACTTGATTTCTTCTCACCAACATAAAGTGGGGTGAAATTTAGTCACAAAATCTTACACTTTAGAAAATTATTTATCCCAGCTTTAATACTACTATTTAGAAGTTCTTCAGTGAGGAAATTACCAATTAACCCCATCCTTTTAGTCATCTTGTTTATTATATTTTATAATTTGAGAAATATTACATAGATATACCCAACCTTTTTGACATCCCGTGTTATTTTAGCGTTTGTTGGGAACCTATAGGCACTCCGGTCCCACCCGGGGCACCCTAGTCCTTCTATCACTTTCCCCGCCACTTTTTGGGCATGTTCTAGCTATTTTTATATTTATCTTTCTTATGGTCGGGATTCTTTGGGGTTAATTAGAAAATTAAGCAAGAGAACCCTATAAATATAAAGTTATGAGACCATAATGAAGGACCTAACATCACATCATAGTATCACTCCATCTAGAGTTGTATCCATCTATTGCATTTACATCCACATAGCTCATTCATCAAAGCAAAAGATAGGAAGTTTGCATCACACTTCAAAGGGGAAGGATTATATTCCATGCACACATGCTATTACATTTTCTACATTTAGCTAACTTCGTACTATTTTCTAAAGTGTGACTAGTATAAGAGCACATAGGGAACCACATTACACACAATCACCGAGAGCTACATTTGGGTTTTAAATTTAGTGCACACACTTAGTTCAGTAAGCCCACTATTGTGGCACCCGAGGTAAGTCGAGCCATTCATTCTACATATTTATTTTTTAGGTTTTTGATACTTCTTCTTGGTCTTTTGCAGGTTATTCTTCCTCTTGGAATATTCAAAGGAGACGGAGCAAAGACATCTAGGATTTTGGACAACCTTGCATGACCTTTAAGAACAAGTTATAGATATTTTTCATAGACCAGTAGCACCTATTTCACTGTCGGATCACCTATGGGTACCCCAGGTCCTTCCTAGGAACTTTAGTCAAAAATATCAATTATATCTATCCTCAGGGACACCAACATAGTCGTTCCTATTCATTTTTCTATAGTCAACACTGCGACATTTTGTGATGTCACCAATTATATGCTCACTTCTTTCCTCTCACCTCTTTCACACTTAGATTTTCATTTCTATTAGTTTAATTAATTTATTTTCTTTACATATCACTTTAGTACATTTTTTACTACATTTTATTGTCCTCCTAGATTATATTAACTACTTTAACCACTACACTTAGTATAGTAAATTTTAGTTAATCAAGATGAAAGTGGTTCATTATCCTCAAAGATGAGGATTCTTTTCCATATGTATTCACATAATCCACAAGGGTATTATCATTGATTTTTTATTATTTAATACCTAAAGTGATGTTATCAAACCTCCTTCCCAACATGTTTACCTTCTTTCACCTTCAATATTATACTATGAATCAAGTAGACTATACTCAAGAAATAGCCAACACTTTGAAAGCAAGTAGACTATACTCAAAGAAATTTACCAAACGCTCCAAATCAAGTAGACTATACTCTGAATAAGTCAATTATACTTATAGAAAAGGATAATTATCTAGGGGTGAATAAATTTTTATTAACACCTCAAATTATATCTGAACAAAAAAACATGTAAATGGTAATAACGTAAACTACACTATTAAATAGTAAAATGTGTAGAATTATTCATAACAATTAAATTTTGCAATCATTTAACATATTAAACATCTCATTAACCTGACATATCTATGTTTGTGACATATAAACTATAGTAGACTATACTCTGAAGCAAGTATACTATGCTCCGAAGCAAGTAAACTATACTCCGAAGAAAGTTGAGTAAAGCACCAATGTCCTATAAGACACTTATCTTAATGAATTATTACATACATTTTTTTGTTTTAAGTATGTGTATCTATAATTTGGGATTTACAATTAATTCTGAGAATAAAGTTTTAAACATATCAAATTATATGTCAAAAAAAAACATGTAAATGGTAATAACATAAACTATAATATTAAATAGTAAATTGTTTAGCATTATTCTTAATAATTAAATTTTGAAATCATTTGAAATATTGAACATCTTAATAACCTTATATATATTTGTTAGTGACATATCGACTATGGTATACTATACTCCAAAGAAAGTAGACTATACTTTGAAGCAAGTTGAGTAAAGCACCTATGTCCTATAAGATAATTATCTTAATGAATTATTGATATATATTTTCCTTTTTACGTATGGGCATAAAGAATTTGGGCTTTACAATTAATTAGGAGTGAATAAAGTTTTTTAACACATCAAATTATATATGAACAACAAAATATGTAAATGGTAATAACATGCTAGACAATTAAATAGTAAATTGTGTAGCATTATTCATAACAATTAAATGTTGCAATCATTTAACATATTGAACATCTCAATAACTTGACATATCTATGTTCGTGACATATCAACTATGGTAGACTATACTCCAAGCAAGTATATTATACTTCAAAGCAAGTAGACTATACTCGAAATAAGTTGAGTAAAGCACCTATGTCCTATAAGACAATTATCTTAATGAATTATTACATACATTTTTTCCTTTTATTTATAATAATAAAAATTTGGGATTTACAATTAATTAGGAGTGAATAAAGTTTTTTTAACATCAAATTATAACACATCAATTAGTAGGTTCATAATGTGTGTTTATAATAAATTTCCCTAGGCATCCTTTACCTTCTTACGAAAGGAAAGATGGAGGAATCTTGTATGATGCAAGCATCATCTCCAAAACATTTATTTGATGGTTTTAAACATCATCAAAGGTTATGGTAGGTCTATAGGGACCATGATAGGGAAAGTAACTCTTCATAATAGTAAGTAAACAATTTTCCCTCTAAAAAGTGAAAATTCAAATATCGAAGTGGTATCCTATAGCTTGAGGATTCAAGATGTATGTAAAAGGAAATATGATGTTTTAATAAGTTATATTGTGAGTTTAATAGTATAAAGAGTGAGTAAGAGTGTGTAAGAGGATAGATAAGTCCTAGGAATGAAGTATGAACTAAAAATATCAAAAGAAGTGTTGAAAAATGTCCTTAAGGACCATGTATAAGCATTAGGTATTTGAAAGTTAGTTAGTGTTGGATAGAGTAGATATATGTGTAGAAAAATCTCATGGGGAATTATTTATTAGGGGATCCTTGAGGAGGATGAGAAGATAATGAAGAAAAAGAGATATATATTTGTAATAAACAATTCAAAAATGTAATGGAACTCTATTCTTGATGGACATTTTGTATTGATTTCTTGTCTTGTGAAGTTATTTATCATCCCGTGTTGATATTATCCTCATGATTATGTGAAAAACGTTTAGAGGCTAAGATCTTGTAATAATATTGGTAAACCCTGTCATGCAGAGCTTTACTAGTAGTTAGAATGCTTTACAAATCACAATGATTGTGACAAGTTAGAAACACAGGTGTAGGTGTAAAGTATTAGTTAAAATCATTATATGTGTGATTTGAGAAAATTTTGGGCTTGAAGGATAAGTCATTAGATGTATAATATCTTAAGACAAGGTGGAAATACTATTCAATAAATCCATTGATAAAATATTTTGCAATTTTGTTATAATTTTGACTAACTGGTAACATTTTGTCACGATTAGTGGATGTGAGAATAAGGTGAATTCTTGGTTCCAAATGATCAAGATAGCTCAGGAAAGAGAGGTATATTTTTTTGGAATAGTGATAAGTGGTGGTTAGGTTAATCATCAAGTTTCAATATTTGATTTATAAGATAAATCAGCCTACTTGTTTAATATCTTTCCTTTCCCAATCTTACACATGAAAACAATCATTGAAAGAGAGATTTGTTGACTTGGCTAGAGCTACTGTCAATCCCAAAAGGTGGATAGTACCAAAAAATATCTATAGAATAAATATCAAATTTTTAGGATAAGTAGTATGAATTTGGTAAAGAAAAATGCCTTCTCGAGCTCGTAAGTAACACACCCAGGGTTTGAAAAGAACTCTCTCATTATCTTTAGATTACACTGGTTGAAACTCATGAAATTTAGTAATAGGATCTTTTCTAGCATTGGTCAATTATCGATGAAGGTTTTACATCAAAAATAGCCTCCACCAGGATTTTTCTTTGACACTTTGTGGAAAGATCAAGAAACACAAATGAAGGAGCTAAATGGAGCGTTAATTCTCAAAGGAAGTTGATACTATATTTTGATCCAAATCCTTATACTTTTAAAGGATAATAAATGCCACAAAGGGTTCTTAAAATGACTAATATCATGTCTTGAAAGTGTTTTCATTGATGGTTAGATGACTTGAAATACTCGAACCTAACCTAAATGAGGGTTTATGAGTAAAGAAGAAATTTGGTCTAGAAAGAGATAATACAAAGAGTAGAGCACTGAAATTTGCATACATTTTAATCATGATTAAGAGGCTAGGAAAAATTAAATGAAATTTTTGGTTGGCTACAAATATGTCTTTGCATGATGAATCCAAATTTTTCTCGAGGTTTTAACAAGTCATTTTGAGAAATTTTGCAAGAAGTTGAAGTTTTTACATTGTCTTAGTGGAATTTATAACAATGGTTTTTTAGAATAATTTTGTATTAGAGAGTGGTTTTTATTATTTTTTGATTTCTAACTTAGTTAATTTGGAGTGTGAAGTTTTTGTGTGTGACAAGTGATGGATAAAGAGGAAGAAAAAGAATAAAATGGACACAGAAGAGTTGGCAAGAGGATTAGTGATGTTGGTAATCAAAGGGAAGAGGAAAAGTGAGAGATAAAATATGGAAAGAAAATAAAAGAGAAGATAAAAAGAAAGAAAACAATAAATATTTTTGAGCAATAACTAAAATATTTGAGAAAGGATGTGGCCAAGTTAGAAGAATTGGTAAGAATGGAAGAATAAGAAAATAATATGATTGGGTATGTGATGAAGAAGAAGGTCAAATGGCATATAGAGATTCTAATGAGAAGAAGAAAAATAATTAGATCCTTAAAGAAAGAAAGACAAGATGAAGAAGAAGATAAAAGTGTATAGAAATGAGGTAATTTCAAAGATGTTTTAGTTTTTTATTTTTATATTTAATGTTATGTTTCAATTTCTAAACACAAGTATGAAAAATATGAGAAATAAAATAAGAGGATAAGAAATAAATATTGCAAGGAAAGGATCAAATAAATCATCTATGAAAGAAAATGGAAGTAATGAAGAGAGAATGCAGGTTTGAAGAAGTCTGGATCAGCTTGACAAAGAAGAAAATGAGTAAGATGTGGTGTTTCAAGATGTTTTAGAAAATGTACTAGAAGATGATAATAAACAAGAATGGATAAGTAAGAAGAATACAAGCCAAGAAATTATGTTGGATGATGAAGACAATGGGAAAGGAATTTAAGAGGTGAATGAAACTTTGAATTTTTATTCTAAGCAAGTAATTAATGAGGAAAATACTAGTACTCGGGTGGTGAAAGAAAGGACATTGTTAATAGAATAATCCAAGAATTTGAACATGGATATAGGGTGCCTAAATGGCTCAAGAAAACAACATTGGAAATAAAGGAAGTTAATCCTAAGCTAGTGAATGAAAAGAAATATGATTGAGACCTCATGAAGACCAAAACCATGAACAAGATGACATGAAAAATATGGAAAAAGAAAAATGTGGTACAAGAAAGAAAATATGAAAGAGTGGAAGGAGTAAAATAGATGGAATATGCAGTATTAAAGAAAGAGTAAATAGATTTATGAAGAAAATAAGAAGTCCCCAAAGTAAGAGAAGAGTGAAGCTAATAAAGAGAAATAGGAAATAGATGAGGAAAATAGTGAATAAGCACATAATGAAGTGCTTCTGGACAAAGAATAAAGTCTTAGGGATGATGATGAAGATGATAACAAAATAGAGAATGAGGAAGAATACATTCATGATGGATGGATGTACATAGCTCAAGAAGATGAGAGATTGTAAGAGCAAGAGGTAAAGACTCAAGATAACATGCAGTTTTGTATAGAGGACATTTACTTCATAAACAATGTCAAGAAGGATTATGAAGAAGCCATGAATGGATTTGAGAAGGAGAAGATCCTCAAAAATGTAGAAGAGGTATCCAAGCCTCCTAATTTTCAATCTAACATTTATTTGGACTATGATGTGTGTAGATATAAGAGAGAAAAATGAAAATGAGAACCTTTTAAGAGACATGAAATTGATAGAAGAGAAATAAGATAACAAGAGAAAGTATAAAGTAGAGATGAAAAAAATAAAGAAAAACAAAATACTGAGGCATAACAAGAAGGAGCAATAAAATATCATGTGAGCTACTTAAGAATTGGAAGACAAGGAAAAAGACAAGTAAGACATTGAGATTGAAGCTCAAATTTTCTACCCTTGAGAGTATAATGGAAGCACATCAACTCCAAAGCATCTATTTGATCATTTTAAACATCATCAAAGGTTATGGTAGGTCTATAGGGACCATGAGAGGTCAAGTATCTCTTCATAAGAGCAAGAAAATAATTTTCCCTCCAAAAAGTGATAATTCAAATATTTGAACTAGTATTCTATAGCTTGAGGATTCAAGAGGTATGTAAAGGGAAATATGATGTTTCAAGGAGTTATATGGTGAGTGTAAGATGATCAAGAGTGAGTAAGATTGTGTAAGAGCTTAGACATGTCCTAGTAATGAAGTATCAACTATAAATATAAAAAAGTGTTGAAAAATGTCTTTAAGGACCATGTATAAGCATTAGGGAGTTGAAAGTTAGTTAGGGATGGATAGAGTAGAGATATGTGAACAAAAATATTGTGAGGAATTAATTTTTGGGGATCATCGAGAGGATGAGAAATAATGAAGAAAAGGAGATACATTTATATAATAAACAATTTAAAAATGTGATGGAACTCTATTTTTATGGACATTTTGTATGGATTTCTTGTCTTGTGAAGTTATTTATCCTCTTGTATTAACCTTATGTTCATGATTGTGTCAAACCCATTTTAGAGGTTAGGAACTTGTAATGATAATGGTAAACCCTTCATGCAGAGCTTTACTATTGGTAAGAATTCTTAATAAAATGTGTCTATTGTAAAATATTGGAAAAATGTGTTATTTTTAAAATAATTAAAATAAGAGTTTTATTATGTTGTTTTTTTTTAAACAGAAAATCTATTGGGATACATCAAAGGAATCGACATCATTAGCTACCTAAAATAGGTATACCCACAGTAAGACAAGGTGGAAAGATCTATTAAGAAAATCAAATTTTGTTTTGAAAGGATTTTGTAATTTTGTTAATATTCGTGAGACATAAGTAACATTTAGTCACAAAGTGAGTAGATGTGAGAATAAGATAAATTATTTATTCCAAATCATCAAGATAGCTCAAAGAAATATAGTTATATTGTTTTGGAATAGTGATAAGTGGTAGTTAGGTTAATTAGCAACTTTAAGTCTTTGATTTATAAGAAAACTCATTCTACTTGTTTAATACCTTGCCTTTCCTAGTCTTACACGTGAAAAAAATCATCAAAGAGAGATTTGTTGAATTTGCTAGGGATTCTATCAAGCCTAAAAGGTGGATAGTATCAAAAAAGAGATAAAAATTAATTTCAAGTTTTGAGGATAATTATTAAGAATTTGGTGAATAAAAATGCCTTATTAGGTGTGTAAATAGCATACCTAGGGTTTTAAATGTAATATTGCATTATATTTAGATTGCACCAGTGGAAAGTCATGAAATTTGGTAATAGGATCTATGTTAGCATTGGTCAAGTGTTGATGAAGGTTTGACATTAAAACCATCTTCCACCTAGGATATTTCTTTTGACAAGCTTGAAGAAATACAAATCATGGTTGAAGGAGCTAAATGGAGGGTTGATTCTCAAAGGAAGTTGATATTATCTTTTGACCCAAATCCTTAAACATTGAAATGATAAAAAAATTCCATAAAGGGTGCCTGAAATGCCTTAGATAATTTAGTAAAAGTGTGTTCCATTGATTGGTAAGTGACTTTTAAGACTGACCATGACCTAAATAAGGGTTTGTGAGTAAAGGGAAGAAATTTGGTCTAGAAAGAATAATACAAACAATAGAGCCTTGAAAATTTGCATACATCTTAATCATGATCAAGAGACTAGGAAACAATTAACGTAACTTTTTGGTGGCTTTATCAATTCCTTTGTTATTATGATGAATCCAAACAACTTTATCTTAAGGGTTTAAGATGCCGCTTGAGAAGTTTAGCAAGAAGTTGAGAAATGGAGGTTTTTGTATTGTCTTAGTGGAATTTATAATAATGGATTGAAGTGTTAGAATAGGTTAAGGATTTTAAAGGGATCTTTGAATTAAAAAGGTTAAGTTTAACTTATTTGGGAACAAACACTAAGAAACTAGTAGAAGGAAGGCGAAGGCAAAAATAGGGTAAGAGAAGATTTGCAGGTTTTTGGATCTTTTGAAAGCTATATGGGCATGAGTATACATTTTTGGAATATGGAAATAGTATTAGGGAGGATTATTTTTCTTAAAGGACAAAATTTTGGCCAATTGATCCATTCTAGACCTATAATTAGACCATAAAAACAATGATTTAGTTGATAAAATTGGTTGAACTATTAATGATATGAAGAATGCATGTAAATGGTATGGGGCCACCGCATCATTTTAAATTCTTAAAAATAGAAACCTCACTTTAAATCATAATTTCTTCCTTACTTAAGATTATTCCCTAAAAAGATTCTACCACGATACTATATTCAGTCTTGCTTGATTATTCCTTGAACAATTCACTATCGCTTCTAGTTATGTTTATCCCTTGATCCGATTTTTAGAAAAATCAGGCATAAAAAATTCAAGAACCATATTCACCTTGATTTTACTATGAGATTCACAAGTGTCATAGCTATTTGATAAGGAAGGATGGTTGGAATTTATAAAGTAATTACAAGGCTATAAGGAAGCAGTAATGGAAGAATTTGTCAAAAATTTCAAGGGAAGCTCTTTGAAGGTAAGAGGCATGAAAATTACTGTCAAAAGAAAGATCATTAGTGAAATTTCAGGGATTCCTTGTGAAGGTATAAATATTATAGGAAGGTATATATACAAATACCTAATTCAAATTATCATTCTCATGGAGATCTGAACCACAATTTTCCTAAATAATGAAAATCATGTTAATGACATTAGGAGAGATACAATTCTTGAACCCTATGGGGAAGCCACCTTTTGGATAGTGAAGTATTTCACTTACGAAGGTGAATACAATCTCCTAGGAGGTGATACAATGTGGATTATGATTCATTTGAAACAGGGTTTGCAAAACTAGTGCATCAAGTCAATTTACCTCAATATATATACCATCCACCATATCTTTGTAATAAAGAGAATAAAGGAACAACTAAGAACATGGTCTCATTTATGATGATTTGTCACCACTCCATCAAAGAGAATAATGGTAAAAGGGATTGGAAAATTTGTTGTAGGAGATGGGTAAAGTTCCCAAAAAATAGAGACATACTCTCTCTAAATCTATTACACCTAAATCAAATCCATCCCTCACTAAACCTGAAGGAGAAATGGTGGCACCTAGCACTAACATGAAGAGATATCTACCACATCTCCGCGGAAAATTTTAAAATAAAATGAAAATTGAAAAAATTGGGAGAAGAAATTGAAAAATAAAATGAAAATTAATTCTTCTAGAGGATGAAGATGTCAGGAGGCAGCTGAAATTTTGGGAAGCATAAATTTACTAAAGGAGAAATAAAATCACCGAACAAATGAGTCCCGACAAATTTTCTCGTGACATTATTTTTCCAGTAAGGAAAATAGTAAAGGAAAGGATCCACTTACAGAAGAATAACCTATATCTCTCGCTTTACTAGATTAAGGTATTTAAGAAGATCAATTGCAGCATGTGATTCTCCTCTCTAAGAAAGAATAAATCATCAAGCAACAACAAGAAGAAATAGAGTTTCTAAAATAAAGGTACAATCAAAAGAAACCCTTATCTCTTCTTTACAATTGCAAATTGAAAAACTTGAAATGCAATGCAAGGAAAAGGAAGAAATAGCCCTTTCCAACACTAAATTAAAATTTGATAAGGAAGTTCAAAATTCCTTAAACATAGAGGAAGTCAAAATGTGTGGGGTATAATTTGTAATAATTATGAAAAATGCATTCTCAAAATGATACATTGAAAAATAAATTGGAAGAGGGGAAGATGGAAAGGAGAGAAATAGAAATAGAAAAGAAAATTATCAAAAGGAGTTATAGGTTCAGGTTGCTGCTATGAAGTAGGGTAAAAATTTCTTTCCTCCGGAAGACCTTCATCAATATATAGTGCTTTCTTGGAAGAACAGTTCTACAGGTGGCAATTATCAAGAATAACATGTGAGTTGCTATTTGAAATAAAAAATGACATAGAATTTTTGAAGGAATTTACAAAAATCTCCGTTTAACATTAAAATATCATGTGTGATTCCACTCATATAATCTTCTATTGGGTCACATGGAGATTTTGAAATAAATTATGTTTGTAGGAGAGTCCCAATTAAGATCCTTCACTTCTATAATGGTACAAATTTGTGTACAAGAAGTTTTATTAAGTTAATACTAGTTAAAGGTGGTTTATATGCTCTTGTTCATTTTCAATATAGTTTAACATTTTGTCTAAAAATATTGTGCTTTTTTTTTTGCTAAATATGATTATTACAAATTGTTCATCATTCTCATAAATAACATTGTTTGACTCTTCCCTTGCTTCAAATTTGTTATTGTTAATAGAATTATTGTTGTAATAAGACTGTAGTCTAGATTATGGATCTTTTTCCATAGCTTCAAAGATAGTGCTAATTCTAACATGTGGATGTACTACCTATTTTTAGCATAATTTGACTTTGATTATACTAAAATGTTGCAGAAATCAGTTGGTGCCAACTTAGCTTAGAATAACTCTTTCATATCACTTGTTTGTAAATTGTGAGAATAACTCAACAAGGAGATAGGACAAGTCTCAAGTTAGATAGGAGATCATATAGATAGATAGTTGTTTTGGTCATGATAAATCCAAGGAATGTAGTCATCTTCCTTTGGAGTATTTTATACTATCTTCTTGTGTATAATCTCCTTTAGTTGGTGTATTGTTAAATTTCTTTGGAGGATAGACTAATTGCTTCGTAGTGTTGGCTACTTGCTTCGGAGTATAGTCTACCATAGTTAATATGTAGTGAATAGAGATATGTCAGGTTTTTAAGATGTTTAGTATAATCTTCTTGCTTTGAAGTATAGACTATGTGCTTCGTGTATTCTATTTTCTTCGGATTATAGTCTTCCATAGTGTTGATGTTTATGAAGTTTTCATAATTTTGTGTGTGTATCATATCTTGAATGCATTGAACAATTTTTTTGTAATAGTGAAGACAATTTATTAGATAAAAATAAAATGAAAACTATGAGTGAGGATTATATATGAGAAATCTATTATACTCATTTCTATTACTTGAGAAATATATGAGTGAGTGAATTCTTGAGTGGTCTTAAATCCTTAAAACCTTCAATTTATCCTTTATTATGCTTATTATATGTTATGTACCAATTTCCAGAGCTTACTTTAAAGTACAAGTCTTAATTTGTAATTGTGAAATCAAATCCTCCTTACTATCTATCACAGGTTTGACCATAGACTATCATCAGTTGACACAACTGCTTTGACTTCCCATATTCCTAACCACTTTCATAGGTTTTGATGGACTCCTAGAAATTATCTTAAAAGTTTCAAGTTAGAACTTGCTTCATAGGGCACTCAATAGTTAATAGATCTTGTATTTTGGTTTCCAAAATTACCACCTATAACTTTCCTTAAGTATTGTCATCTATTTTAAAATTTTGTAACGTTATCTCGCCACCGTTTCTTCGTATTTATGGATAGTGACTCTATAAATATTATTCATACCAATTTTATATCATTTAATGTACGTGTAATGTCTCCAAACTACCTTCATCTTACAAACCCTAAAAGGGGTTTTAAACTACCTAAGAAGATAAGTTTTGGTATAAAATGCAAAATACTCCAACAAAAACCTTGAAACTTGTTAACCTTATAAATATATTTTTTCTAGTAGTGGGTGATGGATAATCTTCTAACCAAATACAAATTCTCATAGGTCACTTCCATGTGCTTAACAAAATAATGTTCTTGCTCTATGCAAACCCTCAACAATTATGAAATTCAAGAAAGTTGTGTTCAAGACCTATAACTTTTACTAGGGATTTTTATTATTCTCTCCTCAAATTCTGAGCAGTCATAGCTTCATAAAAATATCAATTCAAATATTGAAAGAGGTTTCATGTGCCAAGACCATACTGTGCATAATAGGGTTTAAACCATTGAGAGTCAAGATCTTAAAAATCAATAGATATAATATCTCCTTGCAATCATGTAACTTAACTATAAAAAATTCATCCTCTTCAATCTAGTGCAACCACAAAATACCTATCAATCATCCCTCAAACCTTTCACAATGTCTTTCCATGTGGAAAATAATATGAGAAGGGTGAAGAATTATTTGTTTAGGACATTATTGAAGGATTGAAAAATGGGTAAGAGTTGAAGAAGAGAGGAAAAATAATTTCCACACAAGATGCAATACTAAGGGAAAAATTTATATAGTGGTAGTTGATAGAAGAAGTAAAAACAATTTGGTGTATATGGATATGGTGTGAAACCAAGGATTAGAGTGCATAACACATTTAGATCTTTATGAGATGACATGGTTGTTGCAAGGACATGTAGGTGTTATGAAAGAACAATGTGAAGTACTTTTAGCAACTAGGACAATATTGAAGGATTGAATAAAGGTTAAGAGTTTTAGAAAGAGAGGCATCATAGTTTAGACACAAGATGCAATATCAATGGAAAGAAATTCATAGCCACAGAAACTCCCTTACTCAGTTCAATATGCCCTTCTTGCCTCTCCTTTCTCTTCTCCTTCTACTAGCACCTTATGGGGCTTCAACCATCATTGTATTCTCCACTTCATTGTTCCCTATTAGTCACTTCAAAGGATGCTAGATTGACTATTAAATAACATCATAATAATTTCTCTCCTCAATGTTGCTTTTCCTTTCCTTAGACTACCCTCCTTGTTCCTTAAGACAATGGATCCTTGCACCATGTATGGGTTTAGAATCCTAAAGCTAATGGAGGTCTTACAGACTTCTTTTAGACTCCTCTTGTCTTCCCTGAAGTGTTCTCAAAACCCCAAGCCTCAACTCACAACACCTTTCTTGTAATCACTATTTTCCTCTTTATGGCCTACAAGGACTAACTATCCCTGTCTACACTTACTATCAGCCTTATATCAGTTCATGGGGGATTTCAAGGGATAAACAACACATATTCTAGCATGATAGCACCCATTAATATATTTCTCCTTCCCTATAATTTTCCCTATCCAAATCACAGTCCAAATTATAGTTTCTTTGCAAATGAGCTTCTCAAAGTAGGTTTACAAGAGTGCATACAATCACCTAAGGGTAATGGCAAGGATATCTACCCTTGACACTGGTGGAATACCATATTTCTTGTTGAATAGGCTTGAATACCATGTCATCATTATTAGCACAATGGATTTGGGTTGTCTATAGTCAGTACCATGATTATATGGACTATATCCTTGAGATGGATGAAGAGAGGTTCATTTTCCTCAAAGTTGAGGTACTCTTTTACATACGAATGCACATAATCCACAAGTGTAGTATCATTGATTTTTTAGTATTTAAGACCTAAAGTGATGTTAACAAATGTCCTTCCCAACTTGTTTACCTTTTTTCACCTTCAATATTATATTCCCAGAAGACAGAGACTATACTTCAAAGTAAGTAGAAAACACTCTAAAACAAGTAGACTATACTCCGAAACAAGTAGAAAATTAATTAGGAGTGAATAAAGTGTAAATAACGCATCAAATTGTATCTAAATAACAAAACATGTAAATGGAAATAACGTAAACTATAAGGACCATAAAGTAAATATGAAAACTAGATGGCTAGTAACTTATAATATTGAACACACTGTGATAATGTTGCAGACAAATACATACTATTGAACCGATAAGATTCATGTTTTTGGTCAATAGGCACGTAATAAAAATATACAAGAAGCCATTCTCGGGCGATTCTAGGAAGAACCGGCAAGCTTGTTTCCCAAAATCGGAATAAAGGGCCTGAATGGAAAACAACTCATTTGCCATTCGGGGGGAAATTTTTTTCTTAAAAAATGAAAAGAGAAGGATAAGAAAGCAAGACCCCTTGGCATAACACCTGCCACAAAAGTGTTTCCATCCTACTTTCTGAAATGCTACAAGTAACTTCTTCAACTCCTACATGAAACTTCTTTAGTTCTTGCTATGGGAAACTTCTACAATTATATGGTAAACTTCACCACTGATACTCTATTTTAAAAATCACTCCAATCAGCAAGATCATCCAAATACTATGGACATCACATGACTCCAACTAAAGTAAAAATAAAAAAGTACGGACATGTCCATTAAAATTAATAGGAATTTTTATTTCCTAATAAATGCGTATCTAGTTGGATATACATATAATCATTACTTATTCTAAAGTGACGTCATGAGAATTTGGATCTTACCCACTTAATCATTGCCCAAAAATGGCCTCGCTCCACGCTTCCACCTAATTCGAGAAGAGTTACATTCATGTCGGGGTCAAAGACACCGTGCTACTAGAAAATTGTTGGGCGAAAATGAGATTGCCAAGCATACCACAATAACGACATTTCATCATGTCATATTTCTCCGTCATATTTCAAAAATATTTGCAAAGTGGAAAATGAGAACAAAGCTAGGGTGCCAAGCTACAAAGTAGTGAAAGAGAGAAAAATCTATTTCAAAGCTAATTAAAAACAAGACCCATGGGAGGATCGGTGGTAAGAAGGGATCCCACAGACATTACCCCATTAAGAAATGATCTAGATATTTAGATAATCTTCAAATAAGTGGGATGGACCAACTAATTTTAGAAGTTGGGAAAATATTATAAAGTTGTCTCGAGGGAATTCACCATCACATTTGACAACCTGGGGCTTGGTAATGTTTTGGGAATCACATTTCCGTTCATCAAGAATTAGTGAGCCATGAAACATGTCTCCCATAAACATGGGAAAACTGGGAAGAAATGTCGAACATACATTGGTAAGGCATAATTTTTGTGGAGGGATTGAATAGTTGAGATTGATCAAAGGCAGAGTGGAGAGATTAAGCCTACCTGCAAAGCATGGAGAGACATAACCTCCTACATAATCAAATACCTCACCTGTGAGGGAAGATACTCCATGGTATACACAATCCAGTTCAAATTCTTAAATCACCTATGGCATGGGAGGCTCATAAATATCCCAAATCACCTATGGAATATTTTGAACACGATAGAAAAATAATACCATATGGCGGTAGAGAAGGCCCTATCACACCATTTCCATATTAGGTTAGTAGCTAAAAAGGGATCCAAATTTCCCAACATAGAATCAAATGGGATCAACTGATAGAGAATATAACTCCCCAACCTCAAGGAGAGGAAGAAACAAGTGAAGTTGAGGCTAACCCTTACAAAAACTAGAGGAAAAAGAGATACATAAAGAACAAGGGACACAATTCATAATACGGGTCCCAGGAAGAATATATCGACGACATACGTGAGCTTGTAGTAACATAAAGGGTCACAACAAGCTCTACTAATCGAGAGCAGAACAAAGGGAAACTAATATTGTCTAGAGAAGAAGAAGAAGAGGAAAATCCTCCTAAATAGAACAACTGCATCTAGCAAGGCCTACCCTCAAATGGAAATAACCTACAACACCCATGTCTTTGAAAAATGCAAGATTTTAGCCTTTAACTAGAGAATGACTCCAAGGACCAAAAACCTCCTATCCTAACACTCTCTCATGAAGAGGGAAGCCATAAGAAGATTGAACCTGAGGAGGAAAAGGTTTCTACTCCACTAGTGTTAGTTATAGAAGAAATAATTCCTTCACCACTAGTGGAAATGGAAGAAGAAGGGCCTACTGAGGAGATAAGGATCCTTATTACCCCTGCATCCAAGGGAAAACAAAAGACTTCATCAAAAAGGAAGAAACCAGCTCCAAGGAGGTCCCACAGATTAAATAAGAAAAAGGTCACAAAAACTAAAGCCCCCTCACACATTGACATAAGTGAGGATGAATCAAAGGGGAAAATAAATCTAGGAGCTACATCATAAAGGATGGATTTGAAGTGGTAATATGGCCCACTACCTCAGCTAATTCTCAAGAAGAATGACTCTATGAACCCAGAAGGAGAAGAAAAATCCCACGGGAACCAAGCCATAAAAATGGGATTAAGGAATCAAGGATGAACTTGAGATGGAGGAATAATTCCAAGAGATAGGAAAACCAGTAGATGAGAAGGAAGATAAAGACATGACAAATTCATTTGATCATGGATCATCTCCCTCTATAGATCCAAAATTTCAAAATATTGAACATGAAGTCCAAGAAATACACCTGCTAAGAGGTATAATAAGGGAGATAGAAGGAATAAAAGGAATATATGCCATAATTAGATCATCTCAAGTCATAAAAGTCTCTTCGAGGAAGGATGCCATGAAATAGTACATGCAACGAGTTCTCTAAGGTTCCCGTAGCCACAAAATATTAGCATGAACATGATGGAGACAAAGATGAATCTCTACTCCAAGTTATTCCAGTTGCCTTCAGAATGAAACCACCCAAAGAAGAATAAGTCCTCCATATTGATCTGACCTCCATGACTGACCATCAGTCTGGTAAGAATGATGAACTCCTAAATTTTCTTGAAGAGAAATTTGGTCAAAATGAGGAATACTTTCATAAGTTGGTTCAAAAGTTTAGGGTCTATGTAGAAGCAAAGGATCAAAGCATGATATCCTCTAATAGAAATTTTGACGAAGGTAAGGATTGAATTGAAAGACTCAAAATGAAGGTAACAGACATATATGAACTATCCTCACAAATTCTAGAATGTAGATCCCTTTATGGTGTATGTTGTGTATCTACAAGAAATATGGGTCAGGTTCAAATATGAGAAGATCTATAATGACCTACCTTATGCATTAGATGATCCTAAGTCCTTCTTCTACATATATAAGCATTCAAATCTTGATACATAGGCCCGACTAAGTGAGTTCTACATCCATCGGTATGTTGTCCCAACTAATGTAAAGTGGAACCCCAATATTTATATGGGAGATATTCTCCTCAATGCACTTACATATTATTTGATGAATGAAACGAGGAAGGATAACGGAGATGAATACCAAGAACTAGAAAAAGGATTACCTTGATGATTAGAGAAGAATGTGGTGAACCATAGGTAATAGTGGAAGAATGGGTGGAATTTGAAAGAGGGTTTGAAAACCGCAAAGCGAGGATCACGAGGAACAACGTGCACATCAACGGACGTGTGAACAACAATGTGAAGAGATCTTGGGAGGAGCGAGCATCAACCGAATGTGCATGCAAGGATTTGTCAAATGGGTAGAACCTGGTTAAGCCATAAAACTCTCCTCTATCTCATAGATCAAAAGACGTGTACATATAGGAGGTGCTGAGTAACCCCCAGTGCTGCAATCATGACAACTTGAGTAGAGAGGGGGAGTTACATTCCCAGAATAGAAGTGTAACTCCCAATGACGCATATGACGCACTGATGCACTGACGTGTTGACACACTAACGCATTGATGTGTAAGGGAATCTCATAATGACCCCTAAATGACACATGGACCTACAATCTCACCTAAGTGAGATGAATCACCTAATGATGTGGAAAATACACACACCAACACCCCCCCTTCATCGTAACTTAGGATGAGGTGGCAAGTCAGAAACAAGAAATAGGTCCCGGCACAAAGCCTAATGAGGTACCCATGTACAAGAAAGAATCCCAAGCAGTGAAGGAAAACCTAGTGGGAAAAACATCCACAACAAGAGAACAACACACTCTAATCTAAGAAAGATGCCAAATATGGGTCCCAGCTCTAGACGAGCCTGAAAAGGTACCCATGTAAAAAGAGGCAATCTCTCGAAAGAAGAAGAGAGAAGAAGAGGGAGATGAGAGGAATGCGAAGATGTCATGGACAGATTTGAACTCTTCGCTCTAGGAGGTCTTCCGAGAAGAATGTCGATGATGAGATTCTCTGCCTCTGGACTGAAGAAGAGCCACCCGCACTGAACTGTGTGCCTGCCCTTAGGAAGGATAGAAATGACATGCTGAAAGTCCGCCCACTCCATAAAGGAAACTAAAGGTAGCAACACGAAGAACTCTAAGTCTGGTGCACGAAAGTGTGACATAGGTCTAGCGAGTGAGTGCCAAGGAACCGAAGGTAATGCCACGTGCATAGAACTATCAGAGTGAAAAAGAGGAACACCCATAGAAAGGATGTCCAAGTGATGTGAAGGGAACAAAACATCCTCCACAATAGAAAAGGGATCCACAGTTGAGGGTGGATCAATGAAGGTCTCTGGAAATGTGGAAGTGACATGATTCCCGGAAGGGGCACTCCCAACAACAGAGATGATGAACTCCTCTAAAACACTTGTAGATGGATGAGGGACTCAGTAGAGCATCACAAGTAGACTCTGTGAAAAGATGACTAAGGTCAGGTAGATATCCCAATGAGGGGGCTCAACAAACAGAAGAGCGATGTCAAATAGGTATGAGTCATCCAATGAAGGTAGAGGAGTGAAATGGGCCTCGCACACTAGAAGTGGAAAGGAGGTGGGTGTAATGACAAAGTAAGTATGAGACTGCTGCTCAATATCTGATGAGATGTGGGGGGTGACAACAATGTCTGGAATAGTGAGAGAAAGAGGAGAAGAGTCCTCTGTAGTACTCTTGACATCAGAACTGGATGCACAATCCTCGTCATCAGAAGTAGAACCAAGCAAGTCTATGTCGGAATTTTCATCACATGAAGAAATGGAGGAGACAATCAAATCAGCATTCAACAATGGCGCATAGTATGTGAAGGGTCTCCATAGAGGGATTGAAGAATGCTCCAGACACGATGAGGTGGATCTGAGTCTGCCACGTGAAACTAGAGAGAACGAGAGACATGCATCATCATGTGACCAAAGACATGGTCACAAGTGTTGAGGAAGTCCTCTAGATGATGATGATCAGTGGGTGTAGGAACTGGCCCAAGCAAGAAGGGTAAAAGACCCTCGTGGGCGAAGTAACGTTCCATGGAAGCATGCCAAGCTGAATAGGTCCCTCTCCCGGTGAGAAGTGGCGGAGGCCAGTAGGCGATCTTACGATGCTCACATTTGGAAAGAGCACTCTCCATGATGAAAAATGCAAGATGCACAAAAGCAAGACGTCGGACTCGGCCGATAATGCGTCTGCATGTGTAGGCCCAAGAGTACAAGCAACCCCCCCAGAATGCGGCACTTTATAAAAGTAGTGCATTTACAAAATTGGCAATTTCATCATGTAAAGTGTGAAAAATCATGCAACTTTGACCAAGGAAGTGCTCAAAAATGAGCAACGAGTCAAAAGTTATAGCATTAAAATGATTCCCGCAACTGATGGAAAAATACACTAGATACTACAAACGCATTAAAAAAGTGCATGAAACGGGTGCAAAGGGTATTGTGTGGGTACTCATTGGAAATGACATGAAATTTTAGCAGGGGTTTGTTTTGACTGCGAGGGGGGGTTAGCCTCCTGCCAACCCCGGACCTCACCCTCCGTCTTCGACACTCGTAGGAGGGGATTAAATTACAAGCCAAAAACAACCTAAATGATTATTACATGCCATGAAATGAAATGTTTTATTTTTTAACACCCTAAAACATTAGAAAAAGAAGGTGGGCCCATGTTTGAAGTGGCCAATGCCACATAAGGAGCTGTCCACGTGGAAGAGAGCTGGGAGTTTGAGCCATTGGAAGGAGCAGACCAAAAGTGCAGGTCTGAAATGCCAAAGACCACGTGTTTGGATCGGTTCCAGTGCTTGTAGGGCAGGTCCACGTGCCAAGGAAGATAAAAAACATAGGTCTGCAACAACAGGATGGCTCCAAAAAATGTCCAAGACCACACGCAGTTAGAAAAAACATTTTCTAACATTGGAGGAAGGAGCTGGAGGTGCTGAAGCCACGTGCTGGAGGTCTAAGTGCTGGGCAGAAGCTGGAGAAGACCCAAACCACCAAAAACGCCAGAAAAGCCAGAAAAATGGCTGTGTTGGGTGTGCAGGTCAAAAAAACATTTTTCCAATGCAAGTGCAGCAAAAATGCCACGTTGAGGAGTTGGAGTTGCTGTTGGAAGAAGCTGGAGTGGATGAAATGCTGATCCCACGTCCCAAATAGCTGCTATTCCCACGAGAGGTATGCTGCAGAAGTCAAAAATGTTTTCCAATGCAGAGGAGGGCACGAACCAGCCACAAGGAGACTCGAAACTCTGAGTAAAGAAAACGTATGCAAGACACAGAGAGAACACAAAAAAACCGTGGTAGCCCAGTGGAAAGAGGTCAGAAATACATGTGGTCAAAATGTTTTCCAACGCAAGGAGAAAACGTAGGCTTTGGAGCTGTGCGTTGAACGTAGTAAAAAAATATCCTCAAACCACGATGAGCATTCAAACAACGAACACAGAGATTTGAAGGCTCACAATCCACAAATCAGCAATGACGAGTGTCACCCAATAATCCAAAATGCAGGCCAATGCAAAAGCTGAACCACCGAACCAATGTAGAGAGGCTCGATTCACTAGGAGGAGGATGCATGCAGACATGAAAGGTGAGCAGTTGGAGTATAGCTCGAAGACAAAACTCTTAAATCTACAACCCGAAGTCCACAAAACATGCATACAACCCCAGAGAATAGATTGGTCAAAGACACTAAACCTGAAAACACCATAGAAACTTGAACAACAACCTCAAACACCCAAGCAAGAAACCGGAACCCACGAGCACAAAGAGAGGTATAAATGCCCAAATCAATGCATGTAGAGCACAGTCGGAATATCCATTACGACACACGCACGAAATATGTATATCACACCGAAGGTGAAAATACACGAAAAATGCCGATGAGTGCATGGATCCACAAGATCCACTCTGATACCATGAAAGAGGGTTTGAAAACCCGCAAGTGAGGATCACGAGGGACGACGTGCACATCAACGGACGTGCGAACAATAGCGTGAAGAGATCTCGGGAGGAGCGAGCATCAACCGAATGTGCATGCAAAGATTCGAAAAATGGGCAGAACTTGGTTAAGCCATAAAACTCTCCTCTATCTCATAGATCAAAAGACGTGTACATATAGGAGGTGCTGAGTAACCCCCAGTGCTGCAATCATGACAACTCGAGTAGAGAGGGGGAGTTACATTCCCAGAATAGAAGTGTAACTCCCAATGACGCATATGACGCACTGACGCACTAACGCACTGACGTGTAAGGGAATCTCATAATGACCCCTAAATGACACATGGACCTACAATCTCACCTAAGTGAGATGACTCACCTAATGATGTGGAAAATACACACACCAACATAATTCATACATACACAAACTATAGATGACTAGATAAGAGAGAGAAAAATAGTAGTCTAAAACCACTATCTAGAATATTTGGACAATGAATGCAGACAATCCTTTACCTCATATAGATCAAGGTGGGGGAAACTAACGAAACCCTTGAAAAAAGGAACCATACTCCCCCTATAACCTAAAAGAGGCCATGCATAGAGTCTATAATTATATAGAGCTAGTCAGAAAGAGGAAGCATAATTGGTTGGGACTGAGGTTTCATCCACCCATCTTTTGGTTTCCAATCCCAGATTAGAAAGGGGAGATTCCTATAAACAAAAGGAAAGAAAAATATCTATGGGAAGAGATAGATGCAAGAATATGCTTCTATGGTTTTGGCCAAGTAGGCAATGTAAGACCCTATGATTTTAGGCAATATTGTGCCTTCAAAATGCAATAGGTTGCTCAGGGAGGAGAAATAGGATAAGTAGGGGTGTGATGAGGCCCCACATTGGCATGATATTGACCTCATCTAAGGCCTTTCACCTTGCTTTCATATATCATTTTGATCTATACTTCTCCATGATAGTTATAATAGAATCAAGTTTTTGACTATGTGTGTGTTCAATTTTATATGTCATTTTAAGGATTTAATATGCTTGTTATTTAATGAGATAGTACTTTCTAATGCGTAAATGAAGTTTTGGTCACCATTGAGATCAAGTTGTAGGTCAATCCATGCTTATGGTAAGGGCCTTAGCCCATAGCCACTAATTAGGTTACCCTTAACAACTAGATGAGCACCTACATGCTTCTTGTAGTAGAGAACAATGAATAATTGTTACTTAGTGTTCTAGTTGATTTATATTGTTTTCATCGATCAGGTTATGAAATGAAAAACTATAATCTATTTGACTAGTTTGTTCAAGGTGTTTTATTTTTCCTAGTTTAGAGTTTGATGTAAAACCATAACCTGCCCTACACACACACACACACACACACATGGGAGGCAAGGAAGATATACATAATTTGATTGTTATTGCATTGGCATAATTTTTTATTATTATACAAGCATTTGAGTTGTAGCAATCCTTTGTTGCTACAAAAATTAATGATAAGGTTACTTCTCTAAAAGGATCTTGTAAGCTCCAGAGAAGGATTGGAACTCATCTCTGCATGAGGAAGGCCCCCTCGGAAGGATTTGTAGGGAAAATCTTAATCCTTATTTATTTAGTTGTGTGAATTCACTAGAGTGTGTGTGATATCTATTTATTTGTGTTAAGTGAAGTATATGTGTGTAGTAGTAAGTGTGTATCTGCGAAACCTTTAATTCATTCAAGTATCCATTTCCATTCATAAAGTGTTGATTTAATCCATTGCACAAAGTTTGTACCACAGTACACACTTCCCTAACCTTGATCATCATAACCTTACAGAGACACTATACAATGTCTCAAAGTTTCACAGTCCCATGCATTCATAGTCTTCCCTGAAACAGAGTACACTCCCAAAACTCAAGTATTTATATATGGCTACAATCATTCTTATATGTATAAAAACAAGAAGAGATAGTGGATTCCTTTATGAATCAATATAAACACTGAGAACATGTAAGAACTTTCAAAATGAATTTACACAAAATTATTGCAAGAAACCCTCACTGTCCTTCCTCAAGTGCATTCACCCTTTCAATCCCACAGTGAAAATTTTCATCACATACAAACATATAACCCATTTTTTCTCTCAGTCATGATCTATTTGTACATGCAAAGAAAAAGGCTACAATATTAAAAAAATGTACCACACAGACCAATATTACAAACAATCATGCATAAAACCATATTCTTCCTCTAATACTTCTTCAAAACCTTCACACTTTAGGCCTCTATCCGGATAAAATGAGAACATTAAGTTACATTTTTCCATTTATAATATTTTCATCTAACTCTAACTAAATGTGACACCTTAGACCACTTACTTTGGAGTTTGGACTATTTTCTTCTGAAGTGTAGTGACAACAATGCTTTTTTCAAAGATTTAAGACTTCTGCACACCCCTCCATCGTATAAGCTGCAAAAAAAAAAAAATACCACCATTATCAGATACAAGATCACAAAATAAATGCATAATACAATAAAAGAAAAATGTGTAAAACTCAAAATGCACATAATACAACATTTAGCATTATTTGTCTTAAACATGATGAAGCACCATGAAGCATTATTTTTCATAATTAGACTAAAACCAAACTGTGTAATCCACATAATAGTAAAAACCCAACAATAAAATTATTTTTCATAAAGATAGAAATACCTTCAACATGAATTCGATGTTCCAAAAGAGAGCCGACGACGTGGAACTTGAATTTTGGTCAAGGATTGTCCTTGTGATTCACGAAACATAAATTTAAGTTTTTGATATCCAATGAATATGTCTTATAATCAAATTAAATTCATGCTCACCCAAACTCTCAGCTATATTCTCACAACTTTCTCTAATTTCTCTACCGGACCGTTTATGTGTTTTCTTGAGTAGTTTCCTTCCATAAGTTATGTTAAGAAATGTATACTCCTCGTACTCTTGAGCATCAATATTTAAATCCTCCACCATGATCTCCTTTTTCATCATCTTCCGAGGTTTCCTATTTTAACAAAACCATGGCCATAAATGGGTGTTAGAAGTCTCGTTTACACTAGAGTTTGGAATGAAATCAAATGGAAATGAACTAGAGTTATGTAAAATCTTTTGAAATTGTTGCACACAATCTCCAAAATAAAAAATATTTTCATCACTTTATGGCACCACATCTAATAATGATTTCAAAAACTCTTTGGTAGCCCAAGGACAGCCAAAAACATAAAAATTAGTGGTGAATCTCCAAAATAAATACCATTGGTCCCTGGATGTTTGACTTATAACCATGTAAGACCCATGAATGGTATGATTTGGACAAAAATTACTATCTCGTATTGCTTTGGCACTCTCAGTGGTAGTCAATATTTCCTTCTCCTTGTAATTTGTAAAGAAACCTGATACTTGCAACTTCCTCTTATTTTTGTAATGGGGTTCAACTCAAAACACCAATGTGTACAACAACCAATCCATTCTCCTTGTGCATTTATTTTTATGATCAAACAAGTATTGAATCTTCAAGAGACAATGGTAAGTTAATAATGATTCATTCATATCCCGATTGGCATGGGTGATGTTGAAGTAATTCTTTAACCACATAATTGCAAGGTATGGAAACAATAAAACCATTAGAAACAACTTAAAAATTATTAAACATTCACATAGTTGTGTAGTTATCACTTATAAATACATTTGTCTTGCATCCACGTCTTTCTAAAATACTACATAAAGAAATCCTCCTCTTTGAACTCCTTCATGAATTCGTCGATGAGGAAAAAGGTCATGTGCTCATTGTTGTTGATGGCACACATGATGTTGCCTAGTCTCTGCAATGTAAGTGCTCCCACCTCCTTCTTCACATACCTATATATAAAATTATCACACGGTAATTAGTAGTGCGAGAACAATAAAAATCAACCCAATATCAAAATATTTTATTACAAAAATGAATAAAAATAAACTTATAAATATTCTTTAGCTAAGCCCTACGAACATGCCATATGCATAACAAGACACGAAAACTGAATACATCCCTGAGACACAAATAACATCATTAGGGATGTAAATTGTGTGTATTAAATTTATAGAAAAACCTATTAGTAAATTTATACTTTATAGCTTGTATTTTGGAAGCCATATCATCTGTAATGAATGCATTGACATGTCAATTAATATTTTTCTTTTTCTCCTCACGTAGAATTCAAAATCCATGCATATATGTCATCCACATTATTATAGGATGAAATTTCCCATGCAATAAGAACCCTAACCTCTTGCTCGTAAAAAACAAGAAGCATGTACAATTGGTACTAAGGAAAATGTGTACACAAAATTATTGTTAGTATGAGAATGACTTAAACAAATATATCCAAATATCAATTATGCATGGAAATGAGATAGCAATTTCTTTACCCCATATTTATTAGTTGAGAATGTGGAATCTATTGCAATGATATAATTGTGGGAATGAAGAACCATCATTTCAAGAATCCATATTGTTTGAAGTTCCATAGTGAAAGGCACGTCAGTTCACATGGCCTTTGATAATAAAATATGTATCCCTTTCTACGACATGCGACATGTTGATACTACTACAAAATCCTAAGTGAGTATTATCCATTCTTGGCTTACAATGTGAATGCTAGTAGAATTAGAATGAGGGGAAGTTGTTGTTAAGGTCCTAGTCATGTTAATAAGACTCCTAATCTGTTTAAGGGAAGAAATGATGTAATTAGAGGATACAAATATGTTATTATAGGATTTTGAGTCATGACATGAAATAAAAAAATTAGGTAGGGTTTAAAAGTTATGGAAAAGGAGAAGATTAGCTAGTCGTACTTCAGCTATATGGATGGAGAAACTAGTATTCTATGGGATATGAACTCCAAGAAGGTAATGAAAGAATTATTTCTGTAATAGAATGCAAAATTTTGGAATGCTCTATCTTTTTCATGACAAGATTATAGTCTATTAACTAATGACATTGTTATGAATGTTTATGTACAATATAATGTTATGAACCTCATTAGAGGAAATTTTCAAATGATGGTAATGGAGAGAATTTCTCATTCTTATGATTTCTAAATGCATTCATGGGTATTTGAATTATTAATTGTTTGATGTTCTTAAGAATGGTGTAACATTTCATTTTTAATACAACCTACTCTGAAAATGACTTAGGAAGTTAGCTGAATAATAAATAAGATTTATAAGGGAGAAAGCATGAGAGGTACACTTTGAACAAAAAGGATAAATGGATTTTTAATTTTGGAGGTAGAAAAATGAAAAGAGAGTTACTGTTACACGCGTATGGTGACAATCTTCATGTGAAATTACATTCTGTGAAGGGGGAAATTTGTAAAAAGCCTTTGAATAATTCTAGGTGATCAACTAATAATGGTTTTTTTAGAAATACTTTTATGGTTCTCATGTCTTAAGAGTAATTCCTATCAATATTTATGCTCATCTAGTCTTTGCACAAAGTCATTACTTGTGGAGAACTTTGTTTTTAAAGGTATGAGAACTTCATTTTGAGATATAGTTACATAATTAGTGAAGGATGATGTTTGAAATTGTATAATGGATTATGAAAAACCTATATCACTCATCAATATATCTTAAAGAATGGAAAATAATGAAGAATGCTAGAAATTACCCTCCCCGAACATACCGTATAAACCCTACATAGGGTTTAGTTATAGTTTATTGTTAGAAGTACCTGAAGGGGATTTAGCTCATAGAAATTTTAAGACACACTCTTGATCCCTTTCCCTTTATAATATTAATATTCCAAGGTGTATGTTTGATCGAGATACTCTGAGCTTCTTTACAGAAAAAGGAACTCATATTGAGTCATAGAGTAGAGAATTCAATTGCAAAGAAAATAATAGGAAAAGTGAGGTTAAATGTTCAATTCATCCTTAGAAACTTTTAACTAATCATCTAAAAAAATCATTGTTAATATTTTAAAAGAATCAAGAGATGATAATTCTTCAATAGGTGGGTAATCTTGTGATAGTCTTGTGCCTCCTCAGTAGATGATGGATTTTTTGGAAGGTTAATTACAACAAATATTTGCTATTGAAGGTTTTAAGGAAAAGGGATGGATTTAGACTTTCAATAATGCATATTGAGGTCCATTATAGATATAAGAAGAATAATTTGAAGGTGGAAAGCTAATACATTTTTATCAGTTCATGACAAATTTCTCCGACAAGCTTTGTAGGTGGTGATTAAAAGGTTGTGAGAGGAACCATTTAGGAGCATTAAATTGCCTTCCATCCTAAGAAAACATTTTTATGTTAATTTAACCTTAAATAATACCTTAACTAAGATAGAAGGATCATATTTGTATATAAGAAGTCATAAGCTAAGAGCTAGATAATCTTGTGTCTTGTAAACCTTAATTTGAGCATACTTTGGTAATTAGAACAGTGAAGAAAAAGGGAATTTATCAAATGCAAAAAGAGATATGCTTTACTAGTAAGATTGACATGAAGGGAAAATATTGAATGTCCTACATATTTGATTTTTGCATTGAAAATGAGTACAAACAAAATTACAAACTTCACTAATCCCTAGGTTTCTAGGTGATCTAGAACATAGGTAAACTAGGCCATGACTTTTAAAGGTGAAGATAAATGGATTTGAAGATGATTTTTTTTTGTCAATCACGTGGAGGATTTCTAGTAAGTGTTTAAAAAGTAATTTTTTCATTTCATCAGTGGAATGTTGAGTTTTACATGACAATTGGTAGAGGATTTGTTAAACCTAGTCAAAGGGCTAAACTAGAGAGGTGTTTTACAACGGAAGGAGATTTATTACTTTAAGGTGAAACTTGAAAATTATAAGATAGGATAAATGGCTTAATATGTGCTATAAAATACACTCATTCCATCTAGAAATGACCTACACTAAAATCTATGCACATGATTCTTCTTTCCAAGACCTAATTGAAGGTTTACAAACATAGGGAGAAAAGTTTAGTTATTAAGAACAATATAATGATTTAGCTTCTAAAAAATTACAAGAACTTCTTGAATCATGGAAGATAAATATGGAACTTATAAATTGTTCTTGTTACTCATGGATCATTCTAAGAATGACTATTCCATAGTACTTGTCCTTGTTAGGGAATAAGGGATAAAATATGTGGAAAAATCCCTCACGTAATCACAATAGTAGAAACTAATATGCGAGAAAATATTACAGATCACAAATAAAAGTGTAGAATAAAATTAAAAACACAAAGAGACAATATTTAATGTGGTTCATGCAATTTGGGCTATGTCCACCAAGAATCACTTGCTTAAATTTTATTACAAGCCACAACTCTCTCAATACAATACCAGATCTGTTTGGAGCTATGCTAAAAAAACTTTATAGAATTCACACCCAAATTCAAAGCACATCTGCAATGTTTTTCATACTTCTATCATATGCATAAAACCTTATAAATATAAAAATACTTAAGCAGTTTCACAAAACCATGGGTATCAAAACCATGTGGGCAAAAACCTTCCCATAAACCTACGGTCAAAATCCACCCATATTAGAAAATCACGTTTCTCGATATATTAAGCACATTTTAAGGCCCAATTTTTTTTTGCGGGCTGCACCCCCAACCCCTACTACCGAGGGCTAGAGCCCCTAGGCTCCCACTCCGGGCATGACCCACCCATGAAAACCCGATGAGGATACAAGAAAAGTTTACAGTACTCTAGTGTACAGTATTCAACACTTTCACACATGAAAAAATGCTCCACAACCTAACAATCTCTCACTTGAGACTAATTTTCCTCCGAGAAAGCTTCTCAACCCTTTACTAGTTTTCCGAAGGCCAACCAAAGCTTAACATAGCTCAAGTTTTTCCTTGTAACCACCTTGGTCATCATGTCTATAGGATTATGAGTAGTATGAATCTTCTCCAGCTTCAACTTATCTTCCTCCAAAGATGTCCCGATGAAATAATACCTTAACAATATATGCTTCATCCTAGAGTGGAAAATAGAGTTCTTAACTAGGTGTATAACACTCTGCTATCACTATGCAAATTCCCTTCCTCCTACTTATGCCCCAAATTCTCATGTAATTGCTGTAACCAAATCATTTCTTTGCTTGCCTCTGTGGAAGAAACATACTCATCCTTTTTGGTTGAAAATACCACTAACTTCTATAGTCGTGAAATCCACCTCACTATTGTCCCACCTACATTGAAAACATAATCTGCAGTGCTCCTCCTACTATCTACATCTCTAGCCATATCAAAATCTACATAACCACACAAAGTAGTTTCTAATCCACTTTGTAGCACAAAATTATCCCCATGGTCCCTATCAAAACCAAAGGATCCACTTTACTACCTACCAGTGATCTCTTCCTAGATAACTAATAAATCTACTTACCGCTCCCACTGCATGGGCAATATCATGCCTGATACACACCATGGCATACATCAAAATGCCAACTACTGATGAGTAAGGTACCTTGGACATTTGGTTTCTCTCCTGGTCTATCTTGGGACACTACTTCTTTGATAACTTGAAATGGCCTACCAAAGGATCCCAACCGGTTTAGCATCCTGCATATTAAACCTCTCCAAGACTTTCTTAATGTACTCTTCCTAAGATAAATTTAGCTTTCATTCCTTCCTATCCCGAGATATCCTCATACCAAGGATTTGTTTGGCTGCCCCCAAATCCTTCATAGAAAAGGATTCACTTAGCTGCTTCTTGAGTACTTTTATTTCCTACATGTTTTTACCTACAACCAACATGTCATCCACATATAGACACAAGATAATATAACTGCCATCCTCAAATTTCTTTGTATACATGCAATGGTTAGAATGACATCTAATATAACCTTTCTCCATCATTAAGCTATCAAATTTCTTATACCATTGACGTAGAGCTTGTTTTAAGCCATACAAACTCTTCTTCAATTTGCACACCATATCCTCTTTACCTTTGACCTCATAGCCCTCTCGGTTGCTGCATATGTAGTTCCTCCTCCAAATCAAAATGGAGAAATGTAATTTTTACATCAAGCTGCTCTAAGTGCTAGTCTTCTCGCCGCAACTATTCTAAGAACAGCTTCTAATGTGTCATTTTTACTACAAGAGAAAAAAATCTCATCAAAATCTATACCTTTTTTCTATGCAAACCCCTTGACCACCAACTAGGCCTTGTATCTTTTCTTGCCTCCTTCTTCCTCTTTGACTCTAAACACCCACTTTTTCTATAATGCTCTTTTGCCTTCGGTAGCTTCACCAAATCCCATGTCTGGTTCTCCATGAGAGCCTAATGCTCCTCATCCATGGCTTGCTCCCACTTCTTCCTAGCATCTACCTGCATTGCTTCATCAAAGCTCTCTAGCTCTCCACTATCAGTGAGTAATAAATAATAAAGAGAAGGAGAAAATGTTTAGGTTCTCTTCTTACCCTAGAAGACCTCCTCAATATAGGAGTTTTGGGTTCTTGTTGAGGAGGTTCCTGAACTAATTCATGTGTCACTTTTCCATCCTAAAGATCCTCTACCACTACATATTCTTCCTTGGATTCTTCCCTTTTTCCTGCAACTACTGCTTATACACAACTTTCTCATTAAATACCACATCTCTAGATCGAATGATTTTATTGTTCTTAATAATCCAACATTTATATCCAAAGTCATCACCACCATAACCAATGAAAGTACATTTTTCTAATTTAGCCGCTACCTTGGTCCTATCATCCTTGTCTATATGAACAAACACATGACATCTAAAGACTCTAAGAAATGAATAATCAACTTTCTTCCCATACCAAACCTCCTTAGGTATGCCTCCATCCAAGGCACTTGAGGGTCCTCTGTTTATGAAGTACATAGTTGTGCTCACCGCTTTTTTCCTGTTCATCCTTTTGACACCCCATTCTGCTACAAAAATCCCTGGAACCATTTTTTTCATATGGATTCCATTCTTAGAACAATAATCATCAAATTTATTTCTGCAACATGCCCTCCATTATTTGACTTGAGACATTTTATCTTAAGACTTGTTTCATTCTATATTAAGACTTTCCATTTAACAAAAGTGTCAAATACATTATATTTGTTTCTAATACAATAAACCAAAACTTTCCTTGTTGCATCATCAATAAAAGTAACATAATAACTTGAACCCCAAGAGATGATACCTAAGCTGACCCACACATCGAGTGCACTAGCTCTAAGTTACTCTCTTTCCTTGTAGGTCCAACGTTGAGAAACCTTACTCATTTCTGTTTCCCATATATGCAGTCTTCACAACACTTCAAACTTGGTTTTGTATATCTTGGTAAATCCTTCTTTATGATCTCCATGCCCTTATGGCTCATATGACTGAGCCTATAGTGCCACAATGTTGTATCTACTTCAATCCACAAGATTACAAACATTAGTGCTATAAGTGGTTAAATACAAGGTTCTAACCTTCTTACCTCTTACCACCACAAGAGCACCCTTGGTAACCTTCCAAGAGTCAGATGTAAATATCACAGTTCAACCATCTCTTCCGAACTACCTTGTCATTATCAAATTTCATCTTAATGTAGGCACATGTATGACATCCTTCAATAGCCAAGTATTCCCATTCTACATCTTAACCTGAATAGAACCTTTTCCAACTATGTTGCAAGGCTCATCATCACCAAGAAAAAAAAGCCCAAATCTCCTTGAACATAATCAACAAAATAATGCCTATGTGGAGTAGCATGGAAAGAAGCCCCCAATCTAAAACCCAAGATTCAATAATATTATGCAAAAAAAGAATCAAAGCATCCTGACATACATTACCCATTGCCACATTTACCTCCTTGTTTTCTTCTTGTCCCGAAGCTCCCAACAGTCCTTCTTTGCATGCCCAGACTTTCCACAATGCTAGCATACTATCTTACTTTTGGATTTTGACCTTGCCCGATCTTTTGATTTTCCATGGCTTCCTCTATTCTTTTGTCTCCCTCTAGTTTCCACTGTCAAAGCATTCCATGAAGTAGAAGATTCACCAAATATTTTTCTTCACATTTCCTCACTTAGAAACACCCCTACAACATCCTCAAACTTCACTTCCCGACACCAAGAACCAAGTTTCTTACCACCATTACTGTTATTCCAACTCTCGGGTAAAGAGTACAAAACTAATAAAGCCCTAACTTCTTCATCAAATTCTATTGTGACTGAAGATAGCATATTTACAACCATATTAAAATCATTTAGATGATTTGATACTAAACCATTCTCAAACATCTTCATATTAAACAACTTTTTCATTAAAAATATCTTATTAGAGGCAGAGGGTTTTTCATACAACTTCCTTAATGCATCCATAAGTTCTTTTGTAGTCTTTTCCTTTGAAACATTAAATAATAATGAAGATGCAAGACATAGCCAGATTATCCCAAGTTCCTTCCTATCTAGTAAATCTCATTCCGCATTCGTCATGCTCAAGGGTTTGTTCACCTTCTCAGATAGTGGAATATAAAGATCCTTCTGATAAAGGTAATCTTCCATCTGCATCTTCCAAAGACTAAAATTCTACTCGTTGAATTTATCAACCCTAAATCTTCCATCATCTGCCATAGATCCCACTCAAGATAAAACTTTCCCTATGATTTAAAACTTCAGCAAACCAAACCAGGCTCTAATACCAATTGTTAGGAAATAAGGGATAAAATATGTGGAATAATCCCTCACAGAATCGCAATAGTAGAAACTAATATGCATAAAATATTACATATCTCAAATAAAAGTGCAGAATAAAATAACACAACACAAAGAGACAGTATTTAATGTGGTTCACCCAATTTGGGCTACATCCACCAAGAATCACTTGCTCATATTTTATTACAAGCCACCACTCTCTCAATACAATACACATATCTGTTTGGAGCTATGCTCAACAAACTCTACAAAATTCACACCCAAATTCAAAGCACATCTACAATGTTTTTCATAATTCTATCATATGCATAACATCATATAAATAGAAAACCGCTTGACTCCTATCAAGATACAAAAATATTCTAAACATTTTTAGAATCTCCAATTAGTTATAGTTCTATAAAACAAAGGTATCAAAACCATGGAAAAAAACTATCCCATAAACCTATGGGTCAAAATCCTGCCCACATGAGAAAATCATGTTTCCCAATATATCGTGCACATTTTAAGGCTGAATTTTTTTGGGGGATTGCACCTCGAACCCCGCTACCAGGGGCTACCACCCCAAACCCTACTCGGGGCCGGCCCGACCCCAACTCCCGATGAGGATACATGAAAACTGTACAAGACTCTTAGTGTACGATTTTAACACTTTCACACACGAAAACAGCTCCACAACCTAACAATTCTAAGGGGATTAGGAGGCAATTTTAGTTTAAATTGTAGAAATTGGTAAGGTGATCTATTTGTGTTCATCTCATGACCGGTTTAGGAATTTTTCGAGTTGGTGAAGTATAATCCAAGAGTGAAAGGATTACAATAAGGAATGAAGAGAAAAAATATTAGTTTAAGACTAGAACTAGTGAAGAACAAACAAGGACAGTTTGAAACTAGTGAAAAAAGAAGACACGGGAATCCATGCAAGTCTCTTGATAACTATCTAATCATTGGGTTGGGTGGAAATAATTCAAGGTATGTAAGGGTTTAAATGAGAGTATTTGAGATAGATTAATATTTTATACCAAATTTTCATAGTTTGTGAAGCTTACTTAAATAGGTTGAGGAGAAAGTTTTTAAGTTTGACAAGTTTTTCATATTATGTTTATTCTAACAGAGTGAATTATTTGTGATTGATAGTGCACTTATGCGCATCACTTTGTCAATTTGTTCTATGAATTAATTCATTATGAAATACATAATGAATCACCGTTAGGTATTTTGTAGAATGAATTTCTAAGTTCCATGTGGTGAGGAAAGGATTTGGAAATGTAGAACATTCAGCATATGGAACTACGTAATAGTTTTAAACTAAGAAGTATGATCATATAATCTTACTAGTTGAGTGCATGATGATTGATGAGATTTATAACCATTGTGAAGGAATGTGACTAATGTTGCGTATGTCAAGAAGTGAAGGTATAGTTTTACAAGAAGGAGTGAGATTAGAAGTCTCTCTCTCTTTGGGACTCGATACAACTCAACACAATGTTCTGAGTACGAGTACGATGTATTGGATAAAGGATGAATGTTTAAAAACCCTTACAAGTGTTCTAGGAGTAATCAAAAATTTGTATCTCCCTATTCTTGTCAAGTAACATGCATTTATGAACTCGGGTTGGGAAATTCTACTAAATCAGTACATCTATTTTGGTGATATGAGAAACTAATATAAGAGAATGAACTAACCTTAGAATCTTAAAATAATATGGTGGGAAGAAGAGTTTAATTAATTTTGATGTTTCAAAAGTTTGAGGACCGTGACTATCTAAGACTTAGACTTAAAAGTTGAAACTCGTAGAAATAAGTTGACTGTACATAAGAACTTGATAGAGTTTTGAACATGTTGTACATAAGTGATTTAAGATGTAACATAGGTTGAAGGTAGTGAAAATGAAAAAGTCTTATTTAACCCTTGAAATCCTTAAAAATTATAGGTAACGTTAGAAGCAACAAGTTGGAAAAAGTTAGAAAACAGATTTGAGGTGAAAATACCTTATGGGGAGCATCAACAAGTTTTAATTAGTGGATGTAAGGTGTACTTAAGGTTGGAATAGAGTATCAATTATGAAGACTTTAAAATGACTTCTAAACACCGGTAAGCCTAAAGGATCCTTAGGAAATGAGGAAAAGGTGTTTAAAGGGATGGAGAAAGAGATAATGATAAAAATACGTACAAATCATAAAAAGCGTAATGGGTATGTGAAACTTATTTTAAATTTACATAAAATTGGATTCTTTTCTCTGTACATGGTGATTTGACCATAACCAAGGGCAATTGGGAGAAATTGGCAAAAATAGTAATGGGTGTAGAATTACTTGGTGAAACTTTGTAGGATGATTGTTGGGTTTAATTGGTCCTCAAAGAGTTTACAAGTAAGGATAGACTAACATAAATGTGTGTTTTATGTTCAAAAATCCAAACTTGAATAGCTAGAAGGAATTAAGAAATCATATAATGCGACTTTAAGAGAATAAAAACACCAATACTTATTCAAGCTTGCACACATTGTTAATATGTGGTATACACAGGCTGTCATGTTTACATTAGGTTGTTTGATTAAGGATGGTGATGGGATTTGGATTGGGATTGTTTGATTAAGGATGGTCAATTATGATAATATTTGTTTGATTAAAAAATTAAGGTGATATGATGGTTAAAGGTTTTCTCAACAAAGCAACGAACATGCAATACACACTGTAACTAGTCAAGTGGGATTACAATCAAGCTATTTTACACTTTCAATACTACACGCTAAGGGGTGCCACTCTTGGCTCACCACCTATGTACCAATGTTGGTTACTGTAGAGAGTGATCCTGGGAAGTGCAATCTCCTTGCACAATAGCTTGATATGTGGCCAAAAGGTTTCCTAAACTAGGATATATGAGCTCACTAGAGGAGTACCTGATATACCTTGCGGTACATGGGGCCCAAGTTCATGTTGCAATGATGTTGTCTAAGGCACAGGTATTCAAACATGGAATCCCTTCACTTTATTCCGTTGTTAAAACAAGAAAACACTTAGCCAATAAAGATAGCTCTCCAAGAATTTATATACCCCGTTGGAACATGGGGTGTGTATATGTGCGTGGAGGTGAATTCCAAGGTCATGAGACTCGTCGACTATGAAAAGTTCATGTATGTCACTTCTTCATCACATTTTCTCTCAAAATAAAAAGGGAAAGGCTAGCCACGTTTCGTCCTCAAGATCATCCTAAGACGCGAGAGGAGAGCATACATATTTTAACCTTCGGGAAAAAAATTAAATACAAAACACACAAGAAAGATGATGTAATATAATAAAATTAAAGATGATGCCATCTAATAAGAAATATTATATGCTCTTCAAGAGAGGCCCTACAAAACAAATCTTTATCCTTGATAACCGTAGGAGTTGCAAACAAATTCTTAGTAGTTTGGAGCAGGAATAATATAACTCAATCAGTATCTAACATGATAATATTTAGAAAAAATTAAAAATATGAATAAAGTATCTTATAAAATGCTAAATTAATGCTTTCATTGCATGGGATAATAGGAGTTTAAAATTTTGAAATACAAAGAATCAATTTTTTTGTGTATTTGAAAAGCAATGAAATTATGTGATATACATAGGGGGTGTCACATTTATTGCGTTTGTGAAAAATGACATAAATATCATTCTAGGAAAATAGTAGTCAAAATCTATGGTATACATAAGGTGTCATGTTTGCATGTAGGTAAAAACATTGCAAGAAATTTTATAGGATAATGGTATTCCAGATTTGTGGTATACACGGGGTGTTAAGTTTATGCATATGTGAAAAATGACACAAAAAGTGTTATAGTATACTTGGTATTCAAAATTTATGGTATACACAAAGTCTAACATTTTTGCATATGTGACAAATGTCACAAAAAAATTAAAGGATACTATTATTCAAAATATGTGGTATATATAGGGGCACATTTGTGCGTATGCAAAAATGACGTAAGTGTGTAATAGAAAATTTCTACTCAAAAGTTTTGGTATATAGAGGGTGTCACATTTACATGTATGAGACAAACATCGAAAAAAATGCTATAAAATAATAGTAATCAAAACATATGATATACATAGGTCTCACATTTATGTGTATGCAAAAATGTCGCAAAAAACATTATAGGAAAATGGTAGTCAAAATTTTGTGGTATACACAAAGGTGTCACATGTTTGCTTATTCAACAATCATTGAAAACAACATCATATGATACTGATATTCGAAATTTGTGGTATACACAAGGTTTCACATTTACACATATGTGACAAATGATGGAAATATCATTATATAATACTAGTACTCAAAACTTGTGGTATACACGAGTCTTACATTTGCACGTATGCGACAAATGAGAAGCAACATAATAGGAAAATGGTATTCAAAAATTTTAGTATACATAGGGTGTCACATCTACATGTATGTGAAAAACATCACAAACAATGTTATAGGAATTGGTAGTCAAAATATGTGGTATACACAAGGTATCACATTTACGCATATGCGAAAAATGTCACAAACAACGTGATAGGATACCGCTATTTAAAATTTGTGGTATAAACAGGGTGTCTCATTTTTTTTGCTTATGATAAATTTCACAAACAACATTATACGATATTGGTATTCAAAATCAATGGTATACACAGGGTGTTAGGTATGCATGTCTACAACAAACATCACAAACATCATTATAAGATACTAGTATTTGAAATATTTGGTAAACAAAGGGTCTAATGTTTGCATACAGTATGCTCAAAACACCCATTCTTATCTTGGGTTCTTATTTTTTTAATATATGTGTTTGAAATCAAATGGTGGCATGTGGTAGGTGCTAGGTAGGTTGGTAGGCACGAGTGCTTGTATTTGGGAGGTCACGGGTTTGAATCCCAGATTTTTAGGTTTTTATATACACACATTGTGTCATATACACACTATGTGTGTATACAAAAACCTAAAAATCTAAGGCATGAAAAATGTGTAAACCACGCTAATGCATGTGTTATGCATGCATCATGTGATCTTGTTGTCAAGATAGACGCGACTCAATAGGAAACTACTAGTACAAATATGTGGTATACACAGGGTCTCACATTTGCGCGTATTTTCTCTTTTCTATAATTTTAAGTCATTGATCAAGTATTATGAGTGCTTTCACATTTTCCCTTTCTTACAGAACTTGTCCCTCTACTACATGGCCAATTTTCCCTTTAGTACGTGCACTTTTCCTTTGCTACGGGCACTTTATAATAATTAAAAGTAACATATGTCACACTTATATGTTTCCTTTGTCATCGGGTAGACAAAAAGTCTAAGGGTATTCGATTCTTAAGGGATATTACATGTAAGAAATGTTATAGGAAATCGGTAGTCAAAATTTGTGGTATACACATGGTGTCGTGTTTTGAAAAACATCATAAACAACATTATACGATCACGGTTTTGAAAATTGTTGGTACACACATCATGTCACATTTATGTGTATGATAAAAATGATGTAAACATCATTATAGGAATCAGTAGTCCAAATCTTCAGTATACACATGATATCATGTTTGCGTGTATGTGGAAAATGTCACAAACAACGTTATAATATATTGTTATTCAAAACTGTTATACACACAAGATGTGACGTTTATGCGTATGCAAAAATGACATAAACATCATGATAGGAAATTGGTATTCCAATTCTATGGTATGTACATGGTGTCACATTTGCGCGTATGCGAAAAATCTTGTAAACAATGTTAAAGGATACTTGTATTCAAAATATTTGGTATACATAGGGAGTCATGTTTGAGCGTATGTAACCAATGACGTAAACGTAGAGTTATAATATATTGGTATTCAAAGTTTGTGGTATACATACAGTATGACATTTACATGTAAACAAAAAATGTCACAAACAATGTTATAGGATACGATTAATCAAAAATTGTGGTATACACATGGTGTCACATTTGTGCATATGTGAAAAATGATGTAAGTAGCGTAATAGGAAATTGTTAGAAAAATGTGGTACACAGGGTATAACATCTACACATATGTTACAAATGTCACGAGAAAAACATTATAGGATACCGGTATTCAAAACTTGTGGTATATAGAGAGTCTCACATTTGTGTGTATGTTACAAAAAAGGTTGCATTTGGTCTCGAATAATTTGGTCTCTTCAAAAATCCATATATGTTTCACTTTTCTCTAATATACGATTAAAATGACTAGAGGATTGTTGCGGGTTGTTTCCACCACATTTTTTAATGAATCGTGAAGAAGGTAGCCTTTTAATGCTCAGTGTTTCCTTGGAGTTTAACATCGGTAACAGGTTTCTTCATCTACTTATTACCTAGCCCATTTTTTAAAAATACCTTTTTCTATTTTTCATTCATGATAGCCATGGTTTTCTAAGAAAATTTTGTAACATAATTATATATACTTCGTAGAGGATTGCTCTACAAAATAGAAAAATTAAAACAAATGTCTATATGTGAAGAATTTTAAAATTAGAATATCACATAGCCTCAGGCGGTGTGTATATGAAAATCTAGAATACCATATATAAGTATTGTTATTGATATTATAAGTACATGTTTTCCTCTAAAAACTTCACAAATCTATAGAATAGAAAAATAAAAATAAATATCTATTGTGTGAACAACTTTAAAATCTAAAAATCACATAGCACCTGAATGTTTTTTAAGATCTAATTCTTCTCCCCAATTCTACAAAGAGGACATTCTCGTTAATTCTCATTCTCTGTCGACCTTGTATGAATACGGTTGCGAGTTCCTAGTTTTGTTAATTCTACCAAAACCTAGCAAATACATCTGCAGAGTTCACGATATTAATGCTAAAAACTATTTTTATTATATGGTGTATGTTTTCAAAACTTTTCATTAAATGTCACTAAATTCTCACGTCCTTTCCTCATCCTATTTATCTGGTTTTATCTTCCTTTGGATCAGCCTCAAGAATGGAATTACGTGAATTCCTAGGAGAATGGTGACTAGTTTGAGTTGAGTGGATGCCAAAAACAATGATGCGGGTCCCATAGAGAGCTATGCATGTATACCATTTGGTATGGCATCTTAAGGTCTTTATGATCGTGGTCATGTGATCTTGTCACAAGGATAGACAAATGTGAGTTTGGTGGGGAGTAACTTGTATTTGGTGTTCAATAGTGAGGTGTTAAAGAGTGATGTGTCTCCAATGAAGGGTAAAATTGAAATTGTTCTATAAGAGAATAAGGAGAGACAAGCCTATTTTAAGATCAATGTCGAAAATAAATATCAAAATAAAATTCTTGATCTAGGAACACTAAAAATTGTTCATTTTTGGGAGGGCTAGGGATATAGATAGTATTTTACATTGACATATGAAGGTATGATCTAGATGGGTAGGAAATGTAGTTTCCTTCTCGTTCTCTACTTGGGAATACCTATAAGAAAAAAATAATAAATAAATAAACGGAATATTTGTTGGGTTGTGGAGTGGAAAAGGAGGAAAGTGGAGGAGTAAATTTGTTGCGGTGAGTGGGTTAAGGAGGAGATGTAAAGTGAGTCTGGGGGTTGTCGAGGGTGTTAGGGCATAGGCACCCTCACGAAGCCCTAGTCCACGCCCTAGTCTAATCGGTTCACTTTCACTACCATGTTAGAATCCCGTGCCATAATTACACATCTAAATAGGTGTCTCAAAGATGAATTAGTGTTATCTCAATTTTTCCCTTGGCAAAATTGATCAAACATGACCCTACGTAGAAAGAAATACAAGGAAATTTTCATCGAATGAGCCTACGTTTCAAATCCAATAGTCAAATTATGAGAAGGATCTACAATGGAGTAGTAGGGTCATCGTGGAAGGGCCAAACAATGTCAGTCATGTGATCATTGTTGTTGATGGCACACATGATGTTGCCTAGTCTCTACAACGTAAGCGTTCCTACCTCCTTCCTCATATATTTGTATATGAAATTATCATGTGATAATTAGTAATGCGAGAACAATAAAAATCAACCCAATATTGTAAATATTTTATTACAAAATGAAGAAAAATAAAATTATAAATATTCTTTAGCTAATCCTGTGAACAATCCATATGCATAACAAGACACAAAAAAATCGAATACATCCTTGAGACACAAATAATTTCATTAGGGATGTAAATTGTGTGTATTAAATTTATAGAAAAAACTATTAGTAAATTTATACTTTATAGTTTGTATTTCGGAAGCCGCATCATCTATAATGAATGCATTGACATGTCAATTAATATTTTTCTTTTTCCCTCACATAGACTTCAAAATCCATGCATATATGTCATCCACTTTATTACGGGATGAAATTTCCCATACAACAGTACCCTAACCTCTAGCTCGTAAAAAAAAGCATGTACAATTGGTACTAAGGAAAATGTGTACACGAAATTATTGTTAGTATGAGAATGACTTAAACAAATATACCCAAATATCAATTATGCATGGAAATGAGATAGAAATTTCGTACCCCATATTTATTAGCGAGAATGTGGAATATATTAAAATGATGTAATTGTGGGAATGAAGAACCATCATTTCAAGCATCCATGTTGTTTGAAGGCCCATAATGAAAGGCACGTTAGTCCACACGGCCGTTTATAATAAAATCGTATCCCTTTACGTGACATGCCACATGTTGATACTCTTTGTGAAATCCTAAGTGAGTATTATGCATTAATGGATTACAATGTGAATGCTAGTAGACTTACATGAGGGGAAGTTGTTGTTAAGGGCCTAGTCATGTTAATAAGACTCGTAATGTGTTTAAGGGAAGAAATGATGTAATTAGAGGACACAAATATTTTATCTAGGGATTTTGAGTCATGACATGAAATCAAAAAATTAGGTAGGGTTTAAAAGTTATGAAAAAGGAGAAGATTAGCTAGTGGTAGTTCAACTATATGGATGGAGAAGCTAGTATTCTATGGGAGAGGAACTTGAAGAAGGTAATGAAATAATTATTTCTGTGATAGAATGCAAAATTTTGAATGCTTTATCTTTTTATGACAAGATTATATTCTATTCACTAATGACATCGTTATGAATGTTTATGATCAAGATAATGTTATGAACCTCATTAGAGGAGGTTTTAAATGATTGTAATGGAGATAATTTCTCATTCTTATGATTTCTAAATGCATTCATGGGTATTTGTATTATTAATTGTTTTATGTTCTCAAGAATGGTATAACATTTCATCTTTAATATAATCTACTCTGAGATTGACTTAGGGAAGGTAGCTGAATAATAAATAAGATTTATAAGGGAGAAAGCATGAGAGGTACACTATGAACAAAAGGGATAAATGGAGTTTGTAATTTTGAGGTAGAAAAATGAAAAGAGAGTTTTTTTCTTATGCGTATGGTGAAAGCCGACATGTGAAATTACAGTCTATGAAGGGGAAATTTGCAAAAACCTTTGAATACTTCTAGTTGATCAACTAATAATAGTTTTTTCACTCATGCCTTAAAATTAATTCCTCTCAATATTTATACTCATCTAGTCTTTGCACGTGTCATTACTTGTGGAGAACTTTGTTTTTAAAGGTGTGAGCACTTCATTTTGAGATATAGTTACATAATTAGTGAAGGATGATGTTTGAAATTGTATAATGGATTATGGAAAACCTATATCACTCATCAATATCTCTTAAAGAATGGAAATTAATGAAGAAAGATAGAAATTACCCTCTTGAACATAATGTATAAACCCTACATAGGGTTTAGTTATAGTTTATTGTTTGAAGTATCTGAAGGGGATTTAGCTCATAGAAATTTTAAGACACTCACTTGACCCTTCCCCTTTATAATATTAATATTCCAAGGTGTATGTTTGATCAGATACTCTACAGTTATTTAGAGTAGAGGAACTCATATTCATCATAGAGTAGAGAATTCAATCAGAAAGAAAATAATATGAAAATAGAGGTTAAATGTTCGATTAAACCTTAGAAACTTTGAACTAATCATCTAAAAAATTTCATTATTAATATGTAAAAAGAATGAAGAGATGATAATTCTTCAATTGATGGGTAACTATGATAGTCGTGTGCCTCCCAAGTAGATGATGGATTTTTTGGAAGGTTAACTACAAAAATATTCACTATTGAAGGTTTTAAAGAAAAGGGATACATTTAGACTTCCTATAATGCATCTCAAGGTCCATTAGAGATATAATAAGAGTAGTTTGAAGGTGGAAAGCTAATACATTTTCTTAGTTCATGACACCCTCCCCGACAAGCCCGTAGGTGGTGATTAAAAGGTTATGAGAGGAACCATTTAGGAGGATTAAATTGCCTTCCATCCTAAGAAAACATTTTTATGTTAATTTAACCTTAAATAATTCCTTAACTGAGATAGAAGGATCATATTTTTATATAAGAAGTCATAATATAAGAGCTAGATAATCTTGTGTCTTGTAAACCTTAATTTGACCATACTTTGGTAATTAAAACAAAGAAGAAAAGGGAATTTATCAAATGCAAAGAAGAGATATGCTTTATTGGTAAGATTTACATGAAGGGAAAATCTTGAATATCCTACATATTTGATTTGGTGCATTGAAAATGAGTACAAACAAAATTACAAGCTTCCCTAACCCCAGGTTTCTAGGTGATCTTGAACATAGGTAAACTAGGCCATGACTTTTAAAGGTGAAGATAAATGGATTTGAAGATGAAATTTTGTGGGAATCACGTGGAGGATTTCTAGTAAGTGTTTCAAAAGGAATTTTTTCATTTCATTGGTTGAATGTTTATTTGTACATGATAATTGGTAGATGATCTATTAAACCTAGTCAAAGGGCTAAACTAGAGAGGTGTTTTACAAAGGAAGGTGATTTTTTCCTTTAAGGTGAAACTTGAAAATTATAAGATAGGATAAATGGATTAATATGTGCTATAAAATACACTCTAAAAACCACCTAGAAACCACCTACACTAAAATTTATGCACATATTCTTCCATCTAGAAACCACCTACACTAAAATTTATGCACAATATTCTTCTTTTTCCAAGACCTAATTGAGGGTTTATAAGCCTAGGGAGAAAAGTTGAGTTATTAAGAATAGTATAATGATTTAGGTTCTAAATATTTGCAAGAACTTCTTGGATAATGGAAGATAACGATGGAACTTAAGAATTGTTCTTGTTACTCATGGATCATTCTAAGAATGACTATTTGATAGTACTTGTTCTTAGGGGATTATGAGGTAATTTTAGTTTATATTGTAGAAATTGGTAAGGTGATATTTTTGTGTTCATTTCATGACTGGTTCAAGAATTTTTAAGTAGATGAAGTAGAATCCATGAGTGAAAGGATTACAAGGAGGAATGAAGAGAAAAAATATCAGTTTAAGACTATAACTAGTGAAGAACAAACATGGAAAGTTTGAAACTAGTGAAAACAAAAGAAGACACGTAGAAATTAGTGCAATTCTCTTGATAAAGATCCAATCACTGGGTTGGATGGAAATAATTCAAGGTATGTAAGGGTTTAAATGAGATTATTTGAGATAGATTAATATTTTATACCAAATGTTCATAACTATGTGAAGCTTACTTGAATAGGATTGAGGAGCAAGTTTTAAGTTTGATAAGTTTTTGATATCATCTTTATTCAAACAGAGTGAATGATTTGTGATTGATAGTGCCATGCATCACTATGTTGATTTGGTCTATAAATTAATTAATTATGAAATGGATAATGAATCACCATTAGGTATCTTGTAAAATGAATATGTAAGTTCCATATGGTGAGGAAAGGGTTTGGAAATGTAGAACATTCTATGCATATGGAACTATGTAATGGTTTGAAACTAAGAAGTATGATCATATAATCTTACTAGTTAAGTGCATGATGATTGATGATATTTATAACCTTTGTGAAGGAATGAAACTAATGTTGCAGTATGTCAAGAATTGAAGCTATGGTTTTACTGATAAGCGAGTGAGATTAGAAGTCTCTCTTTGGGACTTATACAACTCAACACAATGTTCTGAGTATGAGTATGATGTATTGGATAAAGGATGAATGTTTAAAAACCCTTACAAGTGTTCTAGGAGTAACAAATTTTTTTATCTCCCTATTCTTCTCAAGTAACATGCATTCAAGAACTCAGGGTTGGGAAATTCTACTAAATCTGAGTACAATCTATTTTGGTGATAAGAGAAACTGAGATAAGAGATTGTAATAACCTTAGAAGCTTAAAATAATATGGTGGGAAGAATATTTTAATGTATTTTGATTTTTCAAAAAGTTTGAGGACCGTGAATATCTAAGACTTAGACTTAAAAGTTGAATCTCATAGAAATAAGTTGACTATACATAACTAATAATCTCATAAGCAATTTAGTGAAGGTGATAACCTATCTTCCACTTGATGGAATCTATGGAACCATGATAGTTGGGGGAAGATTAAATAAAGACTTGAGTGTCAATTGAAAGTGACTAAGTGTTGATATTGTACATGCATGTATACAGGTTTATAGGTGTTAGACTAAAATAATCTCAAGAAAAAAATGCAAATGAGAGCTAAGAATAACTATTAGTCAAGAGGAATAGAATGAAAAGTGAAGAGTGAATGAATGGAACCAAGAAAGGATATTGAGAATTTCTAAGGACATCTCGAGAATAGTGAAAATAATGGAAACCCATAGTGATTGTCATGTTATATTCGATGCGTGGTATGAAGATTAAGCTAGTTTCTTTTGTTAAATGATCATGAGGTAATGGATAAGAGAATGACCAAATAAATTATTAGGAAAATTCCAATGAGATGAAAAGATAACTAAGGTGGTGAGAAAAATCCTAAAGAGGAGGAAATTAGAGTTAAAGAACTACTTGTGCAAGAATGAACAAGAACCTAGAAGGTCAAGATTGGGAAAAATTGACAAGTTGAAGAAATAACAAGTATAAGGACTTGATAGAGTCTTGAACATGTTGTACATAATATATTTAAGATGTAACATAGGTAAAATTAGTGAAAATGACCAAAAATCTTATTTAGCCCTTGAAATCCTAAGAAGTTATAGGTAACCTAAGAAGCAACATGTTGGAAAAATAGTAAGAAAGGAGATTTGAGGTGAAAGGACCTTATGGGGAGCATCAACAAGTTTGAATTAGTGGATGTAAGGTGTACTTAAGGTTGGAATAGAGTATCAATTATGAATACTTTAAAATGACTTCTAAACCCCAGGTAAGCCTAAAGGATCCTTAGGAAATGAGGAAAAAGGTGTTTAGAGGGATGGAGCAAGAGATACTGATAGAAAATATGTACAAATCATAAAACGTGTAATGGGTATGTGAAACTTATTTGAAATTTATATAAAATTGGATTCTTTTATCTATACATAGTGATTTGACCTTAACCAAGGGCGATTGGGAGAAATTGGAAAAAAAAAATGGGATTATAAAAGCTAATGGGTGTAGACTTACTTGATGAAACTTTGTAGGATGATTGTTGGGTTTAATTGGTCCTCAAAGAGTTTACAAGTGAGGCTAGATTAAGATAAATGTGTGTTTTATAGTCAAAAATGAAAACTTGAATGGCTAGAAGGAATTAAGAAGGCGAATAGTGACTTTAAGAGAATAAAAACACCGATACTTATTCAAGATTGCACACATTATTAATATGTGGTATGTATAGGCTGTCATGTTTGCATTAGGTTGGTTGATTAAGGATGGTGATGGGATTTGGATTGGGATTGTTTGATTAAGGATGGTCAATTATGATAATATTTGTTTGTTTAAAAAATTAAGGTGATATGATGGTTAAAGGTTTTCTCAACAAAGCAACGAACATGCAATACACACGGTAACTAGTCAAGTGGGATTACAATCAAGCTATTTTACACTTTCAATACTACACGCTAAGGGGTGCCACTCTTGGCTCACCACCTATGTACCAATGTTGGTTCACTAGAGAGTGATCTGGGAAGTGCAATCTCCTTGACAATAGCTTGATATGTGGCCAAAAGGTTTCCTAGAATAGGATATATGAGCTCACTAGGGGAGTACCTGATATACCTTATGGTACATGGGGCCCAAGTTCATGTTGCAAGGATGTTGTCTAAGGCCTAGGTATTGGGACATGGAATCCCCTCACTTCATTCTATTCTTAAAAAAGCAAGCACTTAGCCAATAATGATAGCTCTCCAAGAATTTATATACCCCACCGGAACATGGGGTGTGTATATGCGCATGGAGGTGAATTCCAAGGTCATGAGACACATAGGACTATGAAAAGTGCATGTATGTCACTTCCATGTCACATTTCCCCTAAAAAAAGAAGGAAAGGCTAGCCACTTTTGATCCTCAAGATCATCCTAAGACGTGAGAGGAGAGCATACACGGTTTAACCTTTGGGATAAAAAACAATACAAAACACACAAGAAAGATGATGCAATATAATAAAATTAAAGATGATGCAATATAATAAGAAATATGATATTGTCTTCAAGAGGAGGCCCTACAAAACAAATCTTAGTAATTTGATTTATAAACCCAAATGTCTTGGATCGATCATCCTACAAAACAAAGGGTTAGTAGTTTTAGACTATTTTTATCTTTGATAAGCGTAGGAAGTTGCACACAAATTCTTAGTAGTTTGGAGCAAGAATAATATAACTCAATCTGTATCTAACATCATAATATTTAGAAAAAATTAAAAATATGAATAAAGTATCTTATAAAATGCTAAATTAATGCTTTCATTACATGGGATAATAGGAGTTAAAAATTGTGGAAAACACAGGATGTCATTTTTGTGTATTTGAAAAGAAATGAAATTATGTGGTATATATAGGGTGTCACATTTGCACGTGTAGGTGAAAAACATTGCAAACAATGTTATAGGATAATGGTATTCAAGATCTGTGGTATACACGAGGTGTTAATTTTACATGTATGCGAAAACGACACAAAAAGTGTTATAGTATCTTTGTATTCAAAATTTGTGGTATACACAATGTCTAACATTTTTCATATGCAACAAATGTCGTAAAAAACATTAGAGGATACTATTATTCAAAATATGTGGTATACATAGGGGGCCACATTTTGCGTATCAAAAATGACGTAAAGCAATGTAATAGAAAATTGCTACTCAAAATTTTTGGTATACATAGGGTGTCACATTTACGTGTATGAGAAAAACATCGCAAAACAATGTTAAAAATAATAGTAATCAAAACTCATGATATACATAGGTCTCACATTTACGTGTATGCCAAAAATGTTGCAAAAACATTATAGGAAAATGGTAGTCAAAAATTTGTGGTATACACAAGGTGTCACATTTACACTTATGCAACAATCATTGAAAACAACATCATAGGATACTTGATATTTGAAATATGTGGTATACGCAAGGTGTCACATTTGCGCATATGTGAAAAATACGGAAATATCATTATAGGATACTAGTATTCAAAACTTGTGGTATACATAGGGTCTCATGTTTGCATGTATGTGAAAAATGACGAAGCAACATAATAGGAAGATGGTATTAAAAATCTAGGGTATACACGAAGAGTTGTCATGTTTGCACGTATGTGACAAATGTGGAAAAAATCATCATAGGATATTGGTATTCAAAAAAATTTATATACATAGGGTGTCACGTTTGCACGTATGTGAAAAACATCACAAACAATTTTATAGGAAAATGGTAGTCAAAATATGTGGTATACACAACTTATTAGATTTACGCATATGTGAAAAATTCCATGAAAACAATGTTATAGGATAATGCTATTAATAGTTTGTGGTATAAACAGGTGTCTCATTTTTGTATGCGATAAATTTCATAAACAAAATTATAGGATATTGGTATTCAAAATCAGTGGTATACACAGGGTGTTAGGTATGCATGTATGAAACAAACATCACAAACATCATTATAGGATATTGGTATTTGAAATATTTGGTATACACAGGGTCTAATGTTTATGCGTATGCTTCAAACACTTGTGCTTATCTTGGGTTATTATTTTTTTAATATATGTGTTTGAAATCAAATGGTGGCATGTGTTAGGTGTTAGGTAGGTTGGTAGGCACGAGTGCTAGTATTTGGGAGGTCACGGGTTTGAATCCCATTTTTTTAGGTTTGTGGTATACACACTATGTGTGTATACCACAAACCTAAAAAAATATAAGGCATGAAAAATGTGTAAACCACGCTCATGCATGTGGCATGCATGCATCATGTGATCTTGTCGCCAGGATAGATGGCTCCATAGGAAACTGCTAGTCCAAATATGTGGTATACACAGGGTCTCACATTTGCACGTATTTTCTCTTTTCTATAATTTTAAGTTACTGATAAATTATTATAAGTGATTTCATATTTTCCCTTTCTTACGGAACTTGTCCCTCTACTACATGGCCAATTTTCCCTTTTCTACGGGCACTTTTCCCTTTGCTACGGGCACTTTATAATAATTAAAAGTAACATAAGTCACCCTTATATGTTTCCCTTAGTCATTGAGTAGACAAAAAGGCTAAGGGTATTCAATTCAAAGGGATATTACATGTAAGAAACATTATAGGAAGGCTGGTAGTCGAAATCATGGTATACACATGGTGTCAAGTTTTGAAAAACATCGTAAACAACATTATAGGATACTGGGTTTGAAAACTTGTGGTACACACATCATGTCACATTTGTGTGTATGATAAAAATGATGTAAACATCATTATAGAAAGTTGGTAGCCCAAATATTTTGTATACACATGATGTCATGTTTGCGTGTACGCGAAAAATGTCTCAAACAACATTATAATATACTAGTATTTGAAACTTGTTATACACACAAGATGTCACATTTGCACATATGTAAAAAATGACATAAAAAACATTATAAGAAATTAGTATTCCAATTCTATGGTATGTACAGGGGTGTCACATTTGCATATGCTAAAAATATTGTAAATAACGTTATAGGATAATTGTATTCAAAATATTTTGTATACAAAGGAAGTCATGTTTGAGCTTATGTAACCAACGATGCAAACAATGTTATAATATATTGGTATTCAAAATTTGTGGTATACATACGGTATGACATTTACGTGTAAATAAAAATATCACAAACAACGTTATAGGATACGGTTATTCAAAATTTATGGTATACACATGGTGTCACATTTGTGCTTATGCGAAAAATGATGTAAGTAGCGTAATAGGAAACTTCTAGTAAAAATATGTGGTACACAAAGGGTATAACATTTATGCATATGTTATAAATGTCAAAACAACATTATAGGATACCGGTATTCAAAACTTGTGGTATATAGAGAGTCTCACGTTTACGTGTATCTTACAACAAACATTACATTTGGTCTGAACAATTTGGTCTCTTGACAAAATCCATATATGTTTCACTTTTTTATAATATATAGTTAAAATGACTAGAGGATTGTTGCAAGGTTGTTTCCAGCCACATTCTTGGGCCACATTTTACAATGAATAGTGAAGAAGGTAACCTTTTAATGCTTAGTGTTTCCTGGGAGTTTAGCATTAGTAGTAGGTTGCTTCATCTACTTATTACCTAGCCCATTTTTTAAAGATACCTTTTTCTATTTTTCATTCATGGCAGCCATGGTTTTCTAAGAAAATTTTGTAACATAATTATATATACTTCGCAGAGGATTGCTCTACAAAATAGAAAAAAAAAATGTCTATCTGTGAAGAATTTTAAAATTAGAAAATCACATAGCCTCAGGCAATGTGTATATGACAATCTAGAATACCATATATAAGTACTATTATTGATACGATAAGTACATGTTTTTCTCAAAAAAATTCCCAAATCTATAGAAACAGAAAAATAAAAACAAATGTCTATTTTCCAACAACTTTAAAATCTAAAAATCGTATAGCACTTGAATGTTTTTCAGATCTAATTCTTCTCACCAATTCTACAAAAAGGACATTCTAGTTAATTCTTATTCTCTGGTCAACCTTGTATGAATACGATTGTAGAGTTCTAGTTTTGTCAATTCTACCAAAACCTAGTGAATAAAGTTGCGAGTTCCCGATATTAGTGCTAGAAAATGTCTTTATTATATGGTGTACATTTTCAAAACTTTTTATTAAATGTCACCACATTCTCACGTCCTTTCCTCATCCTATTTCTCTACTTTTATATTCCTTTGGATCAACCTCGGGAATGTATTTATGTGAATTCACAGGAGAATGGTGACTAGTTTGAGCCGAGTGGATGCCAAAAAGAATGATGTGGGTCCCATAGAGAGCTATCCATGTATACCATTTGGTATGGCATCTTAAGGTCTTTATGATCGGGGTCATGTGATCCTTTCACCAGAGAGACAAATGCGAGTTTGGTTGGGAGTAACTCAGATTTGGTGTTAAGAAGTGAGGTGTTAAAGGGTGATGTGTCTCCAATGAAGGGTAAAATTGAAATTGTTCTATAAGAGTAGAAGGAGAGATAAGCCTCTTTTAAGATCAATGCCAAAAATAAATATCCAAATAAAATTCTTGATCTAGGAACACTGAAAATTCTTGATTTTTGGGAGGCGAGGATATAGATAGTATTTTACATTAACATATGAAGGGATGATCTAGATGGGTAGGAAATGTAGTTTCCCTTCTCGTTCTCTACTTGGGAATACCTATAAAATAAATAAATAAACGAAATATTTGTTGGGTGGTGGAGTGGAAAAGGAGGCAAGTGGAGAAAAAAATTTGTTGCAGGTGAGTGGGTTAAGGAGGAGATGTAAAGTGAGGCTAGGGATATCAAGGGTGGCGGGGCACAAACACCCTCACCAAGCCATAGTCCACCCCCTAGTCTAATCAGTTCACTTTCACTACCATGTTAGAATCCCATGCCATAATTACACGTCTAAATAGGTGTCTCGATGACTAAATTAGTGTTAACATAATTTTTCCCCTAGCAAAATTGATGAAACATGACCTTATGTAGAATGAAATACAAGGGAAATTTACGTCGAACAAAGCTACGTTTCAAATCGATAGTCGATTATAGGAAAGATCTAAAATGGAGTAGGAGGGTTGTCGTGGAAGGGCCAAACAATGTCATAGAAAACCAGAGGCTCAAAGGAGAGAAATGGAGAAAGGCTCAAAGTCTTTTAGCTTTACAAATGATTCATAACGAGCCCAAATTAACTAAGTATCGAAGAATCAGCATGAAGCTTCCACATGCATCATCGGCACTTCTCCAAAGATTAAACCCAAAAGTGGAGGCTCGAACAAGTGCGGAGCTTCCACGTGCCCTAGAACGAAAAGGGATAGATCTAGCTGTTGAAAAGTACAAATGAGTGGAAATAACCACATGTCAACTCGGCATAATTTCAAAAGAGAAATCTTAAGGTAGAGACTCAAACTAGTGCCGATCTCCATGTAGTTAGGGTCCAATAGAATTCAAAGAGCAGCGGGCCCAAATCAGTTAAGTATAATAATGTTAGCGGAGGGTGTCAAGTGTCTCAATGAAACACTTTCAAAGGTGTGGCCCAAGGTAGAGACTCGAGATAAGCACCAAGTCTCCACGTGTCCCGGGTCAGATATATGGCCCCACCAAATAAAAGGACTTAGCAAAAACATAAAGGAATAGAGAAAATCCACGGAAGGTGCCACATGTCTCTTCATTGCAATTTCAAAAATGAAATCCAAGAGTAGTCCCCAAACATGCACCATCTCTACATGTGGCCATGTTCTAAGTCAAAGCGGGCAGGTGGGCCTAGGGAGGACTTTTCACCCAAATGGAAAATGCGGACCAACGGGCCCGAGGATGGTTTTTTGACAGAATGAATTGTGGGGATGTGGGGCATTTTGTGCATTTTTGTGCCAAAGGGTGCAAAGTAAATTTTAGGCCCGGACCTAGTAATTGCAGCAAGTTGGGGGATAAAAAAGGGGTCATAAGTGGACATCATATTGCAAATAAAATGTTAATATCAACTTGCGGGGATTATTAGTGATGCATACACTCAAAATTAGAAAAACTTATATAATATGAATCATAGAATCTAGAATCTAGTTTCTAAACTACTATTTTTTAAAATGGACAAGTTTAGCTATATTAAACACTCAAAATTTAATGACTCGGTATTGTTTTTAAAACGCCTATAAGATTGTAGTTCATTTTCCCACGATTTGGATGACCAAAAATTTATATATATATATATTTTGTTTAGTGAGAAGTAAGATGTCGCTATCTATCTTGGGATAGATTTTATTTCATATTTTTTCAGCAATATTTTATTTTTTATGATTTTTTCTATGAAAGTGGTCTCAAAACATAAAGAAAACATAGCACTTTTCGTTTTCCCACCATAACTTCATCAAAAATATTGAAATCAAATAATTTTTTTTTTACCATGTAAATACTTTTACCATGGTTGGGATGGTATAACTTTTATCACATTCGATAATTCATACAAAATTTGTAGTCTTAAATGTAGACATAAACATTCACGGGAAAAAGTGTCTTAAAGACCTACTATTAGTAAAAATTATAAAATGATATTTATCCTATTCTATTCAATTTCAAATCAATATTTCTACAAAGTTAACAGTCTCCCCTACGCGATGGTACCATTTTTATGACATATTTTTGACTTTTCGTTATGGTTCAAGTCTACGAAGACTAAATTGATGTTTTGTTGTTTTTGATGTAAACTTCAATATTTGATTTCCACTTAATTGTCCACCAACTTGTTGCACTTACCCGACCCATTCTACTAACTGGTTTTCCCTATTTTTATACGTACCCGACTCAAACATTCAAATTGACATATATTTCGATCTAGTTAGCAAATTTAACAAATTTGGCACCATTAGAAATGTATCGACCTCGTCCACACCATGGAAACATGAGACTTTAACTTTGACAAAGTTAGGTGGGTGAAAAATTAAAAAAATCTTCACGCAATTAATATACAATCTGATTACTCCCCAAAACTAGATCAAATTTTATTTGATCCGCCATTCTTCCTTCTTCAATGTGTCGAATAGACATAGAGCGGTGGATTTAACAGTTGTAGGTAGATTTACAACGCCATTGATGGCCGTGGCGAGCTTCAAATCAGTTTTCCTACCTCTCTCTTCTTCTCTCTATGCTACATCTATAAAGTAAAGAGCTTGGCTCATTGTAAAGGGTTGGACAGTTTTGTTTTGTACCCTCCCTTCTTCCCTTGTCTGCAAGAGAATTTGTGGAGCTTTTGAACCTCCCATTCAAGTTGTAATACAAAGTTTAACTTTGTTGGCTACTGTAGTGTATTGTATCAACTCTGGAGCAATAATATATGTCTATGGATGATTCTCAACCCTTTCATGTGTTCATTATTGTCTTCTGATCTCTCATTATAGTTTGGTTATCTGTGCATGGTAGTTGTATTACATTTCTATGGTCTATGTTAAATTGCAAAACGGGTGTCTAACATTCCTTTGGTGCATCACCTCATTAGCTTAGGTTTATTTTCTCATATCTTCTCAACCCTGTCTCCTTGGTAAGATAGAGTAGGTTTTAGAGTAGATCTTCTACAATTTATTTTTATGCACTTGAATAGAGGAATAGGAACTAGCCTTCATCTAGAGAGCTCTCTCGATTTCAAATTCCCACACTTTGAGAGATGCTCCATGTTGTGCAATCACACTGAGATTCTCAACTCATCTAGTTGCAGGCACTCAGGGGTGTTGTGATTCTACACTAACAATTTTGGCATGCCCGGTGGGACAAAGAGGTCTCCATTTTTATCATAGCAGGATTGATGTGCACTTTTTTGCAAGTTTTCAGACTTGAAGAAGCTCACGAAGTTACACATCCGACAACCCAAAGAGGTAAAATCCATTGGTTTCAACAATGCAAGCTTGTCAAGTTCATGAGAAGAATACAAACAAGGTCAAGAACTAGAGAGGAGGGACTATTTGTCTATCTGCACTTGTCCCCAGATAGAGCAAGAAGGGAAAAGAGCCCAAAGGTCTCCATCTCCACTAAGCAGGACATTGTCAATGCCTCCACCTAGTAGGTCATTCATTCAATCAACAAGGGTTCTTAGGCCAATCATAATGGCACAACCACCTAACCCCTATGTCGACTTCACCATGCAGCCCACTCACTCTCAATGCATAAAATCTAGTCCCAATTGCAACATTAAAGAGCATCCCATATTTCACTGGAGAGAACCAGACTTCTCCTAGTGACCACATTCAAGACATTGTAAATGTTTGCGTAATTCATGAGATCACTAAGATGGACATTGCAGTCAAATTGTTAGCCTCTTCACTCAAGGGTAAAGCTTCACAATGGTTCGAAGTCTAACAATAAGCTCTATTCAGGATTGGGACCATCTGTATAGAGCTCTTCACAACTAATTTGGAAAAAGGAGATAATCTATCCTTGTTGGAGCATTTAACAACAATCAAGAGGGATCCTAATGAGCAGCTGACAGATTTCAACTTTAGATTCCAAAGGACATGGGACAGATTCCATTGGCGATTAGGCCTACAGATGAAAGTGATTTCTTATACTTTCTTAGAGCTTTAAATTCTGATATTGCCTTAATGATTCAATCAATGGGAGGCACAACCTTACCTACAACCTATAACATTTCCATTAGAGCTAAAAATTGTTTAATTCAGGCTGGTAAAATTACCCCTAGGCCACCTATGCCTCTATATCCAAAACTAGGAGCTCCAAGCACTAGTCGACACCCACATTAGCTCCCATACCCACTCCAAGGAATCAAAGTTCAGCTAAAGCCTCTACCTCATCCTCTAGCACTTCAAAAGAGCTACAAGAGGTTATGAAGCAACTGTAGAACCTAGGGAATGAGCTAGTGACTATCAAAAGGAAGCAAGATTGGAGTTTCAAGATGTATCGGCCTCAAACTCAGATCGGCTGACCCCCATATAAACAAAATAAATCACCATCTCGGGCTACGGTAAAAACTAAAACCAAGGACAACCTCAAGTTGCTAGGCCTTTCTCGACCATATGACCCAAACACAGCTTCAACATCAAGGGCCTTGGTTCCAACACAAAATAATATGGCACAAGAATATGACTGGTGTTTCCCATGCAATCAGCCCCACAACCAGTCAATGTGTTTCAATGGTGCACTAAACCAGGACTTGATTGTACAAAACATTGGTGTGTCTCAAGATCCAAGTCAAGAGGAAAATCAGCAGCAAGAAACTCAGCAAGAGGCACCTCCAAGTGAGACTATGCTTGTCAATTGGTAGGCTGAAGACTTTTGTGGAGTTAACCAAGCCCCTTCTCAAAGTGTGGCTACCAATACATGATCCAAGAAAAGGAATATTGGAGAGGGATAATTATCAAACTCAAGTAATCCTCAACCTTCTATTATTCCACAAGGTATTGACACTCAAAGTGCAACTCCCAATGTGCAGAGTCAGCCCAAGCCACCCCCAGGACCCACTCAGACACTAGTTGTAACGACCCATGTGCAAGAGAAAAATGTACCAGGGAAAGGGGTAGAATAAAGATATGTCATCCCCTTTAATGTCATTGAAAAAATGGAGAAATCAAATGTTAATAATTCAATATGGGGTTCGTTAGCTATCCCAGGATAGAGAGACCTCTTGCAAGCTGCTATAGCCAATTGGTCAACCTCATACCAGCCCCCCAACCAACAAGAGAAAGTGCTTACTAATGCAACTTGGCCCAAAGGAAACCATGGAGGACAACAAGGTAAGAATTTGAAGCCCCCTCCATTCTATGTTTCGTTGATCATTGGAGACAAACTATTACAAAATTGCATGATTGATTCAGGGGCAAGTATCTCTTTAATGCCAAAACAAATTTCCGATCAGCTGGGTCTTTAATACAAAGTCATCTCCAGGGGCATAGTACAATTAGATGGGACAACAGTAACAATGGTTGGAGTCATCAAGGATTTTACCCTCACATTGCACGAATGCCCCAATGTGACATATTGCAAAATGTATCAGTCATAGACTTGTTGCCACATTTTGCATTGTGTTTGTTAAGAGACTTCACCTCTAAAATTGGAGGCTATTTGTCTATTGATTGGTCACACATGCTTTTTAGAACAAGCTATAGAGCTAAGGCTACGATCAGATCTGAGCCCATTACGGATTACCATATTGAGCCTTATGTACCCATCCCAATCAATGCCAATTGTTTAACCTTTGATCAGGAGGACCTCCCAAATGTTTGTGAGTTAGATACAAATGTTGGTTCTATTCAAGACTTGAAACTTGATGATTGGGAAAATAAGAAGCATGCTTTTGACCCTTATAAGGAGATGGAGGAATCTAAACTAGGATTCTATTGTTTGTATGAGGAGAATCATCCTCTTCTTGACATCATTAAGCTAGACCACAAAGATGATAATGAGGTATGGTAGTTATTCTTTGATGGCTCAAGAAGTAGACAAGGAGTTGGAGGAGGAGCTATGATTGTTTCTCCTCAAGGTATGAAATATTACTCGGCTTTCTCTGTTTCTAATTTTCTTGCTAAAAAATACAACAAAGTATGAAGCCCTGTCCATGGACTGCATTGGGAAAGGAAAAGAGGGATTAAAAACTTGCAAGTATTTGGTGACAGTGAGCTAGTTACAAATCAAGTTTGAGGACAAAATGCTGCCAAGAATGATCATTAAATAACTACAAGAACCGGGCACCAATTCCATCCCAAGGAAGAATAATGAAGCAAAAGACAAACTAGCAGCGTTGTAGAGAGTATCAAGAGTGATAAGTCTCAGCCCCATATCAAAGTGGTTGTGAGACTAGTTGTCCCTGATAATAACACAAGTTGGCAAGTCTTCAAGAATGATCAGCAAATTTTCAACTTTCTACAAGAAGAAGCTGAGTTCTCCTCCAAAAACCAAGAAAAATTGGAACAACAATATGGCGACCAAGTGGTGTAGCTGAGAACCAAAAAACTACCAAAGGGTCTTGTAACTTTGGAGTCAATCTTCAACCCAAATGATCAATTCTAAAAGGAGAAAGCAAGTGTTCAGGTAAAGGGTGAAGATTCAGAGCCCATTTCCATAGAAGAAGGTAAAATGTTGTGAATTGGCAAGGTAAGTACTTACCAAGAAAAATCAGAATTCAATCAAGTTGGTAAAGAAATCCCAAATGTCTTTGCTTGGACTTACAAATATTTAAGAGGTTTCAACCCAAAGTTGGAACATCACACTATCGAGTTGGATCCAGGATCTAAGCCTTCAAACAAAAGCAAAGGCCAATAAATCCTCACATTGAGCCTCTCATGAGGAAAGAGTTGAACAAGATAATTGAGGCCAGCATCATCTTCCCTATCAAGCACTCAAGTTGGGTTGCAAACTTGGTGCCTGTAAGGAAAATAAATGGAGAAATCATACTGTGTGTGGACTTTCATGATCTGAATAGAGCATCACTCAAGGATCATTATCCACTTCCATCAATGGAATAGATCCTACAGGTTGTAGTTGGCTCTAAGAGGTTTTCATTTCTAGATGGATACTCAGGATATAATCAGATAATGGTGAAAGAGGAAGATCAATTTAAGATAGCCTTCACCACCAAATGGGGTACATATTCTTATAAGAAGATGCCATTTGGACTATGAAATACCATAGAAACATTTCAATGAGCTATGAACATGGAATTCAAACACTTAATCAACAATATTGTCTTGGTATATCTAGATGATATCACCGTCTTCTCAAAGAATGTTGCAAACCATCTCTTCCACCTTAGACATGTATTCCAGAGATGTATAAGATTCAGAGTGTCATTAAACCCAAATAAGTGTGTGTTCTTTGTAAATGAGGGAAAATTTTTGGGCCACATTGTCTCATGAGAAGGGTTAACAATTGATCTTGAAAGGGTTGAAGCCATTCGAACACTTCCATTGCCAAAACATAAGAAATCTCTCTAAAGCTTCTTAGGGAGAATAAAATTTGTTCACAGGTTTGTGCCTGATTTTTCCACTCTTGTGAAGCCTTTAACAATAATGTTGAAGAAGAGTCTTGCATTTAAATGGATAGCAGAAGGAAAAGAGAGTTTCGAGGCCATTAAGCTCGTAATATCAAAGGCCCCAACTCTTGTTAACCCAGAACTTTTCAAAAGACTTCATGCTATATGCTTTTGGAGGGTCAGACACAATCTTGGATATCTTAGTTTAGCCCAACAAGGAAGGTTTAGAAAAACCCATAGCCTTCTTCATCAAAGCTTGGAGGATTACGAGGTAAAGTAATCTTTCATTGAGAAGCATCTCCTTGCAGGTCATTCAAAGTTTTAAATAGTTAAGATATTTAGTCTCGAATAATAAGATTCAACTGCTAGTGTCTCATGCTGGTGTCAAGGATTTTCTCCTAAACAAGGACTTGAATGAGAAGAGAGCAGGTTGGATCACTCGGGTAATGGAGTATGACATTGAAATCAAGGTGACCAAACTAGTTCGTGGCAAGGGTCTGTGTGAGCAGCTCGCTTCCAAGAAACAAGTTGAGTTAGTGGATGAAAAGGAGGTCATCCTATTACTTCAGAATGATCAAGAACAACCATCTAATGATACACCTATTCCATGTTGGACTCAAGCCTTGGTGCATTATCTCTAAATAGGTTTGTGCCCTCCAGAATGGAACAAAGCAAAAAGGAGATACTTCAGACTACAATCCATCCCATATGTGCTTGTTGGCGGAGTCTTGTTCAAAAAGGATATCAATAGTGTCCTATTGAGGTGTATTGGGATAGGCCAAATTGAGAGAGTGTTGCATGAGTTCCAGGAGGCCACCTTGCCCCTTGATTAACAACTCTCAAAATCATGAAAAATGGCTAAATCTTGGCCCATGGTGTTTAGGGACTACTACTCATCGATCAAGAAGTGCGAGAAGTGTGTGTTCTTCACAGGGAAGGAGAAGTTAATAGCCCGACCCTTTGCCCAATTTTAGCGGATCAGCCATTTATGTCATGGGGATTAGACTTCATTGGAGTGATTAACCCAAACTCAAGCTAGGGCCATAATTGGATACTTATAGTAACGGAATAGTTCACCAACCTGGACAGAGAGCGGTGGCACTTAAGGAAGAAAATGTATCCAACATATTGGATTTCTATGAAGGAATAGCCACCGTGTTTGGATTTCCTTTCCACTATTAAATCAAATAATGCATTGGCATTCCTAGGTACAAGGATCACTTTGTATGTGTTGCAAAAAAATGACGTATACCTCAGCACTTCATCAAACTATTACCCTCAAGGTAATGGCCAAGCTGAGTCCTGAAATAAGAACCTATTAAGGATTATCAAAAGGACTCTTGATGAAAATTAGAGACTTGGAATACAAAGCTCAAATAAGCTCTGTGGACTGATAGGATCACATCCAAAAGGGCCACAGAAACTCCCCATATAAGCTTGTATATGGAAAAGAGGCAATATTGCCCATATCATTGGAGTTTCTTGCTTTGGAGCTCATGAAATAGTTGGAACTAGCCAAGTTTGAACCTATGGAAATTAGGTATACATAGTTGATGGAAGTAGGAGAGGAAAGAGAGCATGCAATGCAAGTCATGGAGAAGGATCAAGCATTGATCAAGAAGAGTTTTGATAAGAAAGCAAGAACAAGGACCTTTCAAGAAGGGGACTTAGTTCTAAAATGGGATGTAGATCGAGAAAAACTAGGAAGGCATTCCAAGTTTGATGCCATTTGGAGTGGCCCCTACATGATCACAAGGTGTAAAAGTAGCAATGCTTTCCAGCTGGCTAAATTGGATGGCAAAGAATTACAGATTCTAGTCAACAGGATCCATCTCAAACATTGCTACTTGAAAAGGAAGGTTCCACCCTTGTAAATATTAGCATAGGACTTTAATTTCCCTAAGTGCATATGCACATTGTCTTGTTGTAGCATAGGTTTTATTTCCCTAAGTGCTCTGGCACATGTTTTTATTTCTCTAGGTTTGCATCATTATACAGTTCAATGTGCCTCCAAGTGAATGTGCCAGGCCCTTCAGCATTTTCAACATCAAGACACATAGTTGTCGTAATAGTTACTCATTTTAAAATAGAACAAATACAGAGCAACTAAAATCGGGTCTCAAAGGGTCCATTTCCAAAAGAACAGGACCAATGTTAGGCCACCACCCATGACTCCATGCCCAATGGATACAACAAGGAAACTGATCTCTTCATCTAGTAGGAAGATAACCCTATGAGTCACCAAATTTTTATCTCAATTTTACCCCCTGAAAAAAATGATCAAACATGACCTCTGCAGAAAGAAATCCAAGGGACATTTCCATTGAACGAGCCTATGTTTCAAATCCGATAGTCAAGTTATAGGCAAGCTCTACAATGGAGTAGTAGGGTTGGGGAAGGGCCAAATAGTGTCACAGAAAACTAGAGGCTCAAAGGAGAGAAATGGAGAAAGGCTCAAAGTCTTCGAGCTTTACAAATGATTCAGAATGAGCCCAAATTGACTAAGTATGGAAGAATCAGCGGAAGCTTCCACGTGCCTCATCAACACTTCTCCAAAGGTTAAACCCAAAAGTAGAGGCTCAAACAAGCATGGAGCTTCCACATGCCCTAGACTCGAAAAGGGATAGAGTCGGCCATTGAAAATTCCAAATGAGTGGAAAGAACCACGTGTCAACTCGATGTAATTTCAAAAGAGAAAGCTCAAGGTGGAGACTCAAACTAGCATGAGCTCTCCACGTGGTCAAGGTCTAATAGAAGTCAAAGAGCAGTGGGCCCAAATTAGTTAAGTATAAGAGTGTTATAGGAGGTGCCAAGTGTCTCAATGGTGCACATTCAAAGGCATGGCCCAAAGTGGAGAATTAAACAAGCATCAAGTCTCCACGTGTCCCGAGTCAGATATATGGCCCCGCCAAACAAAAGGACTTAGCCAAAACATAAAGGAATGAAGCAAATCCACAGAAGGTACCACGTCTCTCTTCAGCGAAAATTTCAAAAATGAAATCTAGGAGTGGTCCCCAAACATGCACCATCTCTACACGTGGCCATTTTCCAAGTCAAAAAGGGTCGGCGGGCACGGGAGGACTTTTCACCTAAATGGAAAATGCGGACTAGCGGGCTTGAGGATGGTTTTTTGAAAGAATGGATTGAGGGGTGTGATGCTTTTTGTGCATTTTTGTATTTTTTTGCCAAAGGGAACAAAGTAAATTTCAGGCACGCAAACCCGTTCTGCTAGCTACTTTTCACCATTTTTGTACGGATACGACTAAAACATTCAAATGGATACATATTTCGATTTAGGGCCAAAAATTCAACAATTTGGCACCATTAGAAAGGTCTCGACCTCGTCCACGCCATGGAAACATGAGACTTTAATTTTGATGAAGTTAGGTGGGTGAAAAATGGGAAAATGTCTTCATGCCATTAAATTTACAATCCGATTCCACTCGAAAACTAGATCGATTCAATTTGATATGCCATTGTTCCTTCTTCAACATGCTGTAGTAGACATAGAGTGGTAGACTCGACATATTGTGGGTGGATTTGCAGTGGCATTGATGGTCAGTAGCTAAGCTTCAAATTATTTTTCCCACCTCTCTCCTTCTTCTCTCTATGCTACATCTATAAAAGAAGGAGCTTGGCTCATTGTAAAGGGTTGGATAGTTTTGTTTTGCACCCTCCCTTCTTCCCTTGTCTGTAAGAGAATTTTTGGAGCTTTCAAACCTCCCATTCGAGTTGTAATACATATGGAGCAATAATATATGTCTATGGATGATTCTCAACCCTTTCATGTGTTCATTTTTGTCTTCTAATCTCTCATTATAGTTTGGTTATCTGATGCATGGTAGTTGTATTGCATTTCTATGGTCTGTGTTAAATTGCAAAACGGGTGTCTAACATTCCTTTGGTGCATCACCTCGTTAGCTTAGGTTTATTTTCTCATATCTTCTCAACCCTGTCTCCTTGGTAAGATAGAGTAGGTTTTAGAGTAGATCCTCTATAATTTATTTGTATGCACCTGAACAGAGGAATAGGAACTAGCCTTCATCTGGAGAGCTCTCTTAATTTCAAAGTCCCACACTTTAAGAGATGCTCCATGTTGTGTAATCACACTGAGAGTCTCAACTCATCTAGTTGCGAAATTAGGGGTGTTGTGATTCTACACTAACAATTACCTTTGCTAGCATATGTAATTCCCACAAAATTACACACTAGAAAACCACAAAAACTATCAAAATAATTTTTTTCTTTATTTTCTTGTTACATGACACGACAAGATCCCAAATAGAGTAACTTAAGGTCACAAGGGACACTAACACAAAACATGGAACCACATAGACATCAGGAAAACACTAGAGCTCACGATTAACAAACTTACTCACAAGGGATGTACATGTTTCAAAGACTCAACCCCACACGAGAATCCTAAGGCTAGCAATATCCTACATCTTTCATGGTTACATCTTTGTTATGATTCAATTTCATCATTTAACCTTATAGATTGAAGAGCATTTAACATATAGGCAAATATTCTTGTTCCCAAAGCTACATCTTCAATATTTCATTTTACATCATTGTTCAAAACACATTATGCTTATGAAATATGTGCTCATACCTTAAGGTTATATATATTTCCCATTTTAATAAAAAAAACATTTGGATCTCAATGATGCCCTCCTTAAATTTCATTTTTTTAAGATCATCTAGGGAATTTTAGTTAGTTCGTCATCATTCAAGGTGCATAAGACTTTTATAACAATTATTTCATAGTTTCATCTCGATTACCCATGTTCTAATTATATTTATGTTGTTACATAGATCTCCTATTAACCTTGTTTATAGAACATTTACGATTCGTGTAACTCTTACTTTCCACTTAGGGATTCAAGACCTCAAAAGACTTGGAATTTTTTTAAACAGGTGAAACATCATACACGGATATAATTACTAATGAGGATGAGAAGAAAGGACATGTTCCAAAGTGTTCGTAGTTTTCATGGTTTACATACTTATAACAACTTGTTTTCTTAGATATCCCTCCTTCAATAAACCACAAGCTACGCACACAAGCCATATGTCATTGTCTCAAGATTTACGCCTTTACTACTATGAGTTATGCTTTATTCATCTATATTATCTAGCATGGTAAGTTTCCAAATATTAATTATCAATTGAATACATGTCTACCACACACGTGATCCTCATGAGGCTCATATTTGAGATGAGAAAGGATGTTTCCAAAGGTAAAGCTCCCACACAAAACAAATCTCTATTTTTTTCTTATAAATAGAAAAGGGGCTAACCTTAAGTTAAGGGAGTGGTTCTGGTTACTCTTTACCTTCCCAATATCATCTTAACAGACATCATTTCTATGATTGATTTATGAATACCTTATTCACCCACAAATGACCTCTTAAGAGGTACTAGAAATATCTTAACCCTATCTACACAACAAGGTAAACAATCTACAAGGAAGTCTACTACGAGGTAGAAAATACATTCCATGCTTTCATATAGGAAAAAACACCAAGGATCCATTTGACAAGCTTACCAATGAGGCATACCATGCTCACACTCCTTAACCTCATGAGAGATCCTTGAGTTCCAAGTAGCTACAAAGTTCAAGGGACTCTTGACTATGTGTAACTTTTCAAGATGCATTAAGGATATAAGCAAGGTATCTATGTAGGAGGATTACTAAAGTACATATTGAGTATCACGCCACACATTATACTCGAACCTTAAATTAAATTGTGAATATGAAGGTTATTTATAATGTTACAAGGATATATTTTCTTAAGCATGCAAGGGTACATAATCATTTGTGTCCAAAGTTTGGTAGGTATATATTAAGGGAACAAAAAAATTTATTTCCCATTGGTCCAGTATAGTGGTTCAATTAATGGATCATAACATAATTAAGGTGAAAATTTCATAGGGAGGAATTTAGGAAGCCATCAATTTTTCATATGTTTAGAACTAACCTTTCTACCATCCATGATGTAAATGCATAATGGAAAAATAAACTATTCAAGACCATTGATTTTCTTTGGGAGTGTAACTAAACCATAACAATTCAATAACTAACTACATTTTTATCTTATGACATGTCAACCATGATTTAGTCAATTTATTTCAAAAGGTACAAGGACTCGAATATCCATTTTGTAAAAGTAACTAATTCATTTATTTCCTAGGAGTAGTAGTGCATGTTAAAATCGATTTTATTTTCAGCATTGAATGATTCACATGAAATTTCATACCATTTAAACATGAGAGATACTTTACAAATCAAGATCATTATTTTCCTTCTTCATTCCTTAAATCAAAACAATATATCATAATGTAACTACACATTCTTTTCAGACAATGATATGGAACTACTCTTTCTAATTACATATATACATACAATGTTAGGAGGTGCATAAATAAAGTAAATGTCACTAGCATAGAATGATGTCCATCCACTATGTCATACCACCTACATCCACATGGTGTCAGTGCTAAGTTGGCATGGAATAACCCCCATCTAGCTAATTATGTGATCATATATCTGACAGTTCTTGTTCCCCCAAAACATACTTAGTCTTTTTATTTCATTCATACTAAGAGGGTTTAGAGAGAGTAAACATCAATTTATACAATGTTTATGAGAGAGAGAGAGAGAGAGAATTCATAACTTTCCATGTCATAACTTATTTCATTCACAATTTAGTCATATAGAGAGAGAGAGAGAGAGAGAGATACAATAGTGCATATTTTTTTATTTTCAAGTTCATCTATTTTTTATACAATAACATGTGGGGATCAATTATGAAGGAAAGAGTATTTCAAAAAATAAAACAACTTTCAACATTGGATGGAGGGACTGGGTGGTAAAAAGGATGACCCGAGATCAAAACCACAATGCAACTCAAATAGCTGAAATAGGCTACAAAATGACCTCTATAAAGGGGTGAATGCTAAGAAAAAGAGGTAAAGGTATCTCATGACCTCTAGTAATATAAAAAAATAATATTTGAGAATTAAGGATGGAAAGAATAGATGCACGATGCATGTTTTGGAGGTGTAACTCCAAGGCAAAAATTTGTAGTTTAAAATCTGCATTATCATTTCAACGTAGTTCAACTGGCCACAACATGGCCTTGTAAAAGTGTATATGGGTGACCAAAAAATTTACAGATAATTCCAATCTATTTCCATATATCAAGATCTCAAGGAACCAGAAAAAGTAGGATCCAACTCACATAACTCATTTGTGGGAACATCGTTCAAGAGGGAAAATTGAGTTTTAGCATTTTATGCCTACACCTAGTAGGCTACATAATCCCCGACATGAGCATGAAAATCTTATTGTCCAACCTTCATAGTGAAGGCCGGGTATTTCTTGTATAACATGGGAGGGCTATGAGGTGACAACCAATATTTTTCATGATCTACGGTTTAGTTTTATGAGGAAAATATAAATCAAGTTTGCAAGCATACTAGTAGACATCCCCTTTATATGACTCATTCTTAATGTAAGGTGAAGCATAATGGAAAGATTCCAAATCATGGATTAGATAGTTTTTTACATTAAATCAATCATCATTACGACTCAGGTATTGTTATCAGGTTGAAAAATGCTACACTCATGATGTAATATTTTATATGTATAAACATTAAAAGGAAATCAACATTTTAATTTTCTTTAATTAAAACCCATATCATCTAATACAACAACATTACACAAAAAGAACTAGAGAGGGAGAGGAATAATACCATGTAATTTTTGATGAGGTAGAGGAGTGGTGTTTAGTTGCTTTATGGGATGCCTTGAAATTTTGTTAAATAGTTTGCGTGCATTGCAAAACCTTCACATTTGATATTGATGGTTTTCAATTCTTACTCTACGCCCTCCAAAATTAGTTTCTTAAGCTCTCCAAATAATTTTCAATAGACCCTTTCTAAGAATATCTTACAATCCATGCATTCCATGAATCTACATTGGTTTGATGCATTTTGAAAAACAATTTACGTGTCATGTGAGGCCACATTCTTTAAAGACATTTTGGCAAACAATTTGCGTGCCAAGTTCATATTTCCACATTTTTCATACATATCTACTTGACATATACAAATACAACATCTGACAAGAGACTCATTCAAAATATCCATTATACTTTGGTGTAAATCCATATGTAGACAAAAAGTCATGCACTTACTAATATTATTATACCGAAAATTATGTAATTTCAATAATGGATCTTGTGTAAGAAAAGTATTCACTAGAGACCCATCGTGTAGTTCATTTATTTTTCTTGTTGGTGTTCACTTCCTGTTTTCTTGCACATTCGTCACTCATAAAAATAGGTCTGCAGTGGTCTCAGGGATCCCAATCTTCCAATTATCACTCATTTTTCGTCACTTGTCTGTGGACAATGGCACCTAGTGTTGGATATTAGTGTCGTGAACTCTTTTCCATCCTGGAAACCCTTGTCTTCTTTGTGTTTGATCTTATTTTTAACATTTGAGGTTGGTCTTTTCTATTCTCCCTCTCATCACCCAAAGTAATAGTCAGCATATAGGGTCATTAGTCTTGAAATTCAACAAGATAAACCTATACAAACTCAACATACATACCATTATATGGGCGGACTATTCTTATCAAGCGCTATATATCTTCATAGAGGAAAGGAATACGTTTGGGTTACTTACTCTATATACACACACTTTGGATTAAAAGGGGAGTTCATTCTATTGTATCCACATATTTTCATTTTTACATCTAGTTATTATGCGACATCTTGGTGTCATTCGCGCTAGAAAACCTAGGAGAACTATTTCACAGACAAGAACAGAACTACATTGGGTCTAAGATGTATTGTAGTGCTCAACCGTAAGATAACCATTACAACATCGAGGATATTCTAACCCATTCATTTACATATTTATTTTCTAGGGTTTGATTCTTTGTGTGGCATTTTTACAGGGTATTATTTATTGTGAGTTTAAGGAGACATCAACTAACCAAGTGTGAAACTCACATGACCAAAGGTAAGTAATTATGAAGTCCTGCGACCTTATCCGAACTAGGTCCCAATATTTTTGTAGAAAAAAGCACCCAAAATCAATACCATGTCACTCAAAGGTGCCTCGATCCTCCATAGTGCCCTAGTCTAGCAAATCCACTCGTCTGATTTTTTTGTGTTTTGTAATGAAGGTCTATTATTTTGTTTGATCACACTTTGTCTAGTTTTAGGCCACTACAAGGTAAGTCAAATCTAGGTAAGTACCATATCCTTCTTATTTTCTTTCATTTATAAAATCAAAGTAAATTATTTAACATTTATATTTCACTTTATTTCATTTATATCATTTATGTACTTTAGATTCATAATAAACTACAAATTTTATATAATCATTATTGATGAACCCATAGCTTAGAACTATTTTCCTAGGATCCACTAAAACCCTAATGTCTAATGATATCACTTCTCCTTCCTGGGCTAGTCATGCCTCATGTGAGTGTTAATACTATATATGGTGAGGTAACCATAGCTGAAATCACTATGCTATATCATGGTGTAACTATGTTGGATCATATTCAACAAAAAATCTTAGCCAAGGAATACAATGTGCCTAGTAACTTTGATAATTCTACCATTGACATAGTTTCTAATCCGATGAGCTTCACTCATTATACACCATGTTATACTATTAGCCATGATCCTCCTTCTAAAATTTCCAAAGAAAATATAGATGATACTCTCATTAATTTCATGTTTGGCCTTGACAATAATACACATGTGCATGTTGATTCTCATACTAGTCAGGACACTACTCTAGCTACATCTCATGTTGCTTCTATTTTTGAAAATGCTTCTCATGATACATCGCATACTAGTTCGCATTCTCCTTCATACTATGTTGATGATACACTTAAGGACATTCTTCTATCTAAGTCTCTCTTTGATGAAACAATTGATAGTCATGATTCTACTTCCTTACATACTACTGAGTGTGAATCCCCTACTCCATTGTCATCTTCTTTTGAGGTTGTATCCAATAACATGCATGAGTCATCTCCATCTATTATTTCATCTGCGTCTATTGTTTCACTTCCTCTTACTAACACATCTGCGCATACGATGCTTCCTCTCATAGGGATGTTTCTAATGTTAGTCATACTACTTCTATTGATTTTCCATGTCCTAAATCACCTATTACTCATTTGGAACCACCTTCTAGTGTGACCTTAGCATTGAAATTTCCTTTCTCTTCTCTATGTTTCTATGGTTACTCATAATGGAAAATTACAACCGCTTAACAAACTATTTCCCTACATGCATGTTGGTCATTTATAGTCTCATGTCTAATATATGAAATTATAAAGAAAGGCCTAATATGCACCCATCGATAATAATTCACTACATGCAAATCATATTCCCAAAAATATTCATAACTCAGAGTTTCCCAAAGATTTTGTTTCGCTACATTTACATATTTCGATGGTACTACAAACCACTTTTTTCATCTTAAGCATTATCGTATGGATATGGATTCATATTCTAATTATTAAATATTACTTAAATCCTTTCTCCATAATCTCACATATGACTCTTTCCAATTGTACACTCATCTACCCTTTAGATCTATTAGTACCTATTATGAGATGGAAGAATCATGTCTTCGTAAATTCATAGTCAACAATGTCCCTAGAGTTACCTAAAATCACCTACCTAGCTTACATCAAGGTAAAAAGAACCTATCATTGATTACATTCTATGATTTGTAATGATTTCATGCACAAAATAATGTTTCAACCTATAAAATTAGAGAAGTAATTTATCTTTTGTCGTGGTTTGATTCCTCCCTTGAAACAATGATTGTAATACGACACATGTGAATCAATCATGCTTCTATGCTATAGGGTCATTGACTTAAAAAAATATCTCAATATTGTATATGTTATCAATCCTCCTCCTATTTTTTTTACCACTACATAATTTCGTTCTTCTCCACTCCCACCTGTTGAGCATCCTACATAGTCTCCATCTCCTCCTCACAAGAAAATCCGACCATCTCCATTATGTAGGCATACTTTATCTCCTCCTCCACATAGTGCTACACCTTAGAATCCTCCTCCTATATCATGGGAACCATTACATTTTTATCATCATGCTAGGCCCCATGATGTGTTGTGTACATTACTTGACAGAATTTAATATGCTTACCTTCTAATCAACATCATCCACCTCACCACTTGCAGTGCTAGCGTGATATACCTTACTACAACTATCACCATATCAATAGCCATAGAGATAATGATTGTTATGCCCTTCACAGTCACATGAAAAAAATTAGAATACAAGGGCATCATTTCCATTGGCTCTCACTCATGTGAGCAGTCTATATTTCCACTTCCCAAAGAGCCATGCTATTACTCCGATAGAGTTATCTCCTCCATATAGTTCTAAGGTCATTGATCATCCACCACCATAGGTTATTACTCATGCACGCTCTCCATGGCATCCATCCATTACTTCACCATCTCATTTGCCATGTCATGCTACCACCACACAATTTCTTTCACAACCCTTCACATCTCCACTTCCAATAATGCTCCACTCGATATCCAGCTTCATCTCATATGCTCATGTTTCTTTGATTCAATATGCTTCCACCGCTTCACACTAGCTTGGTATTTGGTAGGTGATTTTTATCACCTTACCCCTTGATGATGCACTCATGTTCTTATAGTTCTTACATGACTGTTGAGGGATATGTTACAATAAGAAACCGCTTTTCACGCACTTTCTTGATTCCTCTATAGAACATTATCCAATCATTTCCCGATGACACACTCTTGCTATATGGTTCATTCTTGACTACTAAGGGGTCTTATATAAATGAACCCTATCATCTCTACACTATGGGAGATTCCATTATATTCCCCTCTTATTCATTATGTTAACATACATTATTCTACAAAGATTTAGGACCATTTATTACTCGTATAGTATTTATTTTTGCTTCATCATTCATCACAACATTACACATACACTACATTTATTTTATCATCACCATCACATTACATACATTATCTATCATCATAAACAATGATCATTAACATATCATATATATAATTATGCATTGCAATCATCACATCAATAAACACCAAATACACCGACATAGGTCAATAATCCATATACATATATATCGAATCATAGTTACAAGAATCTCATCACTAGGAGAAACACCCAATCCATCACTACATCAATACATCATATCTCATCATCACTATCACTATCTATGGCTGCAAGAGCCCTAGAACTAGAAGCCTCACCACTCACACTACATTTTTTATCGCGGCCCCTATATATATCTACCTACTTACATAGTAGTATGTTCTCCAAAGAATGTACCGTGAAGTGACTCAATTTCAATAAAATTTGTAAATATATCCCGTGTTATAGGGCCACCACCCACTTCTTCTCTATCTCATCCTATCTCCTCACAAGCCTCATTCCTCTCAAGCAATAGTATAACACATTTCACTACTAATATCATCATTAGCTCAAAAATGGGTGTGCTAACCCACAATATCATCTACGTGTTCTAAAATACTTCCACCTGCGAGGATATTGGTGGCCACATTACACGTAAATTTACAGATGGATGGGTCCATAATCAATAACCAATAAACATCACCTACAATCACAAAAACAACGCATTAGAAAGCCATAAGCATCACACAACCATGTAATGAATCATACATAGTCTCACTTCGTTATCGCAACTACTACATCATTGAGGGTGGTCCTCGACCTTCTACTCTTCCTCCTAGTGGTGCTCTTGTCACCGCTACAAAGACTGGAAATAATTATACCCACCAATGTGAGGCCCACCATCGATGGTATGCCTCTGTATACCCCACGTAATCCCCATCTACCGGGCTCTAGCTTTGCATTTGCCTCATCTAGACAAGGATGTACTAGCTATGTTCTCTATGGCTTGGTCTATCTCCTTCCCTCCTAAGTGCTCTAAAGGATTGTAACAACATATATGGCTCTAGGGGCACATCCTGAGCCATACCAAGCTATCATGATACCCTCTACACCTAAACCAACTAGGCCACCCTAGGAAAGTGATCCTCCGACCACATATTATGACGCATGCATCGTAGCTCTATAGAATCCTTTTTCCACCCTCCATACTCTCGGTGTGGTATCCATATAATGGCCCTTGGCCCCAACTAATCTATCATAGCTCTATAGGCATATGTCTCAATGTTCCTCCCATGCATAACTACCCATCTCCTAGGGAAAATGTCTCGCCTCACTCACTCTTCCCGAGGTCAACCGATCAACCTTAACACTACAATATGCTCAAAGGTATATAGATGTAATAATTTTGTAGCCCCAATGCCACCCACATACTCCTCCTATTAGGTTATGGATCCTATTTTCATGTGTGAAAGTGTTGAATACTATACACTAAGAGTATTGTACACTTTTGATGTATCCTCATCGGATTCAGGTGGCACAACCCTTGAATTTTTTTTTTTGGCGTAAATTTTTTTGCCTAAAAAAATGCACCCAACATATCAAGAAACATGCTCTTCTCATATGGGTGATATTTTTGAGCATAGGTTTTTGGCATGGTTTTGGCCCATGGTTTTGATACCCACGGTATTGTAAAACTGCTTAAGCAGTTGCCTACTTATATGGTTTTATGCATATGGTAGGGTATAATGAAAAACATTGCAGATGTGCTTTGAATTTAGTCATGAATTTATTGATTTTGTTGAGCATAGCTCTAAATGGATCTGGGTATTGTATTGAGAGAGCGGTGGCTTGTAATAAATCCGAGCAAGTGATTCTTGGTGTACGTAGCCCAAATTGGGTGAACCACATTAAATACTATCTCTTTGTTTTGTGTTATTTTATTATGTCATTTTATTTGAGATCTATAATAATTTCCGCATATTAGTTTCTAATGTTGCGATTCTCATGAGGGATTATTCCACATATTTTATCACTTATTTCCTAACAATTAGTATCGAGCTCTGGTTTGGTTTGTGAAGTGTTGAATCATAAGGAAATTTTTATCTTGAATGGGAGCTATGGCAGATAATGGAAGATCTAGGGTTGATAAATTCAATGGGTAGAATTTCAGTCTTTGAAAGATGCAGATGGAAGATTACCTTTATCAAAAGGATCTTTATACTCCACTATCTAAGAAGGTGAACAAACCCTTAAGCATGACAAATGTAAAATGGGATTTTTTGGATAGGAAGGCACTTGGGACAATCTGGTTGTGTCTTGCATCTTTGGTATTATTTAATGTTTCAAAGGAAAAGAATACAAAAGAACTGATGGATGCATTAGGGAAGTTGTATGAAAAACCCTCTTCCTCTAATAAGATATTTTTAATGAAAAAGTTGTTTAATATGAAGATGTCTGAGAATGGTTCAGTAGTAGATCATCTAAATGATTTTAATATGGTTGTAAATATGCTAGCTTTGGTTACAATAGAATTTGATGAAGAAGTTAGGGATTTATTAGTTCTGTTCTCTTTACCTGAGAGTTGGAATAGCTTGGTAATGGTGGTAAGCAACTCGGTTCCAGATAACTCAAAGTTAAATTTTGAGGATGTTGTAGGGGTGATTCTAAGTGAGGAAATGTGAAGAAAAATCTTTGGTGAATTTTCTACTTCAAGGAATGCTTTGACAAAGGCAAACTAGAGGGAGATAGAATAATACAAAAGCCATGGAAAATCGAAGGATCAAGCAAGGTCAAAATCCAAAAGCAAGATAGTATGTTGGCACTGTGGAAAGTCTGGGCATGTAAAGAAGGACTGTTGGGAGATTTGGGACAAGAAGAAACAACAGGAAGAAAACAAGGAGGCAAATGTGGCAACAAGTAATGTATGTCAGGATGATTTAATTCTTTCTTTACACAATATTACTAAATCTTGGGTTTTAGATTCAGGGGCTTCTTTCCATGCTTCTCCACATAGGCATTATTTTGTTGATTATGTTTAAGGAGATTTTGGGCATGTTTTTCTTGGTGATGATGAGCCTTGTAACATAGTTGGAAAAGGTTTTGTTCAGGTTAAGATGCAGAATGGGAATACTTGGCTATTGAAGGATGTTAGACATGTGCCTACATTAAGATGAAATTTGATATCAGCAGGGTAGTTGGGAAGTGATGGTTGTACTATGATATTTACAGCGGACTCTTGGAAGGTTACCAAGGGTGATCTTGTGGTGGCAAGAGGTAATAAGGTTGGAACCTTGTATTTAACCACTTATAGCACTAATGTTTATAATCTTGTGGCTTCATAAGTAGATACAACATTGTGGCACTATAGGCTTAGTCATATGAGCCATAAGGGCATGGAGATCATAAAGAAGGATTTTCCTAGATATAAAAAAATAGGTTTGGAGTTCTGTGAGGACTGCATATATGGGAAACAGAGTGAGTAAGGTTTCTCAAGGTTGAACCTATAAAGAAAGAGAGTAAGTTAGAGCTCATGTATTCGATGTGTGGGGCCACTCGTATTATCTCTTGGGGTTCAAGTTATTATGTTACTTTTATTGATGATGCAACAAGGAAATTTTGGGTTTATTGTATTAGAATCAAATATGATGTATTTGACACTTTTGTTAAATGAAAGCCTTGGTAGAGAATGAAACAAGTCTTAAGCTAAAATTTCTCAGTCGATAATGGAGGGAGTATTGCAAATTGAATTTGATTATTACTATTCTAAGAATGGAATCCATAGGAAAAATATGGTTCCAGGAACTCCACAATAGAATGGGGTATCAGAAAGGATGAACAAAACAATAATGGAATGTGCTAGGAGCATGAGGTTACATGCAAGACTACCTCTTTCTTTTTGGGCAAAAGCGGTGAGCATAGCTGTGTACTTGATAAAAAAGGACCCTCAAGTGCCTTGGATGGAGGCATACCTGAGGAGGCTTGGTATGGTAAGAAATTTGATTATTCATTTCTTAGAGTCTTTGGATGTGAGGTGTTTGTTCATATAGACAAGGATGATAGGACCAAGCTAGAGGCTAAATCAGAAAAATGTACTTTCATTAGTTATGGTGGTGATGACTTTGGATATAAATGTTGGAGTATTAAGGAAAATAAAATCATTTGATCTAGGGATGTGGTCTTTAATGAGAAAGTCATGTATAAGTAGTAGTTGCAGGAAAATAGGGAAGAATCCAAGAAATAATATGTAGTGGTAGAGGATCTTCCGGATGGGAAAGTGACACATGAATTAGTTCAGGAACCCCCTCAACAGGAACCCCAAACTCCTATATTGAGGAGGTCTTCTAGGGTAAGAAGAGAACCTAAACATTTTTCTCCTTCTCTTTATTATTTATTACTCACTGATAGTGGAGAGCTAGAGAGCTTTGATGAAGCAATATAGGTAGATGCCAAGAAGAAGTGGGAGCAAGCCATGGATGAGGAGCATCAGGCTCTCATGGAGAACCAGACATGGGATTTAGTAAAGCTACCCAAAGGAAAAGAGTATTACTGAAACAAGTGGGTGTTCAGAGTCAAAGAGGAAGAAAGAGGAAAGAAAAGATACAAGGCCTGGTTGGTGGTCAAGGGGTTTGCACGAAAAAAGGTATAGATTTTGATGAGATTTTTTCTCCTGTAGTAAAAATGACTTCTATTAGAACTGTTCTAGGAATAGTTACAGCAGAAGACTTACACTTAAAGCAACTTGATGTAAAGACTACATTTCTCCATGGTTATTTGGAGGAGGAACTATATATGCAGCAACCAGAGGGCTATGAGGTCAAAGGTAAAGAGGAGATGGTGTGTAAACTGAAGAAGAGCTTGTATGGCTTGAAACAAGCTCCACGTCAATGGTATAAGAAATTTGATAGCTTCGTGATGGAGCAAGGTTATATTAGATGTCATTCTGACCATTGCATGTATACAAAGAAATTTGAGGATGGCAATTATATTATCCTGTGTCTATATGTGGATGACATGTTGGTTGCAGGTAAAAACATCCAGGAAATAAAACTACTCAAGAAGCAACTAAGTGAATCCTTTACTATGAAGGATTTGGTCATGCAGCTAAAAAAAAATCCTTGGTATGAGGATATCTTAGGATAGGAAGGAACGAAAGCTGAATTTATCTTAGGAAGAGTACATTAAGAAGGTCTTGAGAGGTTTTATATGCAAGATGCTAAACCGGTTCGGGACTCCTTTGGCGGGTCACTTCAAGTTATCAAAGGAATAGTGTCCTAAGATAGAGCAAGAGAGAAACGAGATGTCGAAGGTACCTTACTCATTAGCAGGTTGGCAGTTTGATGTATGCCATGGTGTGTACTAGGCCTGATATTGGCCATACAGTGGGAGCGGTGAGTAGATTTATGAGTGATCTAGGTAGAGATCACTGACAGGTAGCAAAGTGGATCCTTCGGTATTTGAGAGGGACCATGGGGAAATTTTTTTGCTACAGTGGATCAAACACCACTTTGTGTGGTTATGTAGATTCAAATATGGCTGGAGATGTAGATAGTAGGAGGAGCACAATAGGTTATGTTTACACTGTAGGTGGGAACAATAGTAAGCTAGATTTCACGACTACAAAAGTTGGTGGCTTTGTCAACCATGGAGGCTGAGTATGTTGCTGCCATAGAGGCAAGAAAGGAAATGATTTGGTTACAACAATTACTTGAGGAGTTGGGGCATAAGCAGGAGGAAGGAAATTTGTATAGTGATAGTCAGAGTGTTATACACCTAGCTAAGAACTCTGCTTTCCACTCTAGGACAAAGCATATACAGTTAAGGTACCATTTCATCAGAAAACTTTGGAGGAAGAGAAGTTCAAGTTGGAGAGAATTCATACCAATCATAATCATGTAGACATGATGACCAAGGTGGTCACAAGGGAAAAAATGAAGCTGTGTTCAGCTTTGGTTGGTCTTCACAGAAACTAGTGAAGGGTTGAGAAGCTTCCTCAGAGGAAAACTAGTCTCCAAGTGGGAGATTGTTAGGTTGTGGAGTCTGTTTTCATGTGTGAAAGTGTTGAAGAATGTACACAAAGAGTACTATACACTTTTCATGTATCCTCACCGGTCCAGGGGTGGTAGCCCTCGGGTTAGGTTAGGGGCATAGCCCCTAATTTTTTTTTTTTTGGGCGTAATTTTTTTGCCTCGAAAAAAACACCCCACATATCGGGAAACGTGCTCTTTCATATGGGTGAGATTTTTGACCCATGGTTTTGATACCCGCGGTATTATAAAAATTCTTAAGTAGTTTCTACTTATATGGTTTTATGCATATGGTAGGGTATAATGAAAAACATTGTAGATGTGCTTTGAATTTGGTCATGTGAATTCTGTAGAGTTTGTTGAGCATAGCTCCAAATGGATCTAGGTATTGTATTGAGAGAGTGGTGCAAGTGATTCTTGGTGGAAATAGCCAAAATTGGGTGAACCACGTTAAATACTATCTCTTTATGTTGTGTTATTTTATTCTGTAATTTTATTTGAGATCTATAATAATTTTTGCATATTAGTTTCTACTGTTGCAATTTTGTGAGGGATTATTCTGCATATTTTATCACTTATTTCCTAACACCTCCTATGTAAATCATTATAGATATTTATATAGGTCACCAACACACATTATGCCCAAGCATACTTAGTACTCTCTTCCTCGATTCGGTGACAAATATCATGCATCTTATATAAGATTCCTACAACACCACACTCTACTTCAATCGATGACGCTATCACCATGACAATAAATGTCCGTAATCATGGAACACCCGATTTCATAATTACATCTAGGATAATATGGGCTTGACTCGGAACTCAAGTCCCTATAAAATATCACCTAGTCTCTCTCATCCACCTCTCGTATATCATCCATAGCCATAACCTATACACTCTCTCCAACACTAAGAAATTGCAATATGCGATACACATCCTTTAGTGTGACTTTCATCTCCCATGTAGGTAACCAAAATGTGCATGTATCTCCACACATTGTAACGCCACTCTAAAACTCCCCACTTGAGACCCAAGAACAACCTAGGTTTAGTTAAAAAAATTATGGATTTTTTTTTAAGTATTAACAACCAAAGTCTCAAGGACAATTGAATTCAACTAATAACTTTTCCCATTATAACAATTACTAAATCCACATTATAAAGCAATAAGTGTAATAAATCCACACCTAGCTCAAATCTCCTTAGGGATTAATTTAATTGCTAATTACATTGACATTATAGCTAAAAATTCCTTGATTAAAATTTTAGGGTTAAGGGACCAAAATAATTAAATACCCAAGGTATTTAATTCCATAAGATCCAAAACAAGAGAAATCTTTAATTATATGGGGGAAATACATAATTAAAATCATCTAATAAATTCTTACTTACTCACTCCCACAACTCAGTTAAGGATTCAATTTGATTTCTCCCATAATTAGTGGAATTAACACTTCCTAAAAAAATTCCCATTGATAGGAAATTTCCTCACCTTTCCTGTGATATAAATAATTCTTTCTAGCTCCCTATAAAACTTCGATTATGGGTCACAGTGCCTTAGGAGAAAAATTTTCCCAAGGATGGACTGCAGGCCTGGGAAGAAAAATTTCCCAAAAGGCATTGTGTCAATGAGCTAGGGAGGAAAGTTGGATTCTTGAGACTTGGGGTAAAAGCACACTTTAACCCCGCACGCCTATGAGTCCGCGGTGGGACTTCGCGCCTAAAAATGAAATTATTCCTTGGGCTGCAAGGGACATGTGGCACATTCTAACCTAACACAGTGGAGCGAGTCAAGGACAAATAGGCTTTTTTGGCTTCAGGTTGAAAAGGCGCATGGGATTAAAAACCACCCCCACCTCCGTCAGGTGCCTCTTGACACCATGTGTCAAATGTTCATTGGCTGCAAATGGGCGGGTCGATGGGGAGATTTGGAAAATTTGACTTTTGAAGGGTAAAGCTTCAGGACACTCCGCGCCTCTGTCATCGTGTCATGAGACATGTGTCACCAGCCATTGGCTACGGGTTAGTGGGCCTATGGAAGAAGTTAGGAAAATTTTCCAAATTTTTTTAAAGTACTATGGCAAAAAGCTTTGCGCTTCCGCCAATGCCTCTCTAAGCCACGTCTCGTAGTGATTGCTACAGTGTCAAGGGATGTGCGGAAAACTTAGATTTTTTCCCAAATTGTCTTTTTAACTTTGATTATTTTTCTACTCAAAAGAAGGTTTTGGGCTAGCAGGGCAGTGGTAAACTTTGTGATTTTTGTGTTTTTGACAAAAACCTGAAAATGCAGAAGTTTCACCAAACAGTCCACCTAGCAATATTTTATTAATTAAATTTGACAGTTAGAATATTTTTGAAGCCAAAATGAAGTGAAAACTTTAGAAGGCCATAAATTTTGATTGGAAACTCGGTTTTTGGCAAATGAGGAATTTTTGGAAATCTCTCGAAGTCCTCTTTGCACAAGAAACTCAAGATTTTAATTTTGATAAGTTTTGTAGGGTAATTTTTGAGAAAACGTTTTCCTATCACTTAAAATGTAAACTGGTCTTTTTAAACTTATAAATTTGTTCAAATCCGCCATGAATTCTTTCTCAACATGCCAAATAGACATGGAGGGTTTCACTTGGAATAATTTGGTATGGATTGCAAGAGTTAAATCGTTTGATTGATTTGTAATTCAAATTTACCAATTTTTATACAGTAAAAGTCTGATTTTTTTTTGCCTAGCCCGATTTTGAAAAGTTCTAAGGAAATTTCTTAAGTATTTTAGCTTGTTTGGGAACATCTTGATCATATTAGAATCAAATTGATATTTCATTTTCCTTCTATAGTTTGTAGGGTCATTCTATTCATTTTCTGATTAATATTTGCTAGTATGAAAATTATCTAACAGAGCTCTACAACTTCCACTTGAATTGATCCATTTACATTTACCAACTTTTAAATATGAATTCATTTCAAACCCAATCTAACATATTAAGTTGATTCAAATCAAAGTATTCAAAATCCAAAATATAGTTTTGATTTCCAAATCATGCATTTCAAAGAACAGAGCAATATAACATCTCTTCATACGTATTCACTTTTCAATGTTCAAAACAAAGGTTTCATACTGTATTTCAGCATACGATTTCCAATGTAGACAACTTCCATTAATTCAAATGAATCTTGTACAACTTCTTTCCCATTTTTTTCTGTTCACGGAACTGAATACAAGATACACTCTTCCATAAACAAATACAACTTTCATAGCTAAAACAGAGTAGCCTTTCCATCACAATTAATATACAATGTCATCCACTTCAAAGTGGGAAAAGGTTACAATAAGAAATAATCTCAACAAGGACTATTAAATTTGTCTTTTTCCTTTTCTCTAATATAGAAACATGAAGATCCTCCATTTTCCAGTTTGATCACAACAAAGGCAGGGGAAAGGCAATGCTCTCCACCCAACCAAGACATCCAATGAAAAGGAGAAGTCATCCTTCTTCATTGGCCCCCGAGCCCCAACCACAATGCAATAAGAAATGTGTTTCAACTCATGGAAACAATAGGCTTCCACAACACACATGCAATTTCACATTTAAAACATAGTCCAAAACAAATTTTAGTTTGCAACCACAGATAAAAGACAACAAACAACACTCAGGCTTCCTCATGCAAGCCAAAGGAGCAAGAACTATGGGGGATGCTACTTATGCCTCCCAAAGGGGAAATGGGTATCACCACCTAATTTCAAACTACCAAAAATATAGTATATCAAAACCCTAACATGCCCTTATGCCTCCCTAAGTACCCTTATTCCTCACATTTCCTTATGCCTCCCCAACCTCTTATGGAACCCCATAACAAGTAAAAAAATGCAAGTTATTTCGTATAAGGTGGAACCTAAATCCCAACTCCCTCCACACTTATACCTCCCCAAAACACTTATGCCTCCCACAAAATACCCCATAGTCTTCTCCTACACCATCCCTAGTAGTCTACCCAACCAGCCAACAATAAAACAACACATTCAAACATTCAGCCATTCCTAAGTGCATAAGATAAATGAAAGGAGATCATTTCAAGAGCCAAGCTCCTACCTCTCCATGATGGATTTTTGTTCCAAGGTTCCAAAACAACAATCTTTCCAATGCAAAACACAGTCCAAGATCAACAATCTACAAGCATGCAACAATCTCCAATCTTCTCCAAAAGCAAGAGCTCCAAACAACAAAATAATTCACCCCAAAAGAAGTATGCAAAAATGAAGCAACCAAAAGAGTGTAACCCCAAAACAATAAAATGAATTTGAATATATAGAAGGGGAAGAGAGGAGGATGAGGTGGATCTATGTAGGATGCCACATCACACATCCTCAACTCCAACTCACAAGTCAACTTCAATCTCCAAGACACAATAAATAAGTAGGTGAATAATATGACAATTTTACTTACACACTCAAATCAAGCCCATACCCCAAAGGACTGAAATTAATTTCAAGCAAGAAGTGCAATTAAAACATTCAGCTTGACTAACAAAAATGCATAATGAAAGTCTAAATTCAACTCTCCAACCATAGGTATGGTTGGTAAACAAATTTAAGAGGTATGGGACAAGTTTAACTTGTCTCACAAGCCTCCAAAATCAGCCTCCAAGGACAATTTCTGAATTTCCAAGAAATATGGAGTGTTTCTTACTCCAAAATCAACTTACATACCCCTTACACATTACTTACACATTTCTTACAACACTTTTAATTCAAGGCCAACAACTCTATTAATTACTTTCTTATGACATATTTTAATTAATTAACTTAACAACAAGATTACTCACAATATTACACACCATATAATAAATAATGAAAGGGGGTCAAAGCACCACAAAATAAACACATGCAAACATTAACAAAGGGACCAAATAAAAGAAAATACATACAACCCCTTGGTCACATTTAAAGGTGATCCCCCATGGGAATCCCTAGCACAATCAAACACACAAACAATACAGTTGCCATGGTGACCTTGTTGAATTCATCTAGAATTCCAAAGTGGTTGGTCTCCAATCCCCCGATGTTTGTTGTGATATTTTAAACCTACAAAATACAAATACCTCCTTCGGCCTTGTGGCCATATTAGAACATCCCAATAAGTATAAATATAATTTCAAGATCATCGACATATATGTGAATCACAACAATCATCAAGACAATCAACAATATCTCTTACAATTTCATCCACAACTATATCATCATCAATTTTAATTCAATTCTCATTTTCTAGGTCTACTCAAAATATCCAAATATCACAAGTCCGAACTACATCTATAATATAACCATGTCAAACAATATATCAACATCAATATCTAAAATGTCTCTAATAATCATCATGCACCATATATGAATCAAAGTCCACAATAAACCATGATCTAACATCTAACATCATGTTAAATTAAACTATAACAATGTCCATAATATAGTTAGTAGTATCAGGATCAATATCACAAGGTGTCGAAGGAAAGTGGGCACTACACACCACCTCTCACACAATTTTGTAAGCATCAACCTATTATGACGCACATCCCCTTTCCTCACTATGTTTTACAGTGCCAACATGATCTAGAACATCCCACTCATTGTCTAATAACCACAAACCAAGAATGTACTCAAACGGAAGCCACCATGAACTCCCTCGAACGAATATCCCTTTACGCACACCACAAAATAACAACAAAAACAACATTAATACATCACCCATACTCAAAACAAACTACCTACGACATCAATATACATAAAAATTTATTTACAACACTCTAGGTTTAGTTCATTCTCTTTGGACATAGGCACCCGTAAACGGACTAGGGCACCCGTATAGGACATCAAAACCTAGGTTTGGGCACTCTGTACAAAAGATCATTTGTGCCTTCACTACTTTTGTCTAGGTTTAAAACGTTAAGAAATCTAAAAATGAATTTTTCACAAAATTCATAAAAATACGACTAACACCAATGCATTTATCAAAGAAAATTACACTTACCAACTCTATCATCATGTGTGATTCCGAGTCATCGCCACCATCTCAAATCGACTCATTCATGTTGCTATTTCACCTTTTCATGATTATTTCTTTGAATTGTTGACTTTAAACATATAGGGTAACAGCGTAGGAGGAATACCTATTCACATGCTCGGTTGATGGGTTATCGCACGTGTATGACTTCCGAATCCACAACTAACCGTGAGAGAGCTTCCTTTTAGCCTACGAGGAACTACCCGTAATGAAAGAAAGACCACCGTAGGAATTAAACAATATGGGTAGTGAACTCGCTAAGCATGAGCTAGATTCAGAAGCGTGATACTTCCTCGATAGTCACAATTCACTATTTTAAAATAATTAATGCTAAAAAGAATGTAAATCCTATTGTTATTTTGAAATGATTTAGGTATCTCACTTAAAAACACAATAAGAAAATATATCTAATCTAAGATACTAAGCTAGAATAGAATCCACGGTCAAATGGTTAGTTATGGGTTCTGCAGTTTGATAAAGGTCTCGGTAGGTCAACCAAAGTGAGTGAGGGTGAGGTAAAATTAAGTGGATAGGTCTTTGTCTCAGTTGTGTGGGAAAACACAAAGACCGACATCGTTAGGGTGACCAACCGCGGTTAAGTATAACCGCGCGCCATCGTGAGAACTCAAACATCATAGAACGGGTTTTGGTCTCCTTTGTGATTACACAATGGATTTAGTTGGTAAGGACGAGGTATTGGGTGACCGGAATAGGTTTTTATGAGGTTTTGACGGTCTAAGGAGGTTAAAATTTTTGAAGATGGTCGATGAGGAGAAAGATGAACAATGGATGACAAAACAATGATGAAATTAAATAACCAGAAAGTATGATATTGTAATTACTTGGATTTCATTCTCAAGGCTTGTGTGTGATGGATGGAGGTGATGATGATAGGTTTGAGGGCTACAAGTGATCACTAACCGAAGAAAAAATTCTACATGGGCTAATGCACACTTCTTTTGCTTGATAGACTCGAATGTGGTGAGAAGGTCAGTGCAGAGAAGATCCTCAATCTCCTTCCTCGAAGTCGGCTTGCTGAAATCGCTCTCTGAGAGATGCGTTATCTCTTTGAGATTTGATTCTCGCTCGTCCACTTTCTTGAAATTTTTCCAAATTTCACCTTCCAAGTTTCAACCTTGAGAAATAAGGTTGTTTTGGGTTAAATGTGGTAATCGATGTGCTGGTCCTAGCTAACTGTCGATGGCTAGAGGAAATTGACATCGATCAAGGTAGGAATTTCTAGGTTTACTAAGCTTAGGAGATCCTCTTGATTTCCTTGATCTTGTGTCATTATCCCACATATTAGACTAAAAGCTTCCTATGAGCATGCGGGAATGTGGTTAGAGGGAGTGTAGGAATTGATTTTTAGGATTTGGGTAAGTCTTAGTTAGTTATGGTAACTCGCTAAGAATAGGTCTTAGGTTGAGTTAGCTTGGTGAGGTTTCTAAGTGAACTATATGTGTAGGTATTATTTAAATAATAACTATAGTGAGGATAAAACATTAATTAAATTAATATTAATAGGGTGAAGGGGGTCATGGCTAGGTAGATGTAATAAAGGGGGCTTATATGTCGAGGGACAAAGGGGGAGTGTGACCTAAATTTTAGTGTCTATATTTTTCCCGTTTTTGTCACTTAGCTTATATTGGTAAGCGATGCTAACAAAAATAAGATGTGGTTGGCCCATGTGAAGGTGAAGGTGATCCCCTCAAACCAGAATTGACGAGGCAACAGTCAAGCGGTGAGTGTTTTGATAAAAGGTAAATGTGAGGATAAGGTAAGTGGTCAGTAGGGGAAAAGGGTGAAAGGTCTACTGGGTAATCTAGGCAATGGGTTAGGGTCAAAGGTAGTAATAGTCAAACACACGTACATGTATAAACCGCAGCACGCTATCCGGTTGAAGAGCGGGACAACTCTACATCCTCTAAGGTTGATAGGTTTATCCAAACAAGGTCAAGTGAATCTGGTATCCAAGGTATATGATAAGGTCAGAAGCACAATGTAGGTTAGGTGCAAGAACCTTTAGGTATGTTCTAAGTACACCCAAGGTAGGGTCGGGATAAATGGTCACGAAAATAGGCTAGGTAAAGTCATTAGGTTAAACAACACAGTACAAAGTCTGCAAGGTATAAAGAAACACATGAGGTCAAAAGGTCTCTAAAGAATGGTCCAGGTCCAAATATCAAGATGACGGCATGGGTAAGGCTGAGGTAGGGGTAAAATAAGGTAGGGGTCAAAAGGTCACTAACAATGGTCTAGGTAGGTGTAGGGAAGGGAAAAGAAAGGGGAGGTAAGGAAAAGTAGGTGAATGTGAGGGTAATGAGTATGCAGGGTAACCAAAACTGGTCAGTATGAACCGATGACAGTGTAGGGTAACCAACAACGGTTTGCTTAGGGCATCGACTGAAATGATCCAAGGGTTGACCAACACTCAGTTGAGTCGGGTAGGGTATAAAAAGTGGAAAACCCACATTTTAAAATTCATTTGTGCATTTGGAAAAGGAGAAAAGGACAAGAAGAGAGAAAAGAGGAAGAGGACAAAAGAGTACAAGTGGAGAGCTTGGTTGGTAAGCCATGTAGGTGAGATTGGTTGAGTGAGAGGTGGGGCCGTGAGATCGGATCAAGCGAGGTGATTGGTGGAGAGAGTTAGAGGTCATTTGAGGATGGAAGAGGCCGAGAGAGGGATTGGGAGGAGTGGCGTGGAGGCCGGAGGTTCCACCATGATGGCGGTAGTGGGATCAGGTAGGATTCAAACCTTTTGATTGATTGTTTGGTGAATTTGATGCAAAATGTAGAAAATATTAAAAATGGGGGTTTGGGGGAAAGAATTTCAAAATGGGAAAAAGAGAGGGAAAAGGTAATAGTGAAGGGTAGGGGGTAGTGCAAAAGGGTAATGTAGGAACAATTAAGGGTGTAAAGTGGGATTTGGGTGGGTAGAATGTCTAGGAAGGGAAAAAGTAGGGTTGGAAAGTCGGGGTGGGTGGCACGACAGTGACCCATGTCACCGGCTTGTGGCGATGTCGCTGGGTAAGTGACTAATGCCGATCTTGAGAACAATGACCGGTGCCGCCGCTAAGGGAGATTGTGGTCGGTTAGGGATAACCAGTGGTCAGCTAATCCAAAGTGTAAATTGGGATAAAAAGGGAAGAGAGTAGGGATAGGGTGGGAAAGAAACTAGATGAGAGGCGAAGGGTGTAGGGTGAGAAAGTAGGGTAGGTGGGTAAGGGTCGAGGGTGGTTTCGGGTGAGGGTAGGGTAGATAGTTTCGTGGATGGGTGTGGGTAGGTGTGGATGAGGGTTATGGTAGATAGGTACGGTAGATGGGCATTGGTAGGTGTGGGTGAGGGTTAGGGTAGATAGTTTCAGTGGATGGGTGTGGGTAGGTGTGGGTGAGGGTTAGGGTAGATAGGTAGGGTAGGTGTGGGTGAGGGTAAAAATAAGGTACATTGGGAAGGTGGACTAATACATTGCTTTTGGTGGATGCAGCCCGAGATGAGTCATGATGAGGACTTGGGTGCGCCCACTGTTAATGACAATATGGGCGATTACAAAACAGTGGAGTGGCAAAGATGTGGCAGTGGGATTGATAGGCGTGCGACACTACCGACATGTAGCATGGATCGAGTTAGGTGATAGGCATGGATTGAGTCAGTCGGTTTAGGCATGGATTGAGTCAAATGTTTGTTTAGGCATGGATTGAGTCAGTTGGTTAGGCATGGATCGAGTCATGTCGGGCTTAGGCATGGATTGAGTTAGGTCGGTTTAGGCATGGATTGAGTCGGGTTGGTTTAGGCATGGATTTAGTCGATTGTTAGGCATAGATCAAGTCAGTGATAGGCATGGATTGAGTCAGGTTGGTTTAGGCATGGTATAGTCGGATTTGTTAGGCATAGATCGAGTTAGGTGATAGGCATGGATTGAGTTAGGTGATAGGTATGGTTGAGTCGGGTTGATATAGGCATAGATCGAGTCAGGAGTTGTTTTAGGCATGGTTGAGTCAAGTTGATATATGCATGGATTGAGTCAAAGTTGTTATGCATGGATCGAGTCGTGATAGGCATGGATGGAGTCAAAGTGATAGGCATGGTTGAGTCAAAGTTGATATAGGTATGGATTGAGTTAGGTTGTTTTAGGCATGGTTGAGTTAGGTTGGTTTTGAGGCATGGATGTTCCTTTCAAAAGATTTTGATAACAAATGGCAATATAAATGCATGACATAGTGTAAAATGTGGAAAATGTTAGTTATGTATGAAAGTGTGAAATAATATAAGTCGTAAAAGTCATGTGGTATATGGTATAGATGTCGAGGTTGTTTATATGAACAGGAAATCAGGTAAAGGTGGGGAAAATGGTTAGGGTAAAGAGTGGCCGAGCTAACCTTCCAGGGCCCCATGCCCTGGAAGTGCTACCTACATAGTCCCAATGAAAAGGGACCTCAGACCGATGTAGTTCTCCCATAAGCTAGGGAAGAATATGATAAGATCGAAGAATAGGTAGTGTGGTTGATAGTTAGGTTGGATTCGAGGTCATAAGTATGATGAGGTCAAGGTCGATTAGGTGAGGTGGAATATAGGTAGATAGGTATGGGTGATTTTAGGTCATAGGTATAATTAGGTTGAGGGCATTGATGTTGGGGTTGAGAATAGGTAGATAGGTAAAGGTGATTTTAGGTTGATTGAGGTGGGAGAAGAAAATCTCAAAAGATAGGTGTCGAGGCTCTAGTCCTATATAAGAAGATCAAAAGGTAATGAAGAAGAGAAAAAAAGAGGGGGCAAGAAAGCCACCCGATTAACAAGGATCAAAACGTATGAAACACATCTTTAGATAGGCTAATGAACGTAAGACCCTAAAGACATTACATGATTGATAATTCTAAGAGTGACAAATAGTCACATGATCACCAAATGTCATAGGTTCAGTAGGTCCCTTGAGGTATGATGTGAAAAGACAATGGGTAAGGAGGTGTAGCTAATTGGGTCATAAAATGGGAAATAGAATGCCTTGGGCAATAGAGCCAAGATCACAATAGGTAAGTCCATGATGAAAAATCTTATTTTTCTTTTTGACTTTTTAGATAGACTGATCAATGTGGGAAGTCTATACGGGAGGAATATATGTCTCCTTAAGGTCTTCGTGAAGCTAATCGATGCGGGAAGCTTCTGAATTTTGATTTTTGAGAAAATAGTCTTCTTTTTGGAAAAACTATGTAGAGAGTTGTGAGATTTTTATAGCTGTCCTTCGAGGGAGTAGTCTACTTATAGAGACAATTAAAGGTAGAAGATGTCCTTTTGATGGATTCATCTTTTATATTGATGTTTGACTCAAGAAGTTGATCCCTTATATTGGAAGATGTCCTTCTCGAGGGATTCATCCTTTTTTTTTTTGGGGCTTTTTAAGTCATGGACGAGACTATAACGAAGCATTTGGTTCTTGTTGACAAGGTAAGGGTGAACAACCATGGGATCTCATCTAAAAGAAGATGAAAATTATCCATGAGAATCATACCATGTGCAGAGCCATGGTGCACATATTTAAGATAAGACAAAAGGGTAATGGGTAATCACATGATTCTTGTTTAATCGTTAGGAATATGGATGGAGTGGATAGTGCTCAAGGGACGAGCCTGTAATGAGACACATGGTGAGGTAGGACAACAAGTCAACAATAGAATGGTCAAAGATGTAATGCGTTAAGCTCGGTGTTCGGGTTTACCCTCAAGCAAGGACAAACGATAGCACCCGATCCATAGGTATGTGTCACAATGTATGGTCTAAGCCAATTAGGAGAAAATTTTCCCGCTTGATTTTTTTCTTTGGTTACATGTTGATTTTCTTTCAAAACAAGGTCACTAACTTGTAAGGTTTGTTTATGAACATGTTTTTCATAAGCACATTTAATACGTTGTTGGTTAACTTGAAGATGATCTAGAGTGTTAAGATGACATTCGTCTAATAACTCTAGTTGTGTTAAGTGGTCTTGACAAAGTCATCATTAGTAAGCATGTCAAGGAGAGAGATGCAAAGTGAGGGTATCTAGCCTTCAAGAGGTAGAACAGCCTCGACCAGAGACCAGTGAAAACAGTGTAGCCACAAAGTGGAAGTGTGAATACTAGTGTGGTATGCCCATAGAGCAAAAGGAATGTGCGTATGCCAATCCTTCCCAAAGATCATCAACCGCTTTCATCGAATTTTATTAAGGGTTTTGTTAGTGGATTCATCCTGGCCATTGGTTTTTGGGTAATGAGGTGAGGAGAAACTAAGCTAAATGTCAAAGGCATCGCAAATTTTTTGTAGTGTTTTGTTTTTGAATTGTTTTCCATTGTCAGTGATGAGGTGATGAGGGACACCAAAGTGACAAATGATGTGATGGTTAATGAACTCACATATTTTCTCGGCTTTTGTGGAGATGAGTGGTATGGCTTCTACCCATTTTGTGTAGTATTCGGTAGTGGTTATGATCCATTGATGGCGTTGGGAAGAATGAGGATTGATTTCTCCAACAAGATCCAAACCCCATTGAGAGAAGGGCCAAAGGTCACGAGTGACCTATAAGGCATGACTAGGTGTATGATGAAGGTTGGAATGTTGTTGACATTTCACATAACGTTTGACATAGTCACAACAATCATGGTTAAGGGTCGGCCAGTAATAACCTAGGCGAAGAATATGCTTAGCAACAACAAGGCCACTAAAGTGACCTCCACATATGCCATCATGAACCTCCTTGATGGTATAAGGAATTTCAGAACTTGTGAGGCATCGTAAGAGAATACCATCAAAGCTGCACTTATAGAGGAGTCCCCCTAGGATAATGAAATGGGAGACCTTCTTAAGGAAGGTGCATTGTCCAGTTACGGTGAGATCAAGAGGTAAGATGGAGAGGGAAAGGTAGTCAGAGTATTGTTTATACCAAAGGTCACTCGGGTCAAGGGTGTCAGTTCTAATTGAGTAAACATCATGAGGTAAATAAGAAGGTGAATGGAGGCATTGTATAGTGACAAATATTTTGGAATCGGTAGGGGAAGCGGGTATTTGGGAAGCTAAGCAGGCCATAGTGTCTGTAAATTTGTTGGTTGACTTTGGGGATAGTTTGAAGGGTGTAACGATCAAAGGTAGTCAAAAGTATGTGTACATGATGTTTATATTTTTGAAGTATCTCATTACGACATTAAATGTACATACCATTGACTTGGTTTATGACCAATTGTGAATCACCAAAGATGTGGATTGATTTGACATCGAGGGCATAAGCGGTCTGGAGACCTAGTATGAGCGCTTTGTACTCGACAATATTATTGGTGCATTCAAAGTCTAGTTTGAAAGACAAAGGCATGGGTTATCCATCTAAAGGGACGAGGATAACACCAGCCCCACCCCCACACTGACACTTAGAACCATTGAAGAACAATGTCATTTGGTAAGGGGGTTCATCCAGGGAAAGGGTAGTAATGGATTCATCAGGAAAGTCAAAATTAGAGGGTTGGTCCCCAGCAATAGGTGCGTCATCTAGTTGTTCAATGATAGCCTAGCCCTTAATGGACTTTTGGTGAATGAATTTGAGGTCAAGATCAGCTAAAAGCATAAGCCATCACGCGGTGCACTGATTTTGATAGGGTTTGGCATACATGAAGTGTAAAGGGTCAGTGTTGGTCATAACATAGGTTTTGTGGTTGAGTAGGTAATGGCGGAGTTTGGTGGCAACAAAAACTAAGGCTAAGAAAAGCTTTTCTGGGTGGTTGTATCAGGTTTCATAGTCCAAAAGAGTACAGCTTATGTAATAAACTACCTGCTCCCTATGTTGTTCATCGCGATGAGCGAGCATGGCTCCCAAGGAATGATCTGTAGCTGATATGTATAGGTAAAAGGTTGATCCTCTTTGGGGAATGAGTATGGGTGGTTGGAGAAGGTATTGTTTTAGGGCCTCAAAAGCTCGTGTGGCAGTCATCATCCAATTTAAAGAAGACATTCTTCCTAGGTAGATGATGAAATGGTTGACACCGATCCGATAATTATGAAATAAAACGGTGAATGGATTACAATTTACCTTGCAGACTATGGAGTTGTTTGAGGTTCGTGGGCAGAGGCATTTCTAGAATGGCCTTGACTTTAGCAGGGTCAACTTCTATACCATAGAGGGAAACAATAAATCCCAGGAGTTTTCCTAAGAGAACCGCGAAGACGCACTTTTTAGGTTAAAGGTAGATGCAATATTTAATGAGGCAATCAAAGATGGTTTCAAGGACAACGAGGTGCTTGACGCGGTATTTAGATTTAGCCAAGATATCATCCACATAATCTTCCAATATGCAATGCATGATATTATGGAAGATGTAATTCATAGACGCAGAGATATGTAGCACCGGTGTTTTTAAGGCCAAAAGGCATGACTCAATAGAAAAAGGTTCCCAAGGGTAATGAATGCGGTCTTGTGATAATCTTAAGGGAAAGCAAAATTTTGTTATAATCTAAGAAACAATCCATGAGTGAGAGCATCTCGTGACCCGCGGTAAGGTCAACTAGTTGATCAATACCGGGCAAGGGAAATTCACCTTTCGGAAGGCAAGATTGAGGTCTTAGAAGTCTCAGGCAAATGTGGAGTCCCCTATTGCTTTAGTAATAGGGACAATGTTAGAAATCCAATGAGGATAATCAATAGGTAAGATGAAGGAAACGGAAAGAAGACACTAAAGTTCTTCTAAGACGAGAAGAGCAATGTAAGGGTGCATTTTCCTCAACTTTTTTTGATAGGTTTGGCATCGGGAATGATTACAATATTGGGACCACTATGTTGGGGTCAATACCAGAAAGTCTATGTAAGACCAAGTGAAAGCATGGTTATGATCTCGGAGAAAGGAAGTGATGGCTTCTGTTCAAAGAAATCTAAATATTGTTCAATCTATAGGATGTGAGGGTCATCCCAGTATGAATGTTGATCTCAATAGTCGATTCATTCAACATGGTTTGCATCTCGGAGGGTAATGACCGATGAATATATGAGTCTTCTCGCACAAGAGTAGGTGAATATGGATTCATCATCCCGACATTGAATGACATTAGTGGTCAGGTCGTGTGTCATCGTCGATCATCTCGGGATGCGGGAATGGAGAGTGGAAGGTGCCTCGCCTTCACATTCATAAGTCAAAGGCCCCGAGGAAATGGTGTTTATGAAAAAAATGTTATGGGGATAGATTCAGGATCCATCGATTCCATCGGTAAGGGTGGTGATGAAGGTGGAGAAGGGCTAGGGTCCTCAATGAATTCAATCTGCACTATTTGGTAGAAGGGTTGGGAAGCCAATACCACTCCAGTCATTATGGTTGTGGGTGGTACATGTAATAACGGTATGGTGACCTTGCTCGTAAAAGCCAAAAGAAAAATCCTTCCACGCACAACAGTGCGGGGAAGGTGTGGGAGAAACAAAGATTGGTAAGTGATTGGAAATCAATGGAAAATGGGTGGGGTTTTGATGGTGGTTCAGGTGTGTAGGTGGTAGTATCAACTCCCCCATAGGTGAGATTAGTACGAAGATGATGAGGACAATAAATGAGGTGTTCTTCTATATGGTGATCATAGCGAGGGTGTTGGTGAAGGCTTCCATACTCATGTGGCATAAGGAAGGTGTTGACGATATATATAGCGGATTCCCCCAGTGAGGCATTGAAAAACACCTTCCAAGGATCGATGGTTGGCACGTGGTAGCTATTATCAACGATGTGTCAAAAGTTGATGTGAATGTGGTGTTAATGGATTGGGAAGTGAATGGGTCAGCCATAGAGGTTATAGGAGCGGTAGGCGTGGAGGAGGTATGTGCGGTGAAAGCAGTGGTTGTACTGGTAGGTGTGGGTGTAGGTGTAGGTGAAGCGGTATTGGTTGTGGAAGTAGACGGCTTGACTGGTATGAGTACATCATTGGGTCGGTAAAGCATGTTGCATGTTTTGAAAGGTGATGGGTCAACTGGAATGGTATAAGTGTGTCCTTTGTGTTAAAACTTTACACAACGATGCAAAGTGGAGGAACACAACCCATGACCCGGATCCGAGGTCTACCAAGCAACAAGCTATATTAGAATTCCCCTCCAAAACATAAAATAGTTCTCGAACAGTGCGGGGACCCACATGAACGTGAAGGATGACAGCCTCTAGGGTGGAGGTGATAAGCGTCGTTGAATGAATGCAACATGATCGATGTTTGTGCATGCAATTGTCGTGCATGCACATTTGAGCAAATTTATGGGATGAAATGATGTTAATGCTAGTGCCTCCATCAATCATCACATGGTGTACTGTATGTCATCAATGTGTACAAAGATGAAGAGGCGTGGAGTCCAGGTCATCATTTTGGTATGGCACAATCTCTGCCTCCCCGAGAAGCAGGAGGCCACTTGGTGATTAAGGTGAGTTGAGGATGAAGGTGCTAATTTGGTGAGGAGGCTACATGATGGGGTGTGATAATGGAGGCTACGGGTGTAGGGTCATTGGGTAAAACCTCGATAGATTGAAGAACCTCCATGAGGGCTTAATGATGGGATTCTGAGGTTTGGATGAGGTCATATAAGGAAATTTTGAGTGGAGATTGGTGTAATTGTTTGAGCATGGTGCGATGTGTGATGACATTAGAAATGGGGTATGTGGGGCTGCGGATAGTTATCTTAGGTATGGGTGTAGATGGTATGTTGGGTGGGTAAGTGCAGGAAGTTGATGGACAAATATAGGGTCATCCACAGGCATCATATTACAAATAACAACATAATATCAACTTGTAGGGATTGTTAGCAATACATACACTCAAAATTAGACAAAATTATACTAATATGAATCGTAGCATCTGGAATCTAGTTTCTAAAATACTAATTTTTGTAAAAAATGGAAAAGATTAGCTATATTAAACACTCAAAATTCAATGACTTGGTATTTTTTTTTAAAAACACCGATAAGATTATAGTCCGTTTGCCCACAATTTGGATGACCAAAAATTGATATATATTTTTTTCCTTTGGTGAGAAGTTATATGCCACTATCTATCTTGGGATGGATTTTATTTTGTATTTTTTTGAGTAATATTTTATTTTTTATGATTTTTTCCGTGAAAGTGGTATGAAAACATAAAGAAAACAGAGCACTTTCCGTTTGCCCGCCATAACTTCATCAAAAAATATTGAAATCAAATTTTTTTTTTTGAACATGTATATAATTTCACCATGGTTGGGATGGTATAAGTTTTATCACATTCTGATAAGTGAAACAAATTTTGCAGTCTTAAACGTAGACATAAACATTCACAGGAAAAAGTGTCTTAAAGACCTACTATTAGTAAAAAATTATAAAATGATATTTATCCTCTTCTATTCACTTTAAAATCAGTATTTATACAAAGCTAATAGTCTCCCCTACGCAATGGTACCATTTTTATGACATAGTTTTTACTTTTCGGCATGGTTCAAGTCCGCGGAAGACTAAATTTGATGTTTTGTTGTTTTTAATGTAAAATTCAGGATTTGATGTCCACTTAATTGTCCCCCAACTTGGTGCACTTACCCGGTATAGGATTGGTTGGTGGGTCAGCTACCTTTTCTTTACCCTTCTGCACACATGTAGTGATGTGTACCATGTTGATTTGAGGGAATTGTCAAATGGAGAGGGTGTAGGGTAAGTGGTATAACGACATGAAGGGAAAAAACCTACGGGAGGAGAAAAGCCCTATGAGGTTAGTTGGGTGCAGCGACATTTGGGTGGTGGTGTGGCAAGTTCTCTGATGCGAACCATGTTAATTTCAAATTTTGTGTGTGGTTCTGGGAGCTGAGGGTGGAGGTTGTGGTTGTTGAGTGCACAATGTGGGAATGGGTGTTGGTGAAGCAGGATCCTTGTCAAGAAGGTCATCATCATCAAAGTTGGTTTTGAGTGGACACAATTGGATAAGGATGGTTTTCAAGGCCTTACAGTTTTCCACATCATGCCCTAGCACACAATGGTATGCGTAAATTTTGGTATCATCAAACCCCTTTGGCTTGGGTTTGAGGGCGTCGTAAGGTCGGAGTGGCGGTAATGTGATAACAGAAGTCTTGAGGAGGTTGGTTAAAATTTTGGCATAGGACCCTGCTAGTGGATCACAATGGGAAGTGAATGTGGGTTTGCGTGTAGGTGTGGTTGGTTGTCTAGGAATTATTTTGGGAGAGTAGGAATAGGTTGAGCTATGGGTTAGGGCGGTGTGATTTGAGGTATCGGTTGGGTTCGTTTGGGTAGGGGTATAGTAGATGGACGGGTAGGAGGGTGTCGGTTGTTTGACTACTATGTTGTGGGGTAGTGGGGTTTTTTTTTTGGGTTGCATCTTCTTGGATAAAGGTGATGTGGGTATATAGGGTCTAGAAGGAAAATTAGATGGAGGAAGAGGCAAGTTACCCATGGGGATAACAAAGGTGCTATAAAGGTAGATGACTCGAGGTCGTGCTTGGGGTGTGAGGGAAAATGAATGAGGTGTAGTAGGTAGTGAAGCAATGGCTAAAGGTATTAGAGGTATTGGTGGTAAAGAGATTACAGTGCGGGTATGAGTCATGTTATGTGCCTTGAATTCGAACTCAAGTGGGGGAACGGATAGGTGCTCCTCTGTCAAGAGGAGGTAATGGGTGCTCCTCTGTGGGTGGAGGAGGTAATGGGTGCTCCTCTATGGGTGGAGGAGGTACGGTAGGTAAAGGTTCTCTAAGTGGAGAAGCTAGGGGTGAGATGGTCTCAATGTCGCCGAAGACTCCTCTGTAGCTGATGCGATGAGATGAAGGGTATTCCTCTATTGGTGAAGGAATGGTGACGGTTGGTTCGGATGTGGAAGGACAATTTTGGGCTAGGATTTCCTCTACGAGATGGGATGTGAGGTAATTGAGAGGTGACAGTACCTCGTTAAAGATCGCATGAACCTCACGAGTATGGGTATTGTGAGTGGATGTCTCACCAATTTGATTGGATGAAGGGGCATGATTGGGGAATGGTTTTTAAAGATTTGTAGATTTTGGTTTGGGGTGGCATTGGGATTATATACAGATCAACTCACCTTTATCAAGCATTTCTTGAAAAATAATCTTAAAAGTGATCTGATTGCCATCACTATGACCCTTCACTTGGTGATAATTACGAAATCTTGTTCCAAATACCATGCGGGCATGTGGTGAGCGGGTCAAAACCGAAGGTGTAGTTTTATGGGTGGAACGGCGATGGCACCAACTTTTCTAAAATAGAAGAGTAAGGTTCCCCAATTGGGGTATATTTTCATTGCTCTTGTCTGAATCGAAAATCCTGAATAGGTGATAGATTAGATGAGGGTGTAGCCTGATTAGATGGATGAGTTGGGCAAGCCTTGAGTACCATTGCATTAGCGAGTACCTTTAGCCTTTGAATAATTGGTTGGCGGTTTGGAAGAAGAAGAGGTTTTAGTCGACTTGAATGCCAAATTCTTATTTCATAATTGGATTTTCTTCTCTTCGATGGCCCGAATCTCTAACTTTCGTGCCATAGTGATTGCATCATCAAATTTTCAGAAATTTTGGACTGTAAGGTCGGGAGATATGTCCCTGGCACAATCTCGAGAAAAGAGCTCGATGAGTTTAGTTTGTGGCGGTTGAAAGGTAAGTTGATTAATTATGTTGCGCCAAATGGCCGAGCGACAAAATCTATGATAGATTCATCCTTATCGACGTGTGGAATATAGATCTGTCATGGTATCTTTCTTGCAATATAGATAGAGAAATGATCTAAAAAATCTTGGGCTACCCGATTGAATGAAAATATGGAGTGTTTGGGTAACCCACTATAGTAGTCTAATCCAGTCTAGTGAGGGACATGGGAAAAGTTCTCAAAAGCAAGGCATCATCATGAGCAATCAAATAACATCGTGTTTAAACAAGTGCAAATGTCATGTTATGGGTCTTCTTTACTATTGAAGCGATTGAATTTAGGCATTTCCCAATGCACCGGGTATGAACGGATGGGATTGGATGGGTGAAAAGGCTCATTACAAATCTCATCGTAAGTCGAGTGTTGTGGGAGGCGGAAACCAATGCCTCCAGTGTTTGCATCTTGTCCATCATTAATTTAATTAGGTTGTTGGTGCGTTGTGATGATTGGATGCCTCCTATGGCATGAGGAGGTTGGTTTCAAACATATAATGGGTGTGGCATTCCGGTGTATGGGGCTGCCATGTAAGGTGATGGAGAAGAAGGTAATAAAATAGGGGTATGTGCCGGAAAGAATAATAGATGAAACAAGCGGTTGTTGATAGTATGTATATGGGGAGGAAGGGTTGTGGTAACCCTAGTGGCAATAGGGGCTAAAGATTGTGGAATGGAAAGAACTACGTTCTGAAATGGGGTAGGGGTCACTAACACTAGAGGTGGGAACGTAGCTATAGGTATGTGTGAGACATGAGGGATGGATGAGGTTGTGTTTGAGGTAATCGTAGAGGGTATGGTGAATGTAATGGATGCCACACATGTACATGAGACATGGCGGTCATGGAGGGTATGGAACCTAATTGTCAAACATTGGGGTAAGGTGGATGAATGTAACATGGAGCTAGATGGGGCTTATGCGAAGTGGCTGCAAGAATCAAGGGGATAGATACGAGCATGCCATTTATCAATCGACTGGCACTGAGGCGTCTTGAGTGGACGAATGGGAGAGGTAAAACTACAAGGCAACAGGGTTCTGGTCAAGGAGTCATGTGAACTCCTCATCTCTAGTAGCGATATTAGTAGGCTAGATAGGATCCATGGCTAGTGATAAAATAGAAGGTGGTGAAGGACTAGGTGGGAGTGGTTGGCAACTGGCGTGGAACACGAGGGCATTCGCTTGTCTTCGGGTCAGTACCATGTGAACCAGTACTTGATCAGGTGGGGTTACTTCTCTATAAATGGTACAGAGAACAACAGGAAAAAAAAATGAATGAAGTAACAAATGGTGGGTGGAATGTGAAATAGGCTAACCGATGCCGGTTAGGGAACATCGACATCGGCTAGGGGGTAACGACTTCCGGTCACTTTAGAAAATGGATAGTCATTAAATAGCAAGGTAGAAGGAAAAATCGACAAGTATGACAAATGCGGGATGTGTAAAACGCCAATGGAAAAAGTGATAGTGATAGAGACCGCGGAAAGTGAAAAAAGTGAAGTGAGAATGTCCTTTTGAGTAGGTTAGCAAAAGGACTGGAATTGATGTTGGTTGTGTATGACCGATGGCGATCGAGAGGTAACTAATGACGCCAGTTCTTATGAAATTGAAACAACGATGAAAGAAAGTGGTTGTGAATTAAAATTTGATGAAGAATCGGACCCGAGAATGGGAATGATGGTGATATGGCCCAGCACTCTCGGTGAAGTGGAATACACCGGTTATGATGAGGAGCATGCGGATGAACAAAAAAAAGTGATGAACATGATCTTTCACCTCAAAACGCAAACCAAGCGAAACACTAAGAAAATGCAATTCTAAGAGTGCCCTTTTCTATTATGTTTGTTTATCTTATGCTATTTAGGGACTGACACATGAATTATGAAATAGAGTTTTGGTGAGGATGGCTTCCTACAAAGAAGGAGATCTAAAGGATGAGGTTTTAGGTTTGCTTTATGGTGGGGGTGGGTTTCGCTCACGAAGTATGACTCAACGGAGCGGCGAGTGGGTGCCCACCGTGTCGTGATCGTGTGATCACCTACAACTTCTTACAGGTAAGATGTCGTTTACTAATGTATGTATTTGAATTTTTGGTGGGTTGGTAAGACTCGAGAGAAAGAGAAAAGGATATAAGTGATTTTCTACGATTCATTTGTTAACCATCACCCTCCAATAGGTTGCCCTCAATTAATGTGAGCTAATGCAGAAAAATCATAATGAAATGCAATGATTTTAAAACCCAAATCAAAAATGTGAAATCGGATTCTCTTTCACTAAAATACGAAAACATGAAGAAATGATTCTTTTTAAATACACCGGAAGAAAAGTTTCCTTTAGAGAAAATAGAAAGAAGGAGTGGATCACCAGAGAAGAAAACTAGTGTGTACACTTTTAGAAGGGAAAAAAACACACAATTTTTTCCTAGGAATGAATGAAATGCAAGGAACCCCAGATGGGTCCCACCAGGCGTGCCAAAATGTTTCTCCTTTTTCTTAGATTGTTTCTTTGAATTGTTAACGAAAGCAGATAGGGTAACGGGTGTCAAGGAATACCGCTTCAAATGTCGGTTGATGGGTTGTTACGCGCGTATGACATCCAAATCTACAACTGATCGTGAGAGCTTCCTTTTGGCTAGGAGGAACTACATATAATGAAAGCAAGACCACCGAGAAGGAATTAAACAATATAGGCAATGAACGCCTAGCGTGAGCTAGATTCGGGAAGCATGATACTTCCTAGATGGTTGTCGATCCACCGTTTCAAACAAATTAATTCTGAAAATAAGGTAAATGCTATTGTTATTTTGAAATGATTTAGCTATCTCACTTAAAAACATAATAAGAAAAAATATCTAATCTAAAAGGCTAAGGTAGAATAGAATCCACGGGTCAAATGGTTGGTTCTGGGGTTCTACACAGTGTCCGATAAAGGTCTCGGGTAGGTCACCCGTGAGTGAGGCGAGGTAAAATTAGATGGATAGGTCTCTATCTAAGGTTTTGTGGGAAAACACGAGAGACCGACGTCGGTTAGGGGTGATCGATTTGCGCGTTAGGTATAATCGGCACTAGTTCTTGTGAGATCTAAGGAGGTATTGGGTGATTGGAATAGGTTTTACGAGGTTTTGATGGGTCTAAGGAGGTACAAAATGTTGGAGATGGTCGATGAGGAGCAAGATGAAAAATGGATGATAAAACAATGATGATTTAATGAAATAACTTGAAAAGTATGATATTGTACTTACTCGGATTTTGTTCATAAAGGCTTGTGTGTGATGGATGGAGGTGTTGATGATAGGTTTGAGGGCTGCAACGATCACCAAGCGAAGAACACTTTTCTGCGTGGGCTACATGCACACTCCTCTTTTCTTGGATAGATCGAGATGTGACTGGGAAGGTTGTGTAGGAGAAGATCCTCAATCTCCTTCCTTAGATGTCGTCTTGCTGAAATTGGCTCTCTAAAGAAGTGTTATCTATTTGAGATTTCGTTCTTGCTCGTCCACTTTCTTGCGAATGTTTGCTAACTTTCAACTTCCAAGTTTCAACCTTGAGAAATAAGGTTGTTTTGGGTTAAAAGGGGTAACTGACGGCGGTCGGCCGGCTTGGGGTGATGGTTAGGGAAACCAACGTCGGTCAAGGTGGGATTTTCTAGGTTTACTAAACTTAGGGAGATCCTCCATATTTCCTCGGATCTTGTGTCGTTATCCCGCGGATTAGGCGGGAGCTTCTGTGAGCATGCGGGTATGTGGTTAGAGGAGTGTAGGCATTGATTTTTAGGATTTGGGTAAGTCTTAGTTAGTTATGGTAACTTGCTAAGAATAGGTCTTAAGTTGAGTTAGCTTGGTGAGGTGTCTAAGTGAACTATATGTGTAGGTATTATTTAAATAAGATATTTAAATAATAAATATAGTGAGGATAAAGCATTAATTTAATTAAATTAATTAAATTAATATTAGTAGGGTGAAGGGGGTCATGGCTAGGTAGATGTAATAAAGGGGGCTTATATGTCGAGGGACGAAGGGGGAGTGTGACCTAATTTTAGTGTCTCTATGGCTGCACTAACTTTCGACATCCCTATACACTTAGAGTTCACTATCACACTCACACAAAAGACAAATGGGTTGCTTATTCAATTTTTACACTCCTATTTATAGTATCTTTCCATTATTCACTTTATTATGGGAGTCGTCGTGTACATTCTCTCAACTAATTCACATCACATGGTTTTGGTTATATCTCGAGCGTACCTAGTCTAATTTTTATCTCATTTGAGGAAATATTGTCAACATTCCACCTACTTTTGCATTGTTTACACCTCACATACAATCTATTCCTCCAAAAAATTGTCTACACTTAGTATACACAACCTTTTGTGATATCAATCCTATACCTATCATTACATCATCATGTGATTATTTTCGCTCAATGTTCATTCTCATCACCACTCTCCCTTTCACCAAAATGGGGGCATACAATTGGGGTCATCTTACAATTCCCATTACATCACTATGAGATTGATCTACATCCATAATTCATCATTATCGAACAACTTATTCATGCACCACACGACATTTCACATCACCTCTTAGCGATTCACCTTAATAACCTAACCTGGGGGCAACAAGTGCAAAATACCTCCATAATTAATCAACCAATAAATCAATCACACATATTCAACTCATGACAATAAAAATTTCACTAACACATTCATCAGATTGACACGAGCACAATGCATTTATCCTCCCAAATGTCCTAACTTGGGAGTTACATCATCGCGTTCCCAGATGACCTAAGATAGGAAATAACATTTCATTTTTCAGATGCTCCTAGATGACCTAACTTGGAAGTAATACATTTCGGAAATACCCTTAGAGTGGGGTCAGTGAAACGTCATTGTATTTCCTATACTACTCCTATATGGGTCATCACATTTGATAAAAAAAAATGGATCCAAAATAAGCAAAATTTGATATGAGTTCGTCTGCAGCGGCTAGATCTTTTGAGGATGTGGTTTAAGATGGAGAGATACTAGACTTCTTTCCCTACATGCTTCTTATGGCGGCAGGATGCCCAAATCCTCTGTTTTTCATACATACACACACACAATCAGGTTGGGAGTTGATCACCCCCTTCCCCATCACATTCCCATTAGTGACAAAAATCACCCAATCTCGAATCATTTATCATCGACGTCATCTATCTAGTTTAGTGTTGTTATCATTAGGTTAATCCGTTGTTGAACCCAACTGATCACTTATGCCCTTGTGGCAGGTCGGTTATCTCCACCTATAGTTTATTCACCTTGTATTTATTAGTTGCATCCTTTATTTTTTAATTGAAAGAGTTCAATTATTCATTGATCTCTTATTGGCCTTCATTGGAATTACACAGCACCTCTGTTCCCTGGCGTGGACATGTGGGAGGAAGCAAATCAGGGCATCTAAATCATTCGTGGCAATCAGAGTGCGTTGGGAGAAGCGACCAGTGGAGAAACTACCCTGCGTTGAAGTGGAGCGACCTGTTTTGGCTTTTACCCTGCGACTTTAACCTGTTTGGCATCCATTAAGACGTGCAAGTCTTTCTTTGGAATTTTCCTGAAACATGGCAGAAATTATTTCTTTAATGTCATTTTGCTGTGTATTGTTTAAACCTACTTGGATGTGGCAGCAACCAACATCTTTGGCTTTTCTCTGTCGTTTTTGGCAGTGTGTTCATTTGACAGTGTGCAAAAACCGTTGCAGTAGAAGGACGGAACAATAGCAATCGTCCAACTCATGGATTACATGACAGTATCTGCAGAAAAACATGCCACATTCATCCCTCACACAGCGAAGCGCTACTCTGTTAAACGCTTCCACAAGGCCCAGTGCCCCATCATTGAAAAGATGATAAATTCATTGATGATTCCCTGGAGTCTCCATTCAGGATCACCTTTCGGTTTTGAAGATGATAGCACTACGTCATGTGTGAGGCAGGAATCCTTCTGGCTCATAAAAGATGAGAACTAGATGCAGGCATTTATCACAAATATCTAGCCCGAGGGTTGTGTCAACTTTATCCGCGTAGTGGGAGAGTATTGTGTTGCATTGGAGAAAGTTTCAGGCGAGATTCAACTGCTTACAGATCAAAACCAAATTTAGATTATTGTTTATGCCATAATTTGCAGCAGTCTAAGAGAAGATTCTAGAAGGATTGGTTCTGCTGATGTTTTGCGGTGACAAGCAGTTGATATATCCCCATTGAGGCGTGTCAATCAGGCAATTTATCTTATAACTACTGGTGCACGTGAAAGCGCTTTCAGAAATATTTAATATTGCCCATTTGGTGCAATGAGCCTCAAACCTACATATGCTAATTAAGTAAAATGTTACTCGAGGATGGAGGGTACATTTTATGGAGGTCGGGAGAAATTAGCGTCCTTTCATGAGTTGCCTACAACGTGGTCGTGTCATTGATTTGGTGATAAAAATTTTTTTGTTTGTGTTCGTATTTTGTTGTTCATGAAGTTGTTTTGGTGTGTGTTGTTCAATAAGGATGCGAGCATTTTCAAGTTTTGTTCTTCTGAATGAAGGAAATTATGAGGAGAAAATTCACTAAAGTAGCACTTGGTTCTTATTGAAAGGGTTTGTGGAAATCCAAGAAACCATTGAAATTTTTAGTTGAGACATCGAGTCACCTCGAGGTTCATGGTAAACCTACAATTGGGAAACCATATGGGTTCGTGGTAATCCAGGGAAACCAGAAACCACCGAGGTGTTCTCAAGGATGGATGTGCTCATGTCACTTCTAGGCTTTTAGTACTCTTGTATGGAAAAACAAATGTGTCACCAAGACCAAGAAGCCATAGAGATGGCATGCAACCTCAAAGGTGAGCAGGCTACAAGGAGAGTGTGTAATAAACTTTTTTCCATGATCGAGAATAAGGGAGGGGTCCACTATCTAATATTGAAGGAGAATACTAGAATTAGTTTAATACATTGTTACTTGTAAACCGACTAAATCGGTTATGCCAACCGACATCTAAACTCTGACGGTTCCCTTATAACAATCCTAGTCTATTTGTATTTATTCATTGTATGTGTTGTGTTTTAATTCAAGGCATTCAATTATTTTTGATATCATATTTCCCTTAAAGTGCTCCTCATAGCGGTCTTATATCCTCGTTATGCCGCATGGATCAACACGTTGATCCATGGTTCATCACTCTATATGTTCTCACTCGGCACGTATTTCTACTACACTCCTCATGTACTTCGAGTGACATGGGCTTCTCAAGACTTCTCAAGTATGCAACATTATCTGTTTTTTATGTTACCGAGATTTAGTTCACTAACATAGAATAAGGTAAAATGTAGACACAAAATCACGCACTTACTACTATTATTATACGACAAAGTATGTTGTTTTATATATGGATCTTGTGTAAGAAAAGTATTCGCTAGTAACCCATCTCGTAGTCCATTCCTTTGTCTTGTTGGTCTTCACTACTTGTTTTCTTGCAGATTCCTCACTCATACACACAAGTTGGGTTTGATCTCGAGGCATCATTATCTCACAATTATCACTCATTTTTCGTCACTTATCTCTGAGACACTAGCACTAAGGATGGAAAGTTACACCATGTGCTCCTATCCATCTTGGGTGAACTTGTCCTCTTTCTATTTGATCTTATTTTTGACATTTGAGGTTGGTCTTTTTAATTCTCCCTCTCTCTCTCTGGAAGTACTAGTCGGCACGTCAAGTCATTAGTGTTGAAATTTGAACAAGATATCCCTATATAAACACAACATACATACCATTATTTGGACGGACTATTCTTATCAAGGGTTATCTATCTACATAGAGTAAGAGACTACATTTGGGTTATTACTCTGTATACACACACTACATAGAAAGGGAGTTCATTCTAGTTCATCCACACATTTGCATTTTTACATCTAGTTATTGTGCCCTATCTTGGTATCATTGGTGCTAGGGTAACCTAGGAGCACTATTGCACACACAAGCACATAGAACTAAATTGGATTTGAGATGTAGTGTTGTGCTCAACAGTAAGACCACCATTGTTAAATATGAGGATAATATAACTCCTTTATTTACATCTTTATTTTTAGGGTTTGATTCTTTATGTGGGGGTTTGGTAGATGATTATTTATTGTTGGTTTAAGGTGACATCAATGACCCAAGTGCGCCACTCACATGACTAAAGGTGAATAATTATGAATACTTAACAACCTTATCTTTAAAAAGTTCCAAAATTTTCTATAAATAGAAGTTCCCAGGAGTCAAGACCAAGGCGCCCATAAGTACCTACATCCCTCTACAAGTGCCCTAGTTTAGTCAGGATCTACTCATGCTGCATTTTTCTATTCTTTGTAACAACGGTTTGTCATTTGGTTTTATCACAATATCCAAGTCCGGGTCAACTTTGTGATGTAAGTCAAATCCAGGTAAGTACCTTATCCCTCTCATTTCCTTTCATTTATAAAATCAAAGTAAATTATTATCCATTCATATTTCAAGTATATTTTATTTATATCATTTCTATACATTTAGATTCATAGTAAAATTAGTTTTTATAGAATCATTGTTCTCTATTTTAAATCTCCCATTTTTATAGCATAGTAGGATTCTAGCACAACCCATGGAACTTTGGCTTTACCTTGAACCCGTCAAACCTCCTCCCAAACAAAAGCGTTATCTTTGTAATAAGTATCAAATTTTCCCTTATTTGCACAAATATTGTGTGAGATAAGGGTGTTTAATTACTCTAGTTGTGACTTTAGTAGGGTGTAGAGTATGGAGAGAAAATGATTTAATTAATCGTAGTACCTCCTTGAGGTTATCGGTGTATGAAACCTTGAAATACGTTACCCAATAGTCATTTTAGTGTCTTAGAAGGCCTTTGGAAGTGTAAGGTGAGTTGGATTCCTCATTGTAATACATGCTTAATGTTTGAGTGGTTAATGATAGTGAAATGAAATGTTTGGCATGAAATCACTCCCCTTGGAGTCTTGAGACCCTAAATGTTGAGCAAGTATTGTGTAACTTGATATTGTTTTAAAGAATGCTAATAAGAGACCAAAGTAATAACATAAGTGTAATAAGATCAAGAGTAAGTGAGGTTTTGGTTAGGGGCAAAGGGATACTGAGATTAAACTTTCGTGAGAACATGAATTCATATGGAAAACAAAACTTATGACGTGTAAATATTAACAAAGACTCAAACCAAGCATTGAATGATAACAACTTCAAAAAAGGAAATAGACATTCCCTAATGGATGGAAGATTATATGGAAAGGGAACTTGGACCCTAATCTCCTTTAAATCTTAAGATTACTTCCCCAACTTCATGTTAGTTTCGCTTGTGTAATGAAGGTAAAACTAAATTTCAAGTAAACTTATTTTAGGAACAACCCTTGGCATAAGATCAAGCATCATGGTATTTATATATGTTTAAAATGCATAGAACTAACAATTGAGTTATGGAAATTATTATAATGGAGAAAGAACCAAATTTAAGTGTACTTATTAAAAGTTAGATTTTAAATGGAACCATCATAGGTAAAACATTAAATGAAATAAAGAAAAATACAACCTAGTTTTAAGAGGAAGGAAGGTTTACATGTTAAGTGTTCTTCAAATAATTAAGGTCAAATAATGAAAATAAGATTGTAATAAATATGTAACCATGAAAATGTTGTGTCATGGAAAGTGCCTATCTGTAAGCTTATATTGTAGTTGGATCGTTGTGTTGTACTTTGTCATTTGGGAAAATGTAACCTAATGTGCATCATGTGTTTTTATGTGACATATATGTGGGTTCATGTTTTATAATGTCTTATGTACTTGCTAAGTTATTCTAAATGATCCCATGTGTTGTTATGTATCAAGCAATGTAACTTTAAAAAAACAATATTTTGTTGTTGTATTTGTGTGGCATGATAGAAGACAATTGGAACATTGTGTTGTCACATAAAGTTCCACATTGTGATAGAATTATGAGGAGAAAGTTTACTGGTCATCTGGATTCAGGATTTAGTGACCCCTTGATTGCAAAGATTAGGTTGATGGTGTATAATGGAATCTAGTATTTCAAATAAAGTCTTATTTCAAATAGATTATAGTTCATTCCCACTTTGTTCAGCTTGTACTTTTTCATATTATTGGTTTGATATTTTTGTAGATTAGTTGTTTGTTACTGGATTTTTTCTTTTGGTCTTTTTCTAAATATCTCAACATTGGCATTTCTTTTAACATGGGTAGGGATCCCATTGAAAAAATGTATCCTTAATAAAAATTATTGAATATACTTGAGAAGACTCTTTCCATCCTAAATCTGATGATGAGGGTTACAACATATTCACATTCTTGACTTACAAGGAGAAACTATACAATAATTTAATAGAAAATTTAAATTATTTACCTAAAATTAAATATGAGGAGTGGTAATAACACTCTCTTCTATGGGAACACTACTACCTTGTATTCGAGAAACAATACTAGAATTTCAAGATATCACATGTGTTTTCATACCAGATAGAAATCGAGGGCTTATCAATGCTATACTAAGTGCACATTAATATAGTTTTATTTTTATCACTTTAGAATAACCTCTAGAGGAGTTTATGGAAATAGATCTATTGCATTTTTTTCAATTCAAATTGGTCCAACCATATTCACTAGTTTTCTTATGAGTATCAAAAATAAGAGCCAAAATGGTTGTGTTACACATTACTAGAAGTATACAATTTCAAATCTTGTGCTTAGATTATTAATATCTAAAGGAATATTTTGGAAGGCTTATATACGCATCATATGGGTATACTAGAATTTACCCACTTATATGTTGATAGAATATTGAAGGTTATGTTAAATTCCATCTTCCATAAAGAAATGGTTATGTGTTCATTTAATATAAAATTTGAAGGTTTCTCACATATGAATCGACAAATTCTAGATACTATATGGTTTAGAGAGTGTCAAGGCGACATGAGAAAACTAGGGAACTCTACCCAAATTGTTGCATTAAGTATGTCATGTTTAGAATACTAAAAGTATCATTTCCATTGACATAACATGTCTATCAAATACAAACATACCATGTCGATAATTTCTTTAGGATGACTACAACATGCATTGAGTTGCAAAGTACAAAAACAAACCTGGTTGCATTTTGCATCACTTACAAATTGATGTTGTGTCGGGTACAATAATATTTCACCCATGTTTTGAGCATACTTTCGTTAGTAATCCTCTGTTAAAAATAACCTATCAAACTAAACTAATAAATTTATTTAAACCACCATTGAATTAAGAAATATTTAAAATAACATCTGAATAAGTTTTATTACTTCATGTAACACCTTGTAATTAAACTTGTGTGTCTTCTTCCATAGAGGTGCCATCATTATCCATTGCAATATTTATAACTAGAATTTCGATCTACATAGTGGCATAAATGGTGGTTTAAGGTTGATGTTTCCTAAAAGACTCATTAAATGAAATAACATACAAAAATATCCCACATCTATGATAATTACTCTAACAAAAAGTTGGATGCAAAACTATGTCAACAAAACATAAAACCCTTGCATAACATTTTCAATTCCTTATGTATTTTACCTTAACTATTATATTTATATTTTACAAAGTTAATACATACTTGTCCAACACAACTTCAACTTATTATAATGAGAAGATATGAATATTTATAATCCTCCCATAAGATTAGTCTATATAAATTTGTATAAAGTGATTTATTTTGTGTTTATGTTATTTATTTTTAAACAAATCTTACCTAAATTCAATATTTTTTTGGGGCACTATAATGTCTTTTTATACTTGAAATTTTCTATATTTTGTATGAAAGTGACTACATTTATGTGATAACTTTGAATCTATGTATGTTCCATGTTATGTATGTATTATCAAAAGTAACAATTTATTAAATTCTTACATTTTTATGCATACACGGAATATGAATTACCATTTACCCCATCTATAACTCTTACGTGATCAACTCCATCCAAATATGAGATTAGCAAGGGCTAAGGGTGGTATTATCATTCAATAACTAGAAATCACACATCAACGGTGAAAAGTGAACATCGAAAGGTATCGAGTAGAGGCGTGAAGAGTGGGTGAGGTGTGAAAGGTTTAAATTAAAGGAAATAAATTTGTTAGCAGAATTTGATAAATGAGAATGTGAAGCGGATGGACAGTTGGAACCATAAAATGAGAAAGGGAATCTTGAATAGAGGGAAGCTTGCAGATGTATTTTTTAACCTTCTAATCAAGTGTTCTAAATTTTATTGATCTATAACTAAAAAAATTATATCGTTGCATTATTTTAAAATATAAGAAACAATTAAATTACTTGACAATTTATAAATGAGAAGGAAAATGTTGTTCAAGGAGTTGAGAGTGAAAAATACCATATTGATGTAATCTTTTTAAAGTGTGACAGATAAAGTATGCACTATCACTATCAAAATCAGTCTTATGTGAGGTGTAATTGTAGTAGAGGATGTTGCCTACATAGAAGATATGTGGAAGTGCAAGCCTCATATCCTAGACACCAGCATTCCCAACTATTTTGGGATGGTTTACAACATGAAAAATGCTCGGGAATATTAATAGCAATTCTCTAGTCTAACAAAATCATAAAAATAAAAGAATGTTACCTCACTAGACAAATGGAGGGCCTAAAACAATCCTCAGGCTGTTATGAATGTGGTCACCAAACAACCCATTAAAAATCATACCCATTCATACAATGCACATTCCCATTAGAGGAGGAAGCACAATAAAATGGTGTTTCCAATTCAAAATTCAAACTCTTCAAAGGCTAATTGAGGAATTGCGATGACTCATTCCTACGTGGGATATGGATATTGTTGTAGCTTTTGATTTGGAATGATGTTACATATTAGAGATCATGGATTGTTGCTGATTTTGATTCATATATGATGCATGTGGGTTATTAGAAACATTTTATACTAATGATGATATGTTGATTGACATGGTTATATATATATATATATATCATGTGTGTGTATGTATGTATGTATGTGTGTGTGTTTCAAACATGTGATATTTCATCATATTGAGTAGACCTAGAAAATTGAACTAATCTTATGATCATATGGTATTGATGGAATTGTAAATGATATTGTTACTTTCCTAGATGATGTTTCGTGTAGTGTCCACTTGCCTTCAATTCTTTTTTATTGTTGATTATGATATTGTAGTGCCCACTTCCCTTCAACACCTTTTGTTATTGATTATGATATTGTTGATTATACTTATGGACATTATTGTAGCTTTTAGTTTGATATGATGTTAGATATTAGAGATCATGGACTATGGTTGATTTTGATTCATATATGATGCATGTGGATTATTAGAGACATTTTATATTGATTTTGATATGTTGATTGACATGGTTATATATATATATGTGTGTGTTTCGGACATGTGATATTTCATCATATTGAGTAGACCTAGAAAATTGAACTAATATTATGATCATATGGTTATTGATGAAATTGTAAATGATATTGTTACTTTCTTGATGATGTTTTGATTTATATATAGATGATTTTGGAGTTATATTGTATATTTATTTTGGATGATTTGATGCAGCCACAAGGCCGAAGGAGGTATTATGTGTTTTGCAGGAAAACATGTCACAACAAACATCGGGGATTGGAGACCAACCACATTGGAATTCTAGATGAATTCAACAAGGGTCACCATGGCAAATGTGTATTTGTTATTGTGTGTGTGTTTGAATTTGTTAGGGGTCCCATGGGGGAGGGATCACCTTTAAATGTGACCAAGGGGTTATGTGTATTCTTTTATTTAGTTTCCTTTGTTTAATTTTAGTATGTGATTTTAGTGATGTATTTTCCCTTTTTATTTATTTAATTTGTGTCTAGATTAGTGAGTAATCATGTTGTTAAATTAATTAAAAGGGTCAAAATAATGCATTTATTAGAGTTGATGGCTCTTGGATTATGTGTTGTAAGTAATGTGTAAGTAACTTTGAGTGTGAAACACTCCACCTTCCTTTTGAAATTTGGATTTGTCCTTAGGGGTTGATTTTGGAGGCTTGTGGGACAAGTTAAACTTGTCCCACACCTCTTAAATTGTATACCAACCCTACCTATGGTTGGGGAGTCAAAATTAGGTCTTATTATGTATTTTGGGAAGACAATTAAAGTTTTATTACACCTTCTTACATGAAATTAATTTTGGTCCTTGGGGTGTGGACTTGGATTGTGTGTGTAAGTAAAAGGTCATTTATTCACCCACCTTATTAATTATGCTTTGGAGTTTGAATTTTGATTTGTGAGGTGGAGTTGAGGATGAGTGATGTGGCATCCTACATGGAGCCACCTCATCCTCCTCTCCCCTTTTCTATTTATTTAAATTCTTTTGTTGTTTTGGGGGTTACTTGGATGGGTTACTTCATTTTGCAATTTTTTTGTTTTGAGCTCTTGTAATTTTGAAGAGAGTTAGAGATTTTTGTTGAATGCTTGTGGATTGTTGGAGATTTTGGACTGTTTGGATTGGAAAAAGCTTGTTGTTGAACTTTTGGAGAAAACTCTACCATGGAGAGGTAGGAGCTTGGCTCTTTAAAATGTTCTTCTTTTATTTATGCATATGTGAATGCTTTGAATATTTTGGTATGTTGTTGGTTGGTTGGGTAGATTGCCTAGGTATGGTGTAGGAGAAGACTATGGGGATCTCTTGTGGGGAGGCATAAGAGTTTTGGGGAGGTATAAGTGTTATTGTGGAGGGAGTTTGGGATTGGGTTCCACCTTGTAAAAGAAATAGCTTGCATTTCTTTACTCATTATGGGGTGCCATAAGAGTGTGGGGAGGCATAAGAGAATGGGAGGTATAAGAGGTACTTGGGAGGCATAAGGGCATGTAGGGGTTTGAAATGATATATATATATTGGAGGGGTTTATTTTAAGGTGGAAACCCATTTCCCATTGGGAGGTATAAGCAACTTCCCCATAGGTCTTGCTCCTTTGGCTTGTGCATGATGAAGCTTGAGTATTGTTTGTTGTTCTTCATGTGGTTGCAAACTGCAATATGTATTTGGACTATGTTCTATTTGTGAAAATTATTTTTGTGTTGTGGAAGTATGTTGTTTCCATGAGTTGAAATACATTTCTTATTTCTTTGTGGTTGGGGCTTGGGGGCCAATGAGGAGGATGACTTCTCCTCTTCATTGGAATTCTTGGTTGGGTGGAGAGCGTTGCCTCTCCTCCTTTTTTGTGTGATCAAAAGATATATGGTGGATCTTCTTGTTGTTGTTAGAGTTGAGGATGAAGACAAATTTCACAGTCCCCTTGGGGTTTCCTTGTTGTAAAAATTTCCCACTTCAAGTGGATGGCATTGTAATATTATTTGTGGTGGAAAGTTGCTCTGTTTTGGAAATGGAATCTACATTCGAATGTGAAAGATGTATATTCTGTAAGTTGTATTTGATGAATGAAAAAGGAAGTTGTAAAGAATTATTGGAGTTCAATAGAAGTTGTTTTAATTACCACAAATGGTATGGTTTTCATTTGAAATGTGTTTGAAATATATTGTGAAATCTTTGTTTGAAAATTGAAAAAGAAATATGTATGAAGAAATATTACATTTCTTTGTTTCATTTGAAATGCATGATTTGAAAGTAGAACTACATTTTGGGTTTTCACACATTGATTGAAGTAAAGTTAAACTTTGTAAATTAGATTTGAATGAATTTAAATATTTAGAGGATGATAACGAAAAGTAGATCCATTTGAGTTTAAGTATGATTTCTATTTTGATTCACTGTAAAACTGTAAATATTTATCGAAAAATTTACAGAGTACTCTACAACTTGAAAGAAAAATTGAAATAATAATGTAAGCTAAGGAAGATCAAAATGCATTTTCAAATAGTTTAATTGCTCAAGAAAATTTATTAGACTTCAATTAATCAGACTTAGACCAAAAATTAGATGTTTTGTAGTAAAAAAAAAGGGGAAACTTGTTTTGAAACTCAATCCATCAATTAAACCCTGTAAAATCCATCCAAATCTTTCCAAGTGCAATCCTCCATGTCGGTTTGGCATGTTGAGGAAGAAAGAATGGCGGATTGAATTAATTTTGTTAAGTTAAAAAGTCTAGTTCACATTTTAATGGCAGGAAAGACGTTTTCTTAAATTCACCCCACTTAAGTTTGTCAAAATTAAAATTTTATGCTTCTTGTATGCAAAGAGGAGTTTGAGACCTTTCCAAAAAGTCCTCATTTTCTCAAATCCGAGCTTCCAATCAAAAGTTATGGCCTTCTAAAGTTTTTACTTCATTTCGGTTTTAAAAAAAAAAACTAAAAAAAAAAGAAAAAAATTTTTGTAGGGACCCATGAGGCCAAAAATTACTTTTTCTCTTTTTGCAAAAATGTAAAAAAATGACACAAATTCCCTGCCCACTTTTCCAATTTGCTTTTGGGAAAATTTCTTTTGGGTTCGAAAAAAATTCTAAGTTTAGAACTTTACATTTTTGAAAAGAACTTTTTAAAAAAATCTTAAGTTCCTCCCGCTTTTGAAAAATTAACTTTGTCAAAAACATGGCTTCTTTACGGCATCGCGGGCCCACCTTTCAACTTTTCATTTTTTTTAAAATTGGCAAAAATTCCTAAGTTTCCCACAGGCCCGCCTTCTGCAAGTCCCGTATGTGATAATTTTGGTGTGACATGTGGCTTCTTTAAGCATCGGTGGAGGCGCAGTATTTTTAAACTTTATTTTTTTTTGGTGAACAAATTTTAAGTTTTTCCCGATGAGTCCGCTTTCCCGCTTGTTGCAACTTTTGGGCTGACATGTCATCTTTGGGCATCATCGAGGCGCGGGTTTTTTTTTAACCTTTTGCCTTTTTCAACAAAAAACTCTAGGAATCCAAATTTTCCCTCGACGACCCACCTTCCGCTTGGACTCAAAACGTTTGGACACGTGTCCCTTGCGGCCTCAAGCTTAAATTTTCTTCCCTGGGCCCGCAAGCCCCACCGCTCTTGGGCGTGCACGGGTGTAAATTGTGCTTTTGCCCAAAAGGAAAAGTGCTAAAGTTTTCCCCCTAGGCCCATAGCCCAAATCTCTTACCAGGAAAAATTTCTTCCCTAGGCCCGCAGGCCCACCTTTGGGAAAAATTTCCTCCCAAGCCCGCCCCATAACTTGAGAAATATGAGGAGTTAGGAGGACTTATTTATATCATTGAAAGGGAAGAAATTTCCTATCTAATGGAAATATTTTTAGGAAACCTTAAGTGTATTAAATATGTGAAAAATAGAAAAAAGTATAAATTAGTGAGTGGGTAAGTGAGAAATTACCCTTTTAATTTAAATGTTTATTTCTAAAGCATGGGTTGACTTTTAAGGGTCACCTTATGGGGTAAGGGAATGTTTTTATCTAACCCCATAATGAGAACCTTGTTATTGTTTTAGACCTAGTGAAATTAAAAACCTTGGGCATTTAATTGTTTTGGCCCCTTTACCCTCTAAATATTAATTAAGGAATATTTAACTATAGTGTAATTTAATTATTTATTAAATTAACACCTAAGAAAATTAACTATGTTGGATTAATTACCCTCATTAATTTTGTAATGTGGATTAATATTTATTTTAACAGGAAAATTTCATTTATTATATTATAATTGTCCTCCTTTGAATCTTGTTGTGACAATTGTTGTCTCAAAGCTGTTTGTGGTCATGCTTTCAAAAAAAAAAAAATTATTCATAATTTTTCTAACTAAACCTAGGTTGTTCTTGGGTCTCGAGTGGTCATTTTTAGCGGGCATTACACTTGGTATCGAGCCATGGGTTCAACTTTGGACCATGGACCGACACTAAAACCCAAAAACCAATTAAAATTTTGAACCTCCATGATTAAAATAATAATAAAATAATAAATTGTTTGAATGGTTGTACTCGCCTAGTGGCATTTTGTCAAACCCGGTAACTGAAAATGTTAAATTAAATTGATATTTTTGTGAACTTCTAGTGTAGCGGAACTTGTTTCTACTTTGAAAAAATATTGTTTGAGTAGTCCTAACCCTTATTTTAGTTGTATGATGCGATAAATCCATTTGAGACTCTTCCTTGTTGGAATGATAAATTGTATGGTGTGACTCTTGTGGCCTAGTGCTAGTGGTTTTGTTCGGGAGTCTAGCAGAGTAAATTAGAAGTTGTTTAATCATCTAAAGCTTTCTTTTTCCTTCGATGGTTAGACGAGTTAGTTTTAGTTGCCGCCTTGGTGACTTAATCCCCATATGAGTAAGTGGATATTAGGTCTTGGTGTCACATTTGATCCAGTTTTGCGTATGTGTCATTAGAGCGGAGCTTGAGGCATAAGTACCCCTATTGGCGGCCATGAAGGGCTGCAAAGTGACTATGATGTGGACTTCTATATTTTATATTTGTAAACTTGTGTTATTTTATCAAGGACCAACATCTTATTTTATGATTGGATTGAGAAGCTCTGAGACTCTTTTAGTTATGTATATTTTGCGAGAATTTTCTACATTACAATGTGGCTACTTAGCCACTTTTCTTGATTTCCGATATTTCTTGGATTTTACTTTGATTGGTGACTCGAGCTCATTTATCTATTGGCTACTTAGCTAAATGTTACGTGATTCCTTCTTACATGTTATTGAACTGGTTCTACATTGTTTGTATTGTGACATTTTGTCGTATGGGGGTACACCCTAAGTGCCTTGAATGTCTTCATAGGTGCTTTAAGTTATGCCTTGTTTTGGAAAGACAAAACCTTGAGTGTGTTTAGGATCTTGGAGAGTTCGTTGTGTAGTGTGGTCTAGTTGAAACTGTTAGCGGTGGTGGTGATGCTCTTACAATTTGGTAAGAGCTTGATCCTCGTCGAGTAGAGGTGTTTAATTATGGGCTTTTGGATTGTGTTAGGATCGGATTGCTTTTTGGTTGATTGTAGATATTAGTGGAAAAGTGGTTGTTTGGTAGTGACTTTTCATCATGGCATGCTAAGTTTTATCATGATTTCCTTGTTTCATTATAAAAAGTATTGACTTGTGGATTGTATGCATCTTGGTAATTATGATTAGATTTAAGCCCATTCGGGAAATGTGTTTAATTAAGTGTGTTTGTTTTTCTCACGTTGACCTATAAATAAGCCTACCCTTGCCTTAACATTTTAAATTGCTATGAATAACACTCTATGACCTATTAATCTTTGGGTTACGTGGAGACACTTATGGATGCTTTTGGGCCTTTTGGACCTTGCTATTAGAGATGTAGTTTGGTAGATCTTGATATTTTAATCTCGGTGGTGTTTATATTATGCTCTTCTTTTAAAACTATAACTCTTGGTCATAAAGTACATGTTGAATAGATTAGCTGATTTTCCGCTTGCATTTGATGCTTTCTAGTGGGAATGTGGTGTCCTTGGAGTAAAATTTGCAGTGTCATCTGTTGCTTGGTTGGTGGTATCTTTTGGAAATATGGGTGTAGATTTGAATACTTTCCTTGTCTTATCATGCGAGTAAAATGTTTTAGCCAAAACAACAAACATTGTTAAACCTTAGTAGATTCGTAAAAGTAATTATGCCTCTTTAATGGGCCTTCCTTGTAACTTCTTTTGAGACTTGTAGAGACCCTCTAGGAATATTTAATGATGCTTGTAATTATTTGGTAAACCCTTGAAATATTTTTGTGATCCATGTTGGTTGATAGATTCCTAGTTCTTACAAAATTAATGATGTGTTGTTATGTTGAATGTCTCTTATTCCTTTAGAATTAAAAATGTGATATGTTGTTTCCCATAAAAGTAATAATGTGATATGTTTGACTCTTCCTTCTCATTAAAAATTAATTGATAAGATGATTCACCCAAACACCATAAAACTATAATTGAGGGGATTTGACTTTGAAACTTAACAAATAAAATGAACATAGAAAAAGGGAAATGGTCCTTGCTATAACCTTGGTAGATTAATAGAAGAAATAAAAACATGTAGAAGAATAGAAAGGAAAATTTTCCATCTACCTTCCCTAGGAGTAAAATAAATAATTATTTTTTTCCCCTATAGATAATGGTGAGATATCATGCCCACCTTAGTGGTGCTCCTTATAACGCAAACATGTGTTATCATAGTAAAAGGAAGATTTTAATTAAGAAAATATGTAAGGAATGTGCTTAGGAAGTGAAACTATAAAATTTTTGACTTAATAAGTTGATTTATAAAATGAGTAAGATTTATGTGTATTGAGTGCAATGTATAGTTGAACCTTTAGTTCTTCTGCCTACCCACCTGAACTTGTGAAACACCTTGTTGATAGTGATGTGTTCTAATTACATGAAGTACTCCCTTGTTCATAGGCATATGTGTTTTCCCTTGTAGGAGTTTGGGTCGTCATGATGCTTGTTGCCTCATGGCTCGATGAGTGTGAGTTGTAGCCCTTTTGGAGTGGGCCTTATCTCTTGTTTTGAGAAAAACAACCTCCTTGCATGTTGACTTAGTCCTTGGTGACCTAAGTTATTGTAATTTTAAGGAACATATGTTAAGGATATGAAATAACCTTGGGAAGTCTTCTTTTCTTCTTGTTCTTCTTGAGACACATTGTTGTTGTTGCCTCTCTTGTCATTGGGAAGAAAAGTGCAAGTTGTTTTTGTAAGTTGTTACTCACTTTTGATACTGATGCACCTTTGGATTGTAGTTGGACCCCCTTTGTTACTTGTTCTTCTCCCTAGCTACCTTGAGTGCTCTTTGGTGTTATGATTTATGCATGTGCTCTCTTTATGGTTATTCCAAGCTTGAGTAGAAATAAGATAAATGAATCCCATTGTGTTATAGTGAATGGTGCTTCTTGTATTGATATGTTAGTTGCTAGTGGAGATATTTTTTTGCTAAACGTTTGACGTCTCTAAATTTGGTTAGTGTGGTGTGTTTGATTTTTTTAGTGTAAAATCAGATTATAGGAAACCTTGTGGTCATGACTTTGCTTAGTATTACCATGAAAAGTTTGATTGTACCCTCTCGAGTTATAGAAGTGCTTCTCATGAATAGTTTTCTTGATTGTAAAGGTTTTTCTAATTTAAGGGTCCTTCCTTCTTGTTAAACCTCATCTTGTGTGATCTCAAATTGTGAGACCTTTGAGTAGACATGTTCTCGTACAAAATTTTGGGTATGGTTGATTCTGCTATCCTTGTCTAAACAATGAAATTTTGAAAGTATGACTTAACCTTAGTGGAAACCTTAATTTTTTTTATTGCAGTATGTAGTATTCCATGGGAAACTATGGGTGGTCATTCTCAAACTCATGGAATTCTCCCTGTTATTCCTCTACTTGGTGGTTATTCTTGAGACTCCTTTGACCTCTTCATGACATAATGTTATGTGGTGTATCTTGGTTGATCACGTAAAGTTACTCTTTAGAATTAAATGTTTGTAACCTTGCATGAAGAAAGTTTAGAACTCATCCCTTACAATCTCCTTCTTTCTTGTTGAATTGCATTGACCAAACTTGGGTTCTATAGACCCACACTTGTTTGAAGTAAAACAATTCCATAAAGGGTGTGATCCTTTTTCTGTTGCATTGTTTCCTACCTCTCTTCTCTGACTTCCGGAGGAAGTCAAGTCTAAGGGGAGGGGATGTAGTGCCCACTTCCCTTTGACACTTTTTTTATAGATTATTATATTGTTGACTATACTTATGGATATTGTTGTAGTTAATTTGGCATGATGTTAGATGTTAGAGATCATGGATATGTTGTTGATTTTGATTCATATATGATGCATGTGGGTTATTAGAAACATTTTATACTAATGATTATATGCTGATTGACATGGTTATTTATATATATCTATATATGTATTTTTGAACATTATGATATTTAATATTTCATATAATGAGTAGACCTAGAAAATTGAACTAATCTTATGATCATAGGGTTATTGTCAAATTGTAAATGATATTGGGGGATGTAGTGTAGTTCCCACTTCCCTCCACACCTTTTTTTTATTGATTATGATATTGTAGTGCCCACTTCCTTCGAAACCATTTATTATTTATGGATATTGTTTATAATACTTATGGAATTTAGCATGATTTTAGATGATGTTAGATGATTAGCTATCATGGAATTATGGTTGATTTTGATTCATATATGATGCATGGATTATTAGAGACATTTTATTTGATATGATGATATATATGATATGATATATTATATGTGTGTGTGTTTTTCGGACATGTGATATTTTGTCATATTGAGTAGACCTAGAAAATTGAACTAATCTTATGATCATATGGTTATTGATGAAATTGTAAATGATATTGTTACTTGCCTAGATGATGTTTTGATTCATATATAGATGATTTTGGAGTTATATTGTATATTTATTTTGGATGTTTTGATGTGGCCATGAGGCCAAAGGAGGTATTATGTGTTTTGTAGGTAAACATGTCACAACAAACATCGGGGATTGAGACCAACCACATTGGAATTCTAGATGAATTCAACAAGGGTCACCATGGCAACATGTATTTGTTATGTGTGTTGTTTGAATTGTTGTTAGGGGTCCCATGGGGGATCACCTTTAAATGTGACCAAGGGGTTATGTGTATTATTTTATTTAGTTCCTTTGTTTAATTTTTGTATGTGATTATTTAGTGATGTATTTTCCCTTTATTATTTATTTAATTTGTGTCAAGATTAGTGAGTAATCATGTTGTTAATTAATTAAAATGGGTCAAAAGAATGCATTTATTAGAGTTGATGGCTCTTGGATTATGTGTTGTAAGTAATGTGTAAGTAGCTTTGAGTGTGAAACACTCCACCTTCCTTTTGAAATTCGGATATGTCCTTAGGGGCTGATTTTGGAGGCTTGTGGGACAAGTTAAACTTGTCCCACACCTCTTAAATTGCTACACCAACCCTACCTATGGGTTGGGAGTCAAAATTAGGCCTTATTATGTATTTTGGGAAGGAAAGTTGTAAGTTTTTATTGCACCTTCTTGCATGAAATTAATTTTGGTCCTTGGGGTGTGGACTTGGATTGTGTGTGTAAGTAAAATGTCATTTATTCACCCACCTTTTTAATTATGCTTTGGAGTTTGAATTTGACTTGTGAGGTGGAGTTGAGGATGAGTGATGTGGCATCCTACATGGAGCCACCTCATCCTCCTCTCTCCCTTTTCTATTTATTCAATTCATTTTGTTGTTTTTTTTTGGGGGTTACTTCATTTGGTGACTTCATTTTGGTTACTTCTTTTGGTTTTGAGCTCTTGTAATTTTGAAGAGAGTTAGAGATTTTGTGGAATGCTTGTGGATTCTAGAGCTTTTGGACTATTTGGATTGAAAAATCTTGTTGTTGAACTTTTGGAGCAAACTCTACCATGGAGAGGTAGGAGCTTGGCTCTTTAAAATGTTCTTCTTTTATTTATGCATATGTGAATGCTTTGAATATTTTGGTATGTTGTTGGTTGGTTGGGTAGATTGCCTAGGTATGGTGTAGGAGAAGACTATGGGGATCTCTTGTGGGGAGACATAAGATTTTGGGGAGGTATAAGTGTTATTGTGGAGGAGTTTGGGATTGGGTTCCACCTTGTAAAAGAAATAACTTGCATTTCTTTACTCGTTATGGGGTGCCATAAGAGTGTGGGGAGGCATAAGAGAATGAGAGGTATAAGGGTACTTGGGAGAGCATAAGGGCATGTAGGGGTTTTGAAATATATATATATATATATATATATATATATATATATATACACCCATTTCCCATTATTCAGGGGTATAAGGTGGACACCCATTTCCCCATTGGGAGGTATAAATAGCTTCCCCATAGGTCTTTCTCCTTTGGCTTGTGCATGATGAAGCTTAAGTATTGTTTTTGTTCTTCCTATGGTTGCAAACTGCAGTATGTATTTGGACCATGTTTCTATTTGTGAAAATTATTTTTGTGTTGTGGAAGCCTATTTTGTTGCCATGAGTTGAAATACATTTCTTATTGCTTTATGGTTGGGGCTCGGGGGCCAATGAGGAGGATACGAATTCTCCTCTTCATTGGAATTCTTGGTTGGGTGGAGAGCGTTGCCTCTCCTCCTTTTTTTGTGATCAAAAGATATATGGTGGATCTTCTTGTTGTTGTTCTAGAGTTGAGGATGAAGACAAATTTCGCAGTCCCCTTGGGGTTTCCTTGTTGTAAAAATTCCCACTTCAAGTGGATGGCATTGTAATATTATTTGTGGGAAAGTTTTTGTTTTGAAATGGAATCTACATTCAATGTGAAAGATGTATATTCTTGTAAGTTGTATTTGATGAATGAAAAAGGAAGTTGTAAAAGAATTATTGGAGTTCAATAGAAGTTGTTTAATTACCAAAATGGTATGGTTTTCATTTGAAATCTATGTTTGAAATATATTGTGAAATCTTTGTTTGAAAATTGAAAAAAAATACATATATGAAGAAATATTACATTTCTCTATTTCATTTCAATGCATGATTTGAAAGTAGAACTACATTTTGGGTTTTCACATTGATTGAAGTAAAGTTAAACTTTGTAAATTAGATTTGAATGAATTTAAATATTTAGAGGATGATAACGAAAAGTAGATCCATTCGAGTTTAAGTATGATTTCTATTTGATTCACTGTAAAACTGTAAATATTTATCAGAAAAATTTACAGAGTACTCTACAACTTGAAAGAAAAATTGAAATAATAATGTAAGCTAAGGAAGATCAAAACACTTTTCAAATAGTTGAATTGCTCAAGAAAATTTATCAGACTTCAATTAATCAGACTTAGACCAAAAACTCGAGATTTTTGCAGTAAAGGGGGAAACTCATTTTGAAACTCAATCCATCAATTAAACCCTATAAAATCCATCCAAATCTTTCCAAGTGCAATCCTCCATGTTAGTTTGGCATGTTGAGGAAGAAAGAATGGCAGATTGAATTAATTTTGTTAAGTTAAAAAGTCCAGTTCACATTTTAATGGAAGGAAAGGTGTTTTCTTAAAATTTACCCAAACCAAGTTTTCAAAATTAAAATTTTATGCTTCTTGTGTAAAGAGGAGGTCGAGACCTTTCCAAAAAGTCCTCATTTTCCCAAAATCAAGTTCCCAATCAAAATTTATGGCCTTTTAAAGTTTTTACTTCATTTCGGGTTTTTTATTAAAAAAAAATCACAAAATTCCCCGTTTTGCCAAGCTGGAAACTTTTCTCTTCGGCCGAAAGATAAAGTTTAAGTTTTTTGAAAAAATTAAAAACTTTGACACAAAATCCCTCCACACCTTGCTTTCACTTTGGCCCAACTTTTCTCTTCGGTGAAAAAGTTCTAAGTTTGAAAATTTCTACTTTGTCAAAAATTTATCCGGCTCACTCCTACCTTTTTGATTTGGAAGATCAGCTTCACGGGTTCACGGGCATGGATTATTTTAAAATTTTACCCCCTTTTCTTTTGGCAAAAGTCAATTTTAAGTTTCCCCCCACTTCTTCACAACCAGCTGATTGGTCTAACACGTGGCATCTTTGGGCATCGTCGGAGGCACGGGTGTTTTTAACCTTTGGCCTTTTTCCTCAAAAAGCTAGGAATCCAAATTTTCCCCAGTGACCCGCCTTTCCGCCTGGACTCAAATTTTTGGACACGTGTCCTTGCTGGACCTCAAGCTTAAATTTTCTTCTTGGGGCATGAAGCCCCCACCAAACTCACGGGCGCGGGTGGGTGTAAATTGTGCTTTTTCCCAAAAGGGAAAAGCGCTAAGTTTTCTCCCGGGCCTACTGGCCCGAATCTCTTACCCGGGAAAAATTTCTCCCCCAGGCCCACTAGATCGCTTTGGGAAAAATTTCCTCCCAAGGCCCGCCGGCCCATAACTTGAGAAATATAGGGAGTTAGAAGGATTTATTTATATCACTGGAAAGGGAAGAAATTTCCTATCTAATGGAAAATTTTCAAGGGTTTTTAAGTGTGGGAAATATGAAAAAAAAAATTAGATTTAATCATATAAGTCAGTATGTGAATGGGTAAGTGGAAAATTACCCTTCTTAATTTAAATGCTTATTTCTAAAGCATGGGTTGACCTTTTTGGGGTCACCTTATGGGGTAAGGGAAATTTTTCTAACCCTTTGTAATGAGATCCTTGTTTAATTGTTTTGGCCCCTGTAACCCTCTAAATGTAATTACAAAATATTTAACTATAGTGTAATTTAATTAATTATTAAATTAACACCTAAGGAAATGTAACTATGCTTGGATTAACTTTACTCAGTAATTTTTAATGTGGACTTAATATTTATTTAACAAGAAAATTGATCTATTGAATATGATTGTCTTTGAAACCTTGTTGTGACAACTGTTGTCTCGAAGCTTGTTTGTGGTCATGTTTTACTAACTAAACCTAGGTTGTTCTTGGGTCTCGAGTGGGCCTTTTTTAGCGGCGTTACACTTAGTATCATAGTCATGGGTTCAACGCTTGGAACACCGGCCGACATCTAAACCCGGACACCCAATTAACAAAATTGGAACCTTCGTGATTAAAATAATAATAAAATAATAAAGTTGTTTGAATGGATGTACTCACCTAGCGGTGTTTTGTCAAACCCGGGTAATCGAAAATGTCGATTAAATTGATATTTTTGTGAACTTCTAATGTAAGCGGAACTTGTTTCTACCTTGAAAAAAATTAATAGTCCTAACCCTTATTTTAGTTATATGATGTGATATATCCACTTTGAGACTCTTCCTTATTGGAATAATAAATTTTATGGTGTGAATCTTGTGGCCTAGTGCTAGTGGTTTTTTTTCGTGATTCTAGCGAGTAAATTAGAAGTTGTTTTACTTTGTGCAAAGCTTCAATTTTCCTTCGGTGGTTAGATGAGTTAGTTTTAGTTGCCGCTTTGGTGACTTAATCCCCGTATGTGTAAGTGGATATTAGGTTTGGGTGCCGCATTTGATCCAGTTTTGTGTTTACATTCTTAGAACCAAACTCGAGGCAAATTACCCTATTGGGGGCCATGAAAGGTCATGGAGTGACCGTAATGTAGACTTTTGTATTATATATTAGTAAACTTGTGTTCTTATATGAAGGAAAAACATCTTATTTTATGATTTGATTGAGAAGCTCTAAGACTCTTTTAGTTATATATATTTTTGAGAATTTTATAACATTGCAATGCGGCTACCTAGCCACTTTTCTTCATTTATGATATTTCTTGGATTTTACTTTGATTTGTGACTCGGAGCTCGTTTATTTGTTGGCTACTTAGATAAATGTTATGTGATTCCTTCTTCATAGTTGCTTTAAGTTATCCCTTAGTTTTGGAAAGATGGAAACTTGAGTGTGTTAAGGATGTTAGAGAGAGAGAGTTGTGTACTAGTTAGAAACTGTTAGCGATGGTGGTGATGCTCTTACAATTTGCTAAGATCTTGATCCTCGTCGTAGTAGAGATGTTTAATTATGGGATTTTGGATTGTGTTAGGATCATATTGCTTTTTGGTTGACTATAGATGTTAGTGAAAAGTGGTTGTTTGGTAGTGAATTTTCATTGATGGCATGCTAATCTTTATCATGATTTCTCTATTTCATTATAAAAGTATTGACTTGTAGATTGTATGCATCTTGGTAATTATGATTAGATTTACACCCAATTGGGAAATGTGTTTAATTAAGTGTCATTGTTTTTCTCACATTGACCTATAAATAAGCCTACCCTAGCCCTTGAACATTTTAAATTGCTATGAATAACACTATATGACCAATTAACCTTGGGTTACGTGGAGACTCTTATGGATGATTTTTGGCCTTTTGGACCTTACTATTAGAAATTTAGTTTGGTAGATCTTGATATTTTAATCGTGGTGTTGTTTATATTATTCTCTTCTTTTAAAACTATAACTCTTGGTCGTAAAGTACATGTTGAATAGATTAGCTAATTTTATGCTTGTACTTGATGCTTTCTAGTGGGAATGTGGTGCCCTTAGAATAATGTTTGTAGCGTCATCTATTGCTTCGTTGGTGGTATCGTTTGGAAATATGGGTGTAGATTTGAATACTTTCCTTGTCTTATCATGCAAGTAAAAGTTTTAGCCAAAACAACTAATATTGTTAAACCTTATTACATTCGTAAAAGTAATTATGCCACTTTGATTAGCCTTCCTTGTAACTTCTTTTGAGACTTGTAGAGACCTTCTAGGAATATTTAATGATGCCTGTAATTATTTGCTAAACCCTTGAAACATTGTGATGATCCATGTAGGTTTATAGATTCCTAGTTCTTACAAAATTAATGATGTGGTTGTTATGTTGAATGTCCCTTATTCCTTTAGAATTGAAAACGTGATATGTTGTTTCCCATAAAAGCAATAATGTGATATGTTTGACCCTTCCTTCTCATTAAAAATTAATTGATAAGATGATTCACCCAAACACCATAAAACTATAATTGAGGGGATTTGACTTTGAAACTTAACAGGTACACTGGAACAGTAGGAAAAGGAAAATGATCCTTGCTATAACCTTGGTAGGTTAATGGACGAAATGAAACTATGGAGAAGACTAGAAAGAAAACTTTTCCAACCTTAGTGATGCTTCTTATAACAAAAACATGTGTTATCATAGTAAAAGGAGGATTTTAATTAAGAAAATGTGTAAGTAATGTGCATGGGAAGCGAAACTATAAAATTTTTGACTTAATATATTGATTTATAAAATGAGTAAGATTTATGTATTGAGTACAATGTATAGTCAAACCTTTAGTTCTGCTTCCTACCTAGAACTGTGAATCACCTTGTTTATAGTGATGTGTTCTAATTGCGAATTACTCCCTTGTTCATAGGCGTATGTGCCTTTCCCTTGTAGGAGTTTGTGTCGCCGTACCCATGTTACCTCATAGATCGATGAGTATCGATTGTGGCCATTTTTGAGCAGAACTTATCTCTTGTTTTGAGAAAGACAACCTCCTGTGTGTTGTCTTGTCCTTGGTGACCTAAGTTATTGTAATGAAATAACTTTTGGAAGTCTTCTTTTCTTCCTTTTTTTTCTTCAAAAGGAAAGTGCAAGTTGTTTTCATAAGCTATTACTCACTTTTGATATGATGAACCTTTGGATTGTAGTTGGACCCCCTTATTACTTGTTCTTCTCCCTAGCTACCTTGAGTGCTCTTTGGTGTTACGATTTATGCATGTGCTCTCTTTATGGTTATTCTGAGCTTGAGTAGGAAATAAGATAAATGAATCCCATTGTGTTATAGTGAATGGTGCTTCTTGTATTGATATGTTAGTTGCTAGTGGAGTTATATTTTTGCTAAAGCTTTGACATCTCTAAATTTTGTTAGTGTGGTGTGTTCAAATTTTTTTGTGTAAAATCAGATTATAGGAAACATTGTGGTCATGGCCTTGCTTAATATTACCATGAAAATTTAATTATACCCTCTCAAGTTCTAGAAGTCATTCTCATGAATAGTTGTCTTGATTGTAAATGTTTTGCTAATTTAAGGGTCCCTCCTTCTTGTTAAACCTCATCTTGTGTGATCTCAAATTGTAATACCTTTGAGTAAACCTGTTTTCATAGAAAATTTTGGGTATGGTTGATTACTGTTACCCTCGTCTAAACAACGAAAATTTGAAAGCGTGAGTTAACCTTAGTGGAAACCTTAAAAAAAAAAAAATCTTATTGCAATACGTAGTATTCCATGGTAAACTGGTGGCCACCCTCAAACTCATGAGGTTCTCCTGTTGTTATATCTCTACTAGGTGGTTATTGTTTAGACTTTTTGACCTCTTCATGACATAATGTTATGTGGTGTATCTTGGTTAATCACGTAAAGTTAATCTTTAGAATTAAATGTTCGCAACCTTACATAAAGAAAGTTTAGCACTCAACTCTTGTAATCTTCCTTCTTCTTGTTGGATTGAATTGGACCAAACTGTGGTTATATAGATCCACAATTTTTTAAAGTAAAACAATTCCATAAAGTGTGTGATCCCTTTTCCTATTGTATTGTTTCCTACCTCTCTTTCTGTGACTTCCGGGAGGAGGTCAAGTCTAAGGGGAGGGATGTAGTGCCCACTTTCCTTCGACACCTTTTTTATTGATTATGATATTGTTGACTATACTTATGGATATTGTTGTAGCTTTTGATTTGGCATGATGTTAGATGTTAGAGATCATGGACTGTTGTTGATTTCAATTCATATATGATGCATGTGGGTTATTAGAAACATTTTATACTGATGATGATATGTTGATTGACATGGTTATATATGTATATGTATGTGTTTCGGACATGTGATATTTCATCATATTGAGTAGACCTAGAAAATTGAACTAATCTTATGATAATAGGGTTATTAATGAAATTGTAAATGATATTGTTACTTGCCTAGATGATGTTTCATGTAGTGCCCACTTCCCTCCAACACCTTTTTGTTGTTGATTATGATATTATAGGGCCCACTTACATTCACCACCTTTTGTCATTGATTATGATATTGTTGATTATACTTATGAACATTATTGTAGCTTTTAGTTCGATATGATGTTAGATATTAGAGATCATGGACTGTGGTTGATTTGTATTCATATATGATGCATGTAGATTATTAGAGACATTTTATATTGATGTTGATACACTGCTTGGCATGGTTATATGTGTGTGTGTGTGTGTGCGTGTGTATGTATATATATATGTTTTCCGTACATGTGATAGTTTGTCATATTGAGTAAACCTAGAAAATTGAACTAATTTTATGATCATATGGTTATTGAGGAAATTGTAAATGACATTGTTATTTGCCTTGATGATGTTTGATTTATATATAGATAATTTTAGAGCCATATTTAATATTTATTTTGGATGTTTTGATGTGGCCATGAGGATGAAGGAGGTATTGTGTTTTGAAGTAAAACATGTCACAACAAACCTCGAGGGATTGGAGACCAACCACATTGGAATTAGATTAGATGAATTCAAAAAGGGTGTGAGGAAACATGTATTTGTTTGTTAGTTTGTGTGTGCTTGTTGTTAGGGGGTTCCCGTACGCACCCAAAATTTTGGGTCTGCACCACCGAGAACAACGTAACATGTGCCCCAATGATGATACAGTCTCCTCGCAGGTGTTCAAGATCTGGAAAAGGCTCTCCAGTATGCGTTATCATCCCGCATGCCCCGCTTAGCCCTCGCATTCTTTGTTTTTCTCTTTTCCCTTTTTCCTTTGCCTTTTTCCCTTGATTCTGGGGCGAAACCGCCGCCTTGACTAGGCGGCGGTTCCCAAGACCACCACCCCTTTAGGCGGTGGTCCTTTACACATTTTCTAGAATGCTCTTTTAATGCAACTCACATAAATTTCAACGTTTACTCAGACTTTTTTTTCACCACCTTAGACTTGCATTAATGATTATTCCCCCTGGAATAGTGTTTTGCCATTGTTTATAGTTTAAGAGATCTATTTGGTACCTTTGGGTGAATGAATTGCTATAAATAGGCTGGCTTGTGCTCAAGCAAATGGCCCTCAAATTTGCCTCTCATTTTCTCATTTCGGTAGTTCAGTCTTTTTATTTTTCTTAGGATTCATAGTTTAGTTCATTACATGCTTAGTTAGCATTGTCTTCTTTGTTAAAAGCCACATATCCATCTTGTGCAAAAGATCTCATTATTATTTCATCCAATCCATTGGAGTAGGATATTCTGCTTTGTCAATAGGAACCCATTAAAGTTGTAGAGTTTTGTTCTTCAAATAAGATAGTTTCAGGTTTTGGATGTTTTATGTTGCATGACTCATAATAAATCCCACTAGGAATTACATAAGCCAAGCTCGTGCTCTTGTGCTATCTCTCTCCTACTCACATTATATTCGATGTATCCTGGCAAGCACCTTTGTCCCAATATCTACTACTTGATTCTAGCATTACAAACTTTTCTCGGATCCACGTGAACACGAAGGAACGAGGAGATCACAAGTGGAAAAAATCACACACCATTAGATTCACCATTGTTACTCGTAATCATGGTTTTAGATTTCAAAGTTCTAAATTAGGAGCATATCAAATAGAGTAGCCCGAATCACTTTATCTCACCAATTTTACTTTCGATATTGCTAGGGAAGATGTGGGGATTGATAGTTTCGAGAGACTATGATTCATTCCTCACTTCGAGGTAGGATCGAGAGTCTTTCAAATAGATTAGATCTGCTTATTTCATTGTTTAGAATAGAATTACAACCGCATAGGCAAGTAGCCATACTCGGTTGCTTCGTTTGTTTTAAATTTTCATTAGATTAATTTTCAATTTCTAGATATATTTAAATAATTGCTCCTTCAATTTCATTCATATAAATTCATCGAGAAAAACACAAAAATATAGAAGTTATATATGTTCTAGATATATTTCACATAGTTAATTTTACTTTGTTGCTTTTAGTTTACATTGTTGCTTTTGTATGACAATCACGGGCCCTACAGAGCCCGAGAGATATGCATTCGAGCCAATCATGCCCCAACCCAATCTCGTCACAATAATAATTGATATTGATCAGAGTCTTAGGATCCAAGTCTTCCGAATAATGACAAACTTACAACAGATCAGCTCATAGTTGAGCGGGTTGAATATAGAGGACGACCAAGCGCATACATTTTGGTCAAGTCAGCCAAACTATAGATTACCATAGATAACTATTCGCATGACTGTAGAAGGGCTTGAAAGAGAGAAAACGTTCGGTTGTGATCCTTTGGTCCCACAACTAGATGTAGGAGATACTCTCATAGACATAGATACTAGTTTAAGAATTTAGGTTGCAAGAACACCCGTGAGATACTCTGAGAAGATTGCACAACTATTAATTCTGAATATAGAGGCCGAGAAGGCATATGACTATTGGGTACTAGGGATTAGAGATTGATTCCACACATGACCATAGTAGGTCTACAACAACCATGAATCTATGGTTGTGACCCACAAATCCCACAACCCAACGAGCCCACAGGTCAATCTGACGTTGATGCTGGCCTACGCACATTAATATTCAGATCTACTCCACTTCCACCTATCATCATCGAATAGTTATCCTTGTTAGACATAGCAGCTAACGAAGCTAAGGAGTTCTAGACTAGGCTAGAGAATCACCCATAGAGTCAATTATATTTACTATCCACCCTATGACCTTATCTGGAGACATACACGAAACTATCCCAGGTCATTTTCCACGTATTCCACAACCCATAGACCGAATCACACCAAAGCTTGATATTAATTGGAGCCTTCGAGTTGTCATCCTTGCTGATCGATCTATCATTGTTCGGGTTAGAGGGCCTTCTTTGCCTTAGATTCACAAATTCCACTAGTGCACGTCGAAGACATCGATTGCCTAACTAGTTTTTCTACATCCCATGCATATTCAATCTGCACCATCTGTCTCGGCACGACCTTAGGAGGTTGGGTGTTAGGAAAGGTTACTTGTACATTCCCACGCTCATTTTTCACTTTTCCATCGTACAAAATTGGTGAACCTGACGTGAACAAACAACTATTTCACTGCCTCACCTCTCTCTTTTAGTGTTTCATATTCTTTCATCCACCTTCGCTCTTTCCCATTATTCTGCGGGTGTTCATATACCCCCCAAATATGTCGGGATTCGATGCATATAGTAGACCTCTCCTAGGTCTTGAGGCATACTACGCTCAACTGAATAGACAGTCATCACCCTCACTCTCTATATGGGGTGACAACTATTCAGATAACCAATTATCAACACAAACTCCATCTCCAAAGATCGATATGGCTCATCCTTCCAAACAGAGGAGTGGGATCAGCTCGCTCAAACACAACAAACAGATCCTTCATGCTTGAACAATATAACGCTCACAGGAGAATCTAGTTCGTCTCCTCAGGTACTACTTAGACCACAAATTAGTAGACAAGCTAACCCATACATGGTTTTAAATAATGAACAACGTTCTCGAAGTATGTACCCACCGTAGGAGGTTTACAAACACAACCCGAGGTCTCTTTTCACAAAAATACCTCCATACCATGTCATATAGGAAATGTCCTCGGGAAACTTGGTAGGAAATGATCAGTTCATAACGGGATATCACATGCCTATACAACACCATGATATACAACAAACGCCGCTAAAGCAAAATACCGTGACTTCACCAAATGAACTCATTTCAATGTTACTAGAAAAAGTGAGGGGTTAGAACTTGCTCAGGAAAATCACCATTCTCAACTCATGCAGGCAGGAAATTCTAATCCTAGCCAAATAGACCTCCTCACAAGAATAGGCACGTTAGGCATGACCCCTCAGTATTCACAACAAACCCCAACAAGAACCGCCATTTCTAACACCATTCTGACACCTCTCGGTCTAGTACAAAATAATCCATTCTTGGACAATACCCCTTCATATTTAAACATGTACTCCAAATCACCACAAGGGGATATGTTCTCCTCTCCGGCATGGTTGCTCAAACATAGGGGTTTCCTTATGCCCCTACCAATGCATACGCTACGCCATATCAACAACCCATTCCACCGCCACCCCCTCCGCAGGCACCATCAATGGTCGAAACCTATGCGATAGGGACATATTCAGAATACTTGAAAGAGCCTTTAGATTTTACCATACAGAGCATCATGCTTCCAAGACCTTTTCCCGATTTTCCCAAATACAATCAATGAATGCACATATCAAGGCTTACGCCACAACTATTCGAGAACTACTCCCTTGGGATGGGGTTGTTGCTAAAATATTCCCCAAAACTTTGGAAGGTATCGCTCTCGATTGGTATTATAGAATACCTGATGCTTCCATCCATTCATTTAAACAACTCATTTCAGAGTTCATTAAGGCATTTGACATGATCAAACTATTATGAATAGGAATCAAGGAATTCTTGCACATTAAGCGGGAACACAATGAATCATTGCTCATTTCATCCAAAGGTGGCATATAGTTCTTTATTCTTCAGCCAGTGCTCCGAATATGGACCAAATGGAACTATGTGATTTATTCCTTCATTCTCTCAGCAAAGAAGTGAAGGAAGAAGTCCAAAAGTTCCCGCTAAGGACTTACGATGAAGTACTTGAGAGTGCTCTCCGAATAGATCAGCGCTGATAGATAGCGGTTGTAAGACGTATGGAACAAACGGGAGGCTAGTCAACCCCAACCGAATACTATGACTTATCCAACTACCACAAATATCAATCAAGGACCTAAAATCCTCAATAAAAATCACAGAGTGACAACAGATGGAGTAACTGATCAGGCTAAAAAGGTAAACGTTGTGAATACGCCACCGCTAATAAACAACCAACGAAACAACAACTTTACCCCAACAATCAATGCAGTGGATTTTAATCATCCACAACAACAACAACAACAACGGCGAAACCTTACACAGGGTCGGAGCCAAAACTCAACTAGATATCATAACTTGAGAATCAAAACCAAAACAACAAATGCAAAACTTTAATCCTAATAAGCAACGGTTTGATCAGAGTTTTAGGCCACAATATACACCAAGCCAACAAACTAGGAATTACAATCCTAACTCATATTGTGGTTTTCACAAAATCCGAGGCCATGACACTAGAACATGTCGTGACTACAATAAATTCATGCAACGCTTGCCAGAAGAACAAAAACAACTTTTCATAGATATGTTCTTGCAGATCCTGCGTCACCGACACCAAATACTTTTATAGGGGCAGTTTCCCCTCAAAATGCACCCCTTAAGATCTTCAATGATCTACTCCCAAATCACAACAACAACAGGTTAAATTTGAATGGGAAAAACAAGGGTGTAATGACAAGAAACAATGATCATGAAGCCTCAACTTCACTAAATCCATTAGTTGCGCCACAATTAGGAAGTCAGCCGTAACCCAAGATAGTTGGTTTAGTGGAGTTAGATGCCGAACTACCCGTAGAAGTTGTAACAAGGACACGAGAGTATTCCTCTCAGCCAAGTCCAAGGTACCGCTTAGAAATGCATAAATATCCAACAAGTATTGATAAAACCCGTGGGTGCCTATGATTTAATTAGTGATCTAACAAAAACCTTCTCACACATTTCATTCCTGGACTTACTGAAGAACTCCCCTACTCACAGGGCTGCTCTTTTAGAGGCATTAGGTTTGGGTCATTTAGTGAACATCACTCCACCCCAAACATAGGTAAACCATATAGACTTTGATATCCACCCTCCGGGGCAGCCGGACAGGGATACCGAGTTTATATTCGAAATAAGCAAAATGCCAATAGATGCTGAGATGGCACGCAGAGGTGACCCGGCCTTACATTTGCAAGTATGGGTTTATAATAATTATGTGAAACGAGCAATGGTTGACGATGGGGCAGCAGTCAATATAGTCCCTTTCTCTTTCCTCCAAAAGCTAGGGTATGGAGAAACGAATTGTTCCACGACTCGAAATACATTAAGAGGCTATGATAGCCTCAAAGCCACGTCAATCGAAACTATAATACTACCGGTCACCTTAGGACCCAAAACAATTCTAACTGAGTTTTATATTATAGATTGGGAAACCAACTATAATATGATCCTTGGCCGACCATGGATACACCGTATGAAGGCAATCCCTTCTATGTTATTTCAAGAAGTAAGATTCTTGCATTTAGGAAAGGTGTTCATAGCCAAAGGTGATCCAAAACCATTCAATGTACACCTGGCCAACCTAAAGAAAAGACCAGGCATTCACTCGGAATTTGAACTCCCAACAAACCAACTTAATAAACCCACCGATGCAAAGCCGGAAGAAAATTTGGTACCTACAACAGATCTTGAAACTATGAGCCTAGTCAAGATGACCCCAGCCCTCAAGGATGAGGCTAACATTATAGAAATAGTATCATTAGGAACTACTGCAAAAATCATTGAGTTGCTAGAACAGGATCTACCAATGTTCTTACCATTTGATTCTGTAGGCATGGGATATACCCTAGGTGTTGGTTCTCTCCCAGCAGAGGATCTCTGCATGGTGGAAGTAGAAGATATTAACACAACAAATATCCCAACATCCATATTCCCAGCGAAATATTGGACTCTCCATTTCGATGGAGCTAGATGTCATTATGGAGCTGGGGTAGGTGTAATCTTTACTTCTCCCGAGGGAAAGGTCCTACCATTTTCCTTTAAACTAAACTTCGAATGTACAAACAATGGCGCTGAGTACGAAGCCCTCCTCCTTGGCCTCATCTTAGCTAAGAGGATCGGTGCTAATAATATCAGGGTGTTAGGAGACTCACAATTGGTAGCAAACCAAGTCGCTGAGGTATATGAAACCAAAGTCCGAGCACTTACAGCTCTACAAAACAGTTGTATTGAATTTAAGCAAGGAGTTTGACTTCATATCAATTGAAGCAATCCCACGAGAACAAAATCTTCTCGCCGATTCAATAGCAACCTCAGCATCACGCTTCACTCCAAACAGCGAGTTGGAAAATACCCATTTTATGGTATCCCTTCGTACCGAACCATTAGTGAAACAAATTTCAAGCCCTCGTTTAATGAACAGAGATGAGAACAAATCTACTATCCTAGACCACATTGATAGTGAGACAACCACTCTTGATTACTTAAATGCCTATGTAGCGTTACATCTCACCCATCACACAGTAGATTTATCCTTGATCCCGCATTCATCTTCCTATTACGGGAATCCCATGATAGAGCTTCCCCCACAAAAGGAACTCAGCATATACACAATCGAGAATGGAGACGAGCTGGAACTACCTCCAGCCCCACCTAAGTTTGAAGAAGGTAACGCTTCTCTAATCAAAGAAACAATTGATATTAACATCGGAATGGAAGATGAACCAAGGATATTGAAGTTAGGATCCTCGTTAACTCCATCAGAAGTAGAAATACACACTCGATCCTCAAGGAACATCATAAGGCTTTTGCATTTAATTATAAAGAAATGACAAGGGTTGCACCACACATTATGGTGCACAACCTCGTCACTAAATCAGATGCAAAACCGATTAAACAAAAATTGAGACCAATGAAGCCCAAGGTAGCTCTCATGGTGAAAGAGGAGGTAATGAAACTCCTCTAAGTAGGATTCATCAAACCAGTCGATTACTCTCAGTGGGTATCTAATATCATTCGATTCTAAAAAGAATGGGAAGATATGCATCTGCATAGACTTCCGGACATTAACAAAGTGTTTCCTAAGGATGACTTCCCATTACCATCCATAGACGTCATTGTTGATGCAATAGCCTGAATTTGAGCTTTTGTCTCTCATGGATGGATTCACATGATACAATCAAATCGAATATCCGAACGAGATCAAACTAAAACCACATTTATAACTCCTTGGGAACTTATTGCTATGTTGTTATGCCATTCGGTCTCAAGAACGTTGTGCTACATACTGCACCGCTGGCTATGACATATATATTTCATGATCTTATTCATAAAATTGTGGAATCCTATGTAGATGACTTTTGGCCAAGGCCAAGAAGCGTTGTGACCATCCTAAGTGCTTCAAGCGTCATTCTTTCATGTATGTTAGAATACGGGGTCACACTAAATCTAGAAAAATGCGTCTTTGGCGTAATAGGGGAAGCTCCTAGGTTACATTATATCATCACATGGGATCGATGTTGACCCAACCAAAATTAGGGCTGTTCTCGAAATGGTCCCACCTTCGGATGAATCTGGAATCAAGTCATTTCTCGGAAAGCTAGGTGCAATCCGGAAATTCATCCCGGACTTAAGCTTCACCATTCATCCAATCAACAATCTACTCAAGAAAGATTATAGTATTGATTGGACTAAAGACTGCAATGAAGCTTTCGACGTAGTTAAGCGTTTCTTGTTATCACCACCTACGCTAATGCCACCTAAGCCAGACCACCCGTTAATTTTATATTCGCGAGCCACCAATGTCTCGCTAGCCTGTATGCTGGCTCAAGAAGACGATGACAAGAGAGAACACGTGATCTATTTCATTAGCCGAATGTTGCTCGACTATGAAACACGTTATACACAGGCAGAACGAGAATGCCTTGCCATAATTTTCACAACCAAATGCTTAAGACATTATATGCTAAATCAAGAAACAAGGGTCATTGTCAAAACAGACCATTTACAAACTTTCCTCACACAAGGGTCCTTGTCTAAGAAGGTTGGACGCTTTATAACCTTAATGGGTGAATTTGAATTAACATTCATAAATCAGAAGTTTTTAAAGGACAAATCATCACGTGGATTGGTTAGCTGATAACCCATTAAACGGAGGCAATCTAGTAGATCTGGACTTTCCCGATGAATGCGTATACTACATCGAAACCAGACCTCCTATCTCTGAATGTCTTTGGTATACCGATATTATTAATTATATCATGGACCATACGTATCCAAAAGGTGCTACACCGTAACAAAGAAGGTGGTTACACATTATCGTAGCTAAATATGTCATTATAGAGCAAGTGCTCTATCATAAAGCATTCAATGGAATGCTTCTAAGATGTGTCGACACAAAAGAATCCAAGAAGATTTTCCATGAATCTCACAGTGGAATATGTGGAGGCCACTTTAGTGGCCATGCCACCGCTCGTAAAATACATCGAATGGGCTATTTCTGGCCTACTCTAGAACACGACGCAATAGAGTTTGTACAAAGGTGTCATAAGTGCCAAGAATTCTCCCACGAGATCCACATGCCGGCACAAGCTCTACAACCAATCGCTACTCCATGGCCCTTTTCTACGTGGGGCCTACATTTAATAGGGAAATTCTCTCCTTGTCTACAAATGGCCATAATTTCATAATCACAGCCACCGAATATTTTACCAAGTGGGTAGAGGCCATGCCTCTTACTACTGTACCAGGTATCTGTGATCGCCAAGTTCATTTTGAACCAAATCATTTGCAGGTACGGTATCCGCAAATCATTATCTCGAGATAATGGGACTTCTTTTAAGAATGATGAAGTTCATGAATTGTGTAATAAATTCAAAATAAGCCATCATACGGCCTCCTTGTATTACCCCCAAGCCAATGGACAAGCTGAAGCAACAAATAAAATGTTAAAAGCCATTCTCCTTAAAACGGTGAAAGAAAACAAATGAGATTGGCATTTGAAGTTATATCCGGCCTTATGGGCCCACCGAACCTCAATAAGAACACCAACAAGAGTGACTCCTTTCTCTCTAGTATTCGGGGTAGAAGGCCTCCACTTGAGGTTGAATTACCCGATCTCCATATCTCATTACAAGGGATCCTAGATGAAGATGCTTACAGAGAAGCACATCTTTCCCAACTAGAAATCCTAGACGAAACTAGGTTAGATGCCGAGCAGCAACAGCAGAGTCTATCTTTGACTGGATGTGCCGGCAAAGATAACAAGAAGTTCTATGAATGAGACATATATGAGGATGATCTGGTTCTAAGGCTAGATACCCAAATCAAAAAAAAAGACCGGCGAAGGAAGGAAGTTCCACCAAATGGTTGGGCCCATACCAAGTCATGAAGGACTATGGAAATGTTCCATATATCTCCTATGTACGATGGAAGGTGAGGAATTTGGTGAAACAGTCAATTCCCTACACCTCAAATGATTCTACGCGTAAGTAGCTAGTACTATTTATATAATTATATCTACATTGCATCTTCATATAGTTAGGATCATTTTGTCCACTTGTTTTGTACAACTTTGTGATCGAGGAATTTATTCTTAAAAAAGCAATTCATTACAAACTTCTGATGGTTTTGGCATAAATACTCTAATCATACTTCTCCATTTCCATGATATCATCAAACTATTTCGGAATCATTTCATCAAACAAAGTTAGATATGACAAAGTCTTAACGGTAACCATACCAAGATCTGCATGCTTGTTCTCACTTTTGGTTTCTTCTTAGGATAGGTGTCTTGCCTATGGTCTGTTCTAGAAGCTTCATCATGTCACATCTATCCCGTATGAATGTCTCTTTGGAAGTAAGAGCATGTTGACATTTTACTCAAACAAAAAGTCAAGTATACATTAAATGAAAATTTTAAATTTACACATTTCCTTGCCCCACCAACCTTTGGTGATGAGCTTGCTTCTCTTATTAGTGACATAGGGTTCAAAGGATGCAAATGCCATTACTCGCCTATGCCTTGCCTTAGGTGATAAACCCATGCTTCTTACTAGTAGCATGGGGCAAGGTGTGGGGGGTCCTCTTGACAAACAAACGTAAAAGGTCATAAACAAACAATTCAAATCTTGAAGTCTTGAGTCAAAAACAAATGAATCGGATGTCCAAAATTCCAAGAGAATTAAAAATCCTAAAACCCAGATTTTGTCTACCATGTGGCCATCTACGGATCTAAGTCTAGATAAACCACAAAGCAAGTTGCATCCCAAAACTATGAAGTCACTCGAGTGGAGTAGGCTTGTAGCATCCTAATTTGGTTCCACCAAAGCTTTGTCTATCTTTCATCACTATCATTTCAACATATTTCACAACTTGTGCCCTTCCCAGCTCTCAGTGATGAGCCCTCGCATCTTACTAGTTACGTGGGGTTAGGAGAGGGGCAAGTCTATCTACTCATCATACCGGCTTGTCTTCACCACTTTGCCAAAACAAATATGAAGTATCCAAAATTGCTTAAAGAAACTGAAATTCAAAATCACATCGTGTCTACATTATCATATATTAGCATCATGAAATACAAAAAGAAAGTGAACATTTGTATCATTTGTTCTCCATTGCATACATTCTAAAATCATATAAGCATACATCATAGTTTACATGTGGAAATGGAAATGGAAGCAGGTCATAGATGCCAAGAGTCTTGATACAAAAAGAGTATATATATATCAATGGTCAAAATTCCTATACAATGCCATCATGCGCTAAGCATGGTCAAAACGCTCAAAGAGCCCGGAAATACAAATGAATCATACAAAATCTAGGAGAGCCAAGTGGCTTCTCAATCCCTATGAGACCCCTCTGAAGGTGCACGCCCATGCCTAGGACTCCGGCTACGCCGGTGCTCTGAGTGCACGGAGGGCTCAGGATCCCGAGGGGCAGCCGTAGTCTCGCCACGAGAATGACTCTCATCGATGCTCGACCGTCCTATACCCCGCTAGCTCCGTACGGAGAGTTGATACCATCCTGGCCACATGCCAAACAGGGGTAAAGACATCAAGATGTCTATCAATTGTTGAGGGCTCCCCTACATCCACAGATAACTCTACACGGGTCCTCTCCATGGGGATCATTAGGGTATCGGTGCATACCCTGCGAATCAGGTCTCGCCACTCATCGACTTGGTCTTTGCAACCAAAGGAGAAAACAAATTAGAAATAAAACAAGAGATAAAAACAAGTGTAAAGAATAGGATAAGTGACAATTAAAGCAAGAAATCGTAACTCAAAGAAAAGGGAAGATAACTTACTCGGGTCACCAGGCCTCCAGGATGGATCTCTAGGGTCAGCACCTGCCACAGATGCCACCGCTGACTGAGGTGCTCCTCCCGTGGCTGGAGCGATGTAGCATCCCGCAACAGACTCATCCTCCCCACCATGGCCCTAGAGAGTGGCTCCTCTAAAACCAGAGTCACCCTCTCTGCACTCTGCTCTGCCCTCTCTGCCTACATGATGTCTTGAGTATCATGCCACTCAGGATCATTGTCATCCTCTCCCCCTGCCTCGCTGGCCTCGGCCTCAGTCTCCTCCTCTGTCTCTTCCCCTATGAACTCCTTGGACTCAGAGTCCATGTCAATGGGGTCATCACTGCTATGGGCAAGACCCATGGCAATCTAAAGTAAGGGTGCCTGAGGAGCACCGGCTCTCCTCGGGGCACGTACTTACCCGCCTCGCTTGCAATAGTAACGCCTGGGGTAACAATTGTCCAACCCCGGCCTCTAGGCCCCTCGGCCTCTCGAATCGACTCCGTATATCGGTACTACTGGGGAAGTATGCCCATGTAAGGTAGGCCAAACTTCTAAGGAACTCGTCCAAAGGGGTGTATCTCCACTTGCCCTACTTTGTCAATGAGCTGCCATGTGGTGGAGTAGGAGATCAAAGTAAGAGCCTCCTCACCCCATAAACCTACCATGGCCTGATATGGTGTGGCCTCCATGTCATCGGTGGTCAGAGAAGCAACTGGCTGATGAGGTGCTCTAAGCATTGACATATCTGTCCATCCCTACACTTCTACCATAAGGAATGAAGCGCTCATAAACCCAACTCATAACCAGGGATCGGGTGGCTCAATGGCTGCCCCTTTATAAACTGGACTACCCTGTATAAGTCATGGTAGGTAGTCCCAAGTATATCTTCTCCCTAGGTGTAAATCTGGCCATGACCCTTGATCTGTGTAATGATGGGGGACCAACAATATAGCAGTGTGTCTCCTCCCTTGTCCCCGATCAATCTCGAGGCAAGGATCCCCATAATAGCTTGACGAATCAAGGGGATGGGCAAGCTAGGAATAGACCGAACTCTGACCCCCTTCTTCAAACCAGTGGAGATGACTGCATCTCCCATGTAAGAGGCCCACTGTGCTATCTGGGCCCGTGAACCTGTTGTCTCAAGAGTGAGACGTCTCCCGATGATCGGGACCCCTAGGATACAGTAAACATCCTCCAGTGTGATGGTCCACTCACCTCGGACCCACAGTAATCGGAAGGTGTTCTCGATAAACAACCCAATAGGAAAATAAGTCACAAAGAATGTGACCGGACAAAGGTGCAACATGTGCGGCGCGTGATATATTTAGTATCCCGGCCTTTTTGCAGAGTGTACTCCTCATCCCGAGAAAGGGCATCTAGTACTACTAGAGCCAGTCCACTCTCTCTCTCGACTAAACCGAATGTACTCCTCCCTTTCCTACATACACCCAAAGACACACAAAACAGAGCAAGTTAACATCCGAATGACATTAGAAAAGTCATGAAAACACATAGAAATACTAAAAATGCAAAAATAATTTCAAACAAGTGTCCTTTTGACATTCTGTGAAGAATCGACGCCACTAGCGGGGTGGCGCTTTGTAACCACCACCTTAAAGGTAGCGGTCTTGTAAAACCGCTGCCTAACAAGGAGGTGGTCATGTAACCGCCGCCCTGGGCAGGGCGGCGGTCGTGTCCCAAAACCCATGCAGGTTTTATATCCTAAAAAGGCCTAAACACGCCAAAAAATGACCATTTTAACTAAAAAAAAAAGCCTACCCAGTAGGCGCCCCCCCTAGATGGACCTTTTGAACCTAATATTTTCAAAAAAAAAACCCCCACGACAAAGATTTTAGCATTTTAAAATTGACGGGGTGAAAACGATAAATTGAGGAAAACTAACCTGTGATCTCGCGGGACGATGTTCCACTCACGGAGGCATGATCGCTATCTCGTCACGAACATTTTGACTCTACTCTCATAAGAAATCATCACCGTGGGTCCCAAAGCTCAGAATCAATCAAATCTACATGCGCAAATGAATAGGAAAATGGGTCCACTTTCATATATATAGAACTCGACTCATTTTTTAAGTCCCCTTTTCACAAGTTTGGCGCCGACGAGGTAAGTTCTTACCCCGCACAAATGGTACATCCTCATTTCCCATTATTTTAACGTTTATTTTCTAATCTATTTTTTCTATCTCGCACTTGATTCCTCTTTTTATTTTGTAACGGCAAGAATTTTGATGGCGCATTTCGACACACGGACATGTCGTATAACTTCCAACCTCCCATTTTGGGACCGCCATACTCGGACCCACACCATTTTACACCTCTTCATGGCTAAAACACTTCTTCGAGGGGGCAATATGTACGTACCCAAAATTGTTGGTGCTTCGCATCGCTAACAACGTAACATGTGCCGCAATGATGATACAGGTCTCCTCGCAAGGTGTTCAGGATCTGAAAAAGGCTCTCCAAGTATGTGTTATCATCCTGCATGCCCCGCTTAGCCCCCATGTGCTTTGTTTTTCTTTTTCCCTCTTTCTTTGCCTTTTGCCCTTTAGTTATGAAACCGCCGCCACCATCGGGCAGCAGCTCATGACCGCCGCCACTGACAGGGCGGCGGTCTGAAGACCGCCCTTCTCGGGCAAGTGGTCCTTTACACATTTTCCAATCCTCTTTTGACATGACTCATGTAAATTTCAACGTTTACCATCTTTTTTCACCGCCTTAGGCTTGCATTAATGATTTTGGTTCCCTGGAATAGTGTTTTGCCATTGTTTATAGTTTAAGAGATCAATTTGGTTTTTACCTTTGGGTGAATGAATTGCTATAAATAGCTGGCTTGTGCTCAAGCAAATGGCCCCTCAAATTTGCCTCTCATTTTCTCATTTCAGTAGTTCAGTCTTTTATTTTGCTTAGGATTCATAGTTTAGTTCATTACATGCTTAGTTAGCATTGTCTTGCTTTGTTAGAAAGCCACATATCCATCTTGTGCAAAGCTCTGTTATTATTTCATCCAATCCATTGGAGTAGGATAGTCTGTTTGTCAATAGGAAGCCATTAAAGTTGTAGGTTTTGTTCTTCAAACAGGATAGTTTCAGGTTCTGGATGTTTTATGTTGCATGACTCATAATAAATCCCACTAGGAATTGCATAAGCCAAGCTCAGACTCTTGTGCTATCTCTCTCCTACTCACATTATATTCGGGCCAGTATCCTAAGTAGCCTTTGTCCCAATATCTACTTCTTGATTCCAGCATTACAAACTTTTCTGATCCACGTGAACACGAAGGAACGAGGAGATCACAAGAGGGGAAAAATCACACACCATCGATTCGCCACTGCTCGCAGAATCATGGTTTTAGCTATCAAATTTCTAAATTAGAAGCATATCAAATAGAGTAGCCAATCACTTTATCTCGGTCAATTTTACTTTCGATATTTGTCGTGGAAGTCAGGGGATTGATAGTTTCGAGATACTATGATTCATTCCTCACTTCTGAGGTAGGATTGAGAGTCTTTCAAATAGATTAGATCAGTTATTTCATTGTTTAGAATAGAATTACAACTGCATAGGCAAGTAGCCATACTCGGTTGCTTCGTTTGTTTTAAATTTGTCATTAAATTAATTTTCAATTTCTAGATATATTAAAATAATTGCTCCTTCAATTTCATTCATATAAATTCATCAGAAAAACACAAAATATAGAAGTTATATATGTTCTAGATATATTTCACATAGTTAATTTTACTTTGCTGCTTTTAGTTTACATTGTTGCTTTTGTATGACAATCACGGGCCCTAGAGAGCCCAGGGAATACGTATTCGAGCCAATCATGCCCCAACCCAATCTCGTCACAGAATAACTGATATTGATCAAAGTCTTAGGATCCAAATCTTCCAAACAACGACAAACTTACAACAGATCAGCTCACAGTTGAGTGGGTTGAATATAGAGGATGACCAAGTGCATACGTTTTGGTCAAGTCAGCCAAACTATAGATTACCATAGATAACTATTCACATGACTGTAGAAGGGCTTGAAAGAGAGCAAACGTTCGGTTGTGATCCTTTGGTCCCACAACCAGACGCAGGAGATACTCTCACAGACATAGATACTAGTTTAAGAATTCAGGTTGCAAGAACACCCGTGAGATACTCTGAGAAGATCGCACAACTATTAATTCTGAATATAGAGGCCGAGAAGGCATACGACTATTGATACTAGGGATTAGAGACTGATTCCACACATGACCATAGCAGGTCTATAACAACCATGAATCTATGGTTGTGACCCACAAATCCCACAACCCAACGAGCCCACAGGTCAATCTGACGTTGATGCTGGCCTACGCACATTAATATTCAGATCTACTCCACTTCCACCTATCATCATCGAACAGTTATCCTTGTTAGACATAACAGCTAATGAAGCTAAGGAGTTCTGGACTAGGCCAGAGAATCACCCATAGAGTCAATTATATTTACTATCCACCCTATGACCTTATCTGGAGACATACACGAAACTATCCCAGGTCATTTTCCATGTATTCCACAACCCATAGACCGAATCACGCCAGAGCTCGATATTGATTGAGCCTTCAGTGGTCATCCTCGCTGATTGATCTATCATGCCAGTTTAGGTTAGGAGGGCCTTCTTTGCCTTAGATTCACAAATTCCACTAGTGCGCGTCGAAGACATCAGATTGCCTAACTAGTTTGTCTGCATCCCACGCATATTCAATCCCCACCACTGTCTCGACACAACCTCAAGAGGTCGGATGTGAGGAAAGGTTACTTGTAGATTCCCACGCTCACTTGTCACTTTTCCATCATACAGCTTCCCATGGGGAGCCACCTTTAAATTTCACCAAGGAGTTATGTGTATTCTTTTATTTAGTTTCTTTAATTTAAAGATTAGCATGTGATTTTAGTTATGTATTTTCCCTTTATTTTTAGTTAATTTGTGTTTAGATTTGTGAGTAATCATGTTGTTAAATTTATTAATTTGGTCAAAAGAATGCATTTATTAGATTTGATGGCTCTTAGATTAAGTGTTGTAAGTAATGTGTAAGTAATTTTGAGTGTGAAACACTCCACCTTCCTTTTGAAATTCGGATCTGTCCTTAGGGGCTGATTTTGGAGGCTTGTGGGACAAGTTAAACTTGTCCCACACCTCTTAAATTTGTATACCAACCCTACCTATGGGTTGGGGAGTCAAAATTAGGCCTCATTATGTATTTTGGGAAGGCAAGTTGTAAGTTTTTTTTTGCACTATCTTACATGAAATTAATTTTGGTCCTTGGGTGTGGACTTGGATTGTGTGTGTAAGTAATCATCATTTTATTCACCCACCTTTTTAATTGTGCTTTGGAGTTTGAAGTTGATTTGTGAGGTGGAGTTGAGGATGAGTGATGTGGCATCTTACATGGAGCCACCTCATCCTCCTCTCTCCCTTTTCTATTTATTTGAATTCTTTGGCTGTTTTGGGGTTACTTGATGGGGTTTCTTCATTCGGTGATTTTTTTAGTTACTTATTTTGGTTTTGAGATCTTAGTAATTTTGGGAAGAGAGGGAAAGATTTTTTTGAATGCTTGTGGATTGCTAGAGATTTTGGACTGCTTGGATATGAAAAATCTTGTTGTTGAGCTTTTGGTGCAAACTCTACCATGGAGAGGTAGGAGCTTGCTCTTCAAAATGTTCTTCTTTTATTTGTGCATATGTGAATGCTTTAAATAGTTTCATATGTTGTTTTTTTGTTGGGTAGATTGCGTAGTTATGGTGTAGGAGAAGACTATGGGGATCTCTTCCGGGAGGCATAAGAGTTTTGGGGAGGTATAAGTGTTATTATGGAGGGAGTTTGGGAGTGGGTTCCACCTCAGAAAAGAACTAGCTTTCATTTCTTTACTTGTAATGGGGTGCCATAAGAGTGTGGTGAGGCATAAGAGAATGGGAGGTATAAGGGGTACTTGGGGGAGGCATAAGGGCTGTGTAGGGGTTTGGAAGTTATATATATATATATATATATATATATATATATATATATATATATATATATATATATATATATATGTGTGTGTGTGTATATATATATATATATGCGGGTTTATTTTATGATGGACACCCAATTTCCCATTGGGAGGCATAAGAAGCTTCCCCATAGGTCACTCTCCTTTGGCTTGTGCATGATGAAGCCTAAGTATTGTTTGTTGTTCTTCATGTCTTTGCAAACTACAATATGTATTTGGACTATGTTCTCTTGTAAAAATTGTTTTGTGTTGTGAAATCCAGGTTGTTGCCATGAACTGAAATACATTTCTTATTGCATTGTGGTATGGGCTCGAGGGCCAATGAGGAGCACGCAATTCTCCTCTTCATTGGAATTCTTGGTTGGGTGGGAGGCGTTACCTCTCCCCCTTTTTTGATATCAAAATGTATATGGTGGATCTTCTTGTTGTTGTTTTGGAGCCGAGGATGAAGACAAATTTCCGAGTCCCTCGGGTTTCCTTGTAAAAATTTCCCACTTAAAGTGGATGGCATTGTAATATTATTTGTGATGGAAATTTTCTCTGCTTTTGAAATAGAATCTACATTCGAATGTGAAAGATGTATATTATGTAAGTTGTACTTGATGAATGAAAAAGGAAGTTATAACGGAAATTATAGGAGTTAAATCAAACTTGTTTTAATTACCACAAATGGTATGGTTTTATTTTGAAATATGTGTTTGAAATATATTGTGAAATCTTTGTTTGAAAATATATATATATATATATATATATATATATATATATGTATATGTATATATGCGTATAAAGAAATATTACATTTCTATTTCTTTTGAAATTAATGATTTGAAAGTAAAACTACGTTTTTGGTTTTCACGCATCGATGGTAAGTAAATTTAAACTTTGTAAATTAAATTTGAATGAATTTAAATACTTAGAGGATGATAACGAAAAGTAGATCCAAATCAAGTTTAAATATAATTTCTATTTGATTCATCAGAAAACTGAAAATATTTATCGGAGAAATTATAGAGTATTCTATAACTTGAAAGACAAATTGAAATAATAATGTAAGCTAAGGAAGATCAAAACGCTTTGCACATTGCTGATTTTCTCAAGAAAATTATCGACTTCAATTAATCGACTTAGAAAAAAATCGGACATTTTGTAGTAAAAGTGGGAAACTCGTTTTGAAACTCAATCCATCAATTAAACCCTTTAAAATCCCTTCAAATATTTCCAAATGTAATCCTCGATGTCAGGTTTGGCATGTTGAGGAAGAAATAATGGCGGATTGAATTAATTTTGTCAAGTTGTCCAGTTCACATTTTAATGGAAGGAAAGGCATTTTCTTAATATTTACCCACCTAAGTTTGTCAACATTAAATTTTTATACTTCTTGTGTAAAGAGGAGGTCAACACATTTCCAAAAAGTTCCCAATCAAAATTTATGGCCTTCTAAAGTTTTTACTTCATTTCGGTTTTTTTTTTTTTCGAACTAATTGTCAAAGAGGAAAATTTTTCCAAGCGGACCCATGGGGCGAAAGATAATTTTTACTCTTTCTCTCTGAAAAGGTAAAAAGACACACAATTCCATGCCACTCCACTAGCTCAAACTTTTCTCTTCAACGAAAATTTTCTAATTTTGAAAAATTAACTTTGTCAAAAATTCCTCATGGCTTTGAACCCTTCCTTTTGCTTTGAAGATCACTTCCACGGGTTCGTAGGCCCGGTGCCTCAACTTTTTATTTATTTATTTTGATTTTGGTGAATAATTCTTAAGTATCCCCATCATCCCACAACCTCGCATCCAATGATTGTCCGACACGTGGCATCTTCGAGTATCGTCGGAGGCGTGGGTATTTTAGAACCAGTCGCCTTTTTTCATCAAAATGCTAGGAAACTAAATTTTCCCTAAGAACTGCCATTCCGTGTGGACAAATAGTTTTGTACATGTGTCCCTTACTTGACCTCAAGCTTAATTTTTTTCTTAGGGCACGAAGCCCTACCACAAACTCGCGGGCGTGTGGGTGTAAATTGAACTTTTTCCTAAAAGGAAAAGCGCTAAGTTTTCTCTCGGGCCTGTCGGCCTGAATCTCTTACCCGGAACATTTTCCTTTCCCTTGCAGGAGTTTTGGTAGTCATACCCTTGTTACCTCATAGCTCAATCGGTATGAGTTGTGTCCCTTTTGGAGTGTTAGGGAATAAGGGATAAAATATGTGGAACAATCTCTCCACTGAATCTCAACAAGAGAAACTAATATGTAGAAAATATTACATATCTTAAATAAAAGTGTAGAATAAAATAACACAACACAAAGAGATAGTATTTAACGTGGTTCACCCAATTTGGGCTACGTCCACCAAGAATAACTTGCTCATATTTTATTACAAGAAATCGCTCTCTCAATACAATACCTGGATATGTTTAGAGCTATGCTAAAAAAATCTACATAATTCACACCCGAATTCAAAACACATATGTAATGTTACATTATACCTACCATATGCATAAAACCATATAAGTAGACAACTACTTAAGTAGTTTTACAAAACCGTGGGTATTAAAACCATGGGCCAAAACCATCCCATAAACATATGGGTCAAAATTCCACCCATATGAATAAATCACATTTCCCAATATATCGTGCACGTTTTAAGGCCAAAAATAATTTTTCAAGGGATGCGACCCCAAACCCCTACTACCAAGGGCCCGGCCCATCCCGAACCCCAATGAGACAACTATGGAAAGTGTACAATACTCTTAGTGTACAGTCTTCAACACTTTCCCACATGAAAAAAAGATCCACAACCTAACAATCTCCCACTTGGAGACTATTTTTCCTCCGAGAAAGCTTCTCAACCGTTCACTAGTTTCCGTGAAGACAAACCAAAGTTGAACACAGCTTCGTTTTCCCTTATGACCGCCTTGGTCATCATATTTGTAGGATTCTGATTGGTATGGATCTTCTCCAGCTTCAACTTCTCTTCCTCTAAAGTTATCCTGATGAAATGGTACCTTAACTGTATATGCTTTGTCCTAGAGTGGAAAGTAAAGTTCTTAGCTAGGTGTATAGCACTCTGACTATCACTATGTAGCTTTCCTTCCTCCTACTTATGCCCAAACTCCTCAAGAAATTTTTGTAACAAAATCATTTCTTTGGTTGTTTATGTGGTAGCAACATACTCAACCTCCGTGGTTGACAAAGCCACCAACTTCGTAGTCATGAAATCCAACTTACTATTGTTCCACCTACAGCGTAAACATAACTGTTGTGCTCCTCCCATTGTCTACATCTCCACCATATTTGAATCTACATAACCACCTAAAGTGGTGTTTGATCCACTATAGCACAAAATTATCTCGCATGGTCCCTCTCAAATACCAAAGGACCCACTTTATCTTTCGTCGATGATCTCTACCTAGATCACTCATAAATCTACTCACCACTCCCACTACATGGGAAATATCAGGCTGTGCACACCATGGCATATATCAAACTTCCCATTATTGATGAGTAAGGTACCTTGGACATCTGGTTTCTCTCTAATTTTCTTGGGACATTGCTCCTTTGATAACTTGAAATGGCTTGCCAAAGGATTCCCAACCGATTTAGCATCCTACATATTAAACCTCTCTAAGACTTTCTTAATGTACTCTTCCTGAGAAAAATTCAGCTTCCATTCCTTCCTATCCCAAGATATCCTCATACCAAGGATTTTTTTGGCTGCCCCTAAATCCTTCATAAAGAAAGGATTCACTTAGCTATTTCTTGAGTAATTTTATTTCTGCATGATTTTACCCGCAACCAACATGTCATCCACATGCGGATTAAAGGATAATATAACTACCATCCTAAAATTTCTTTGTATACACGCAATGGTTAGAATGACATCTAATACAACCTTGCTTCATGATGAAGCTATCAAATTTCTTATATCATTGACATGGAGCTTGTTGCAAGCCATACAAGCTCTTCTTCATTTTCCACACCATCTCGTCTTTACCTTTGACCTCATAGCCCTCTAGTTATGCATATATAGTTCCTCATCCAAATAGCCATTGAGAAATGTAGTCTTTACATCGATTTGTTCTAAGTTCAAGTCTTCTCACTGCAACTACTCCTAGAACAGTTCTAATAGAAGTCGTTTTTACTACAAGATAAAAAATCTCATCAAAATATATACCTTTTTTTCTGTACAAATCCCTTGACCACCAACCGTGCCTTGTATATTTTCTTGCCTCCTTCTTCCTCTTTAACTCGAACACCCACTTGTTCTATAATGATCTTTTTCCTTTAGGTAGCTTCATCAAATCCCATGTCAAGCTCTCCATGAGAGCCTCATGCTCCTCATTCATGGCTTGCTCCTACTTCTTCTTCCCCGGCATCTACCCGCATTTCTTCATCAAAGCTCTCTAGCTCTCCACTATTATTGAGTAGTATATAACAAAGAGAAGGAGAAAACTATTTAGGTTCTCATCTTACCCTAGAAGACCTTCTCAATATAGGAGTTTGGGGTTCCCGTTGAGGAGGTTCTGAACCGATTCATGTGTCACTTTCCCATCCAAAAGATCCTCTATCGTTGCATATTCTTTTTGGATTCTTCCTTGTTTTCCTGCAATTGCTGCTTATACATGACTTTCTCATTACTGATCACATCCCTAGATCAAAAATGTGGAAAGTGTACATTACTCTTAGTGTATATTCTTCAACACTTTCTCATATGAAAATAGGATCCACAATCTATCATGGAGTGGGCCTAATCTCTTGTTTTGAGAAAAACAACCTCCTTGCGTGTTGTCTTGTCCCCGTGACCTAAGGTATTGTAATGAAATAACTTTGGGAAGTCTTCTTTTCTTCCTCTTTTTCTTGAGACACATTATTGTTGTTGCCTCAATTTTCGTTGGGATGCAAAGTGCAAGTTGTTTTCGTAAGCTATTACTCGCTTTTGATACGATGCACCTTTGGATTGTAGTTGGACCCCCTTGTTACTTGTTCTTCTCCCTAGCTACCTTGAGTTCTCTTTGGTGTTATGATTTCTGCATGTGTTCTCTTTATGGTTATTTTGAGCTTGATCGGAAATAAGATAAATGAATCCCATTGTATTATAGTAAATGGTGCTTCTTTTATGGATATGTTAGTTGTTAGTAAAGATATATTTTTCTAAAAGTTTGATGTCTCTATATTTTGTTAGTGTTGTGTTTTAAATTTTTTTAGTGTAAAATCATATTATAGGAAACCTTATGGTCATAACCTTGCTTAGTATTACCATGAAAAGTTAATTGTACCCTCTCTAGTTATAGAAGTGTTTCTCATGAATAGTTGTCTTGATTGTAAATGTTTTGCTAATTTAAGGGTCCTTCCTTCTTGTTAAACCTCATCTTGTGTGATCTAAAATTGTGATACCTTTGATTCTCGTTATCCTCATCTAAACAACGAAATTTTTAAATTGTGACTTAACCTTAGTGGAAACCTTTTTTTTCTTCTTTCGGTATGTAGTATTCCATGGAAAATTGGGTGGTCCCCTTAAACTCACGGAGTTCTCCTTGTTATTCCTCTACTTGGTGGTTATTCTTGAGACTCCTTTGACCTCTTCATGACATAATGTTATGTGGTGTATCTTCATTGATCACGTAAAGTTACTCTTTAGAATTAAATGTTTGCAACCTTACATGAAGAAATTTTAGAACTTAACCCTTACTGATATTCCTTCTTCTTGTCAGATTGCATTAGACCAAACTTGGGTTCTATAGACGCACACTTTTTTGAAGTAATAAAATTCCATAAAGGGTGTGATCCTTTTTCCTATTGTATTTTTCCTACCTCTCTTTCCGTGACTTAAGGAGGAATTCAAGTCCAAAGGGAGGGGGATGTAGTGCCAACTTTCCTTCAACGCCTTTCGTTATTGATTGTGATACTATTGACTATACTTATGGATATTGTTATAGTTGTTGATTTGGCATGATGTTAGATGTTAGAGATCATAGAATGTTGTTAATTTCGATTCATATGTAATGCATGTGGGTTATTAGAAACATTTTATACTAATAATGATATGTTGATTGACATGGTTATGTGTGTGTGTGTGTGTGTGTGTGTGTGTGTGTGTGTGTGTGTGTGTGTGTGTGTGTGTTTGGACATGTGTTATTTCGTCATATTGAGTAGACCTAGAAAATTGAACTAATTTTATGATCATAGGGTTATTGATGAAATTGTAAATGATATTGTTACTTGCCTAGATGATGCTTTGTGTAGTGTCGACTTTCCTCCGACACCTTTTTGTTGTTGATTATGATATTGTAGTGCCCACTTCCCTTCGACACCTTTTGTTATTGATTATGATATTGTTGATTATACTTATGGATATTATTGTAGATTTTAGTTTGATATGATGTTAGATGTTAGAGATCATGGATTGTGGTTGATTTTGATTCATATATGATGCATGTGGATTATTAGAGACATTTTATATTGATGTTGATCTTGACATGGTTATATATATATATATATATATATATATATATATATATATATATATATGTTTTTCATATATGTGATAGTTTGTCATATTGAGTAAACCTAGAAAATTGAACTAATTTTATGATCATATGGTTATTGAGGAAATTGTAAATGACATTGTTATTTGCCTTGATGATGCTTGATTTTTATATAGATAATTTTAGAGCCATATTTGATATTTATTTTGGATGTTTTGATGTGGCCACGAGGCCGAAGGAGGTATTGTGTTTTGTAGGAAAACATGTCACAACAAACATCAGGGGATTGGAGACCAACCACATTGGAATTCTAGGTGAATTCAACAAGGGTCACCATGGCAACATGTATTTGTTTGTGTGTTTGTGTGTGCTTGTTGTTAGGGGTTCCCATGGGGGGATTCACCTTTAAATGTGACCAAGGGGTTATGTGTATTCTTTTATTTAGTTTCTTTTGTTTAAAGTTTAGTATGTGATTTTAGTGATGTATTTTCCCCTTTATTATTTAGTTAATTTGTGTTTAGATTTGTGAGTAATCATGTTGTTAAATTTATTAATTGGGTCAAAAGAATTCATTTATTAGAGTTGATGGCTCTTGGATTAAGTGTTGTAAGTAATGTGTAAGAAAAATTTAGTGTGAAACACTCCACCTTCCTTTTGAAATTCGGATATGGCCTTAGGGGTTGATTTTGGAGGCTTGTGGTACAAGTTAAACTTGTCGCAAACCTCTTAAATTTATATGTAAACCCTTACCTATGGGTTGGGGATTAAAACTTAGGTCTCATTATGTATTTTGGGAAGGCAAGTTGTAAGTTGAATTGTGAGGTGGAGTTGAGGATGAGTGATGTGGCATCCTACATGGAGCCACCTCATCCTCCTCTCTCCCTTTTCTATTTATTCGAATTCTTTTGCTAATTTGGGGTTCTTGGAGGTGTTACTTCATTCGGTGATTTTTTTCGGTTACTTCTTTTGGTTTTGAGATCTTGGTAATTTTTGGAAGAGAGGGAGAGAATTTGTGAAATATTTTTAGATTGTTGGAGCTTTTGGGCTGTTGGCTTTTCAAAATTTTCTTCTTTTATTTATGCATATGTGAATGTTTCTAATAGTTTTGTATGTTGTTGGTTGGTTGGGTAAAATTTCCTAGGTATGGTGTAGGAGAAGACTATGAGGATCTCTTTTGGGGAGGCATGAGATTTTTGGGGTGGTATAAGTGTTATTATGGATGGAGTTTGGGATTGGGTTCCACCTTGAAAAAGAAATAGCTTGCATTTCTTTACTCGTTATGGGGTGCCATAAGAGTGTGGGAAGGTATAAGACAATGGGAGGTATAAGGGGTACTTGGGGGAGGTCTAAGGGCATGTAGGGGTTTTGAAATAATATATATATCTATATATTGGTGTGATTATTTTAAGGTTGACACCCTTTTCCCCATTGGGAGGTATAAGCAGCTTCCCCTATAGGTCTTTCTCCTTTGGCTTGTGCATGATGAAGCCTGAGTATTGTTTGTTGTTCTTCTTGTGGTTGTAAACTGCAATATGTATTTGGACTGTGTTTTGTTTGTGAAAACTATTTTTGTGTTGTGGAAGCCTATCATTTCCATGAGTTAAAATACATTTCTTATTGCATTGTGGTTGAGGTTGAGGGGCCAATGAAGAGGATGGATTCTCGTCTTCATGGGAATTCTTTTTTGGGTAGAGAGTGTTTCCTCTCCCCCTTTTTGTGATTAAAAGATATATGGTGGATCTTCTTGTTGGTTTTCTCGGAGCTAAGGATGAAGAAAAATTTTAGAGTCCGCTTGGGGTTTTGTTGTAAAAATTTCCCACTTAAGGAGGATGGCATTGTAATATTATTTGTGATGTAAAGTTGCTCTATTTTTGAAATGGAATCTACATTTGAATGTGAAAGATGTATATTCGTAAGTTGTACTTGATGAATGAAAAAGGAAGTTGTAAAATAATTAGTTCACTTCAATCAAACTTGTGTTAATTACCACAAATGGTATGGTTTTCTTTTGAAATCTTGTTTGAAATATATTGTGAAATATCTATTTGAAAATAAATAAATAAATAAATAAATATATATATATATACATACATACATACATATGAAAAAATATTTCATTTCTCTGTTTCATTTGAAATGCATGTTTTGAAAGTAGAACTATATTTTGGGTTTTCATGCATGGATTGAAGTAAATTTAAATTTAAATGAATTTAAATACTTAGAGGATGATAACGAAAAGTAGATCCAAATCGAGTTTAAATATAATTTCTATTTGATTCATCAGTAAAACTATAAATATTTATCAAAAAAATTACAGAGTACTCTACAACATGAAAGACAAATAGAAATAATAATATAAGCTAAGGAATATCAAAACTCTTTTAAAATAGTTGAGTTGCTCAAGAAAATTTATCAAACTTCAATTAATCGACTTAGAAAAAAACTCATACGTTTTGTAGTAAAAAGGTGGAAACTCATTTTTGAAACTCAATCCATCAATTAAACCCTACAAAATCCATCTGAATTTTCCATATGCGATCCTCCATGTTGGTTTGGCATGTCAAGAAGAAAGAATGGCGGATTGAATTAATTTTCTTAAGTTAAAAAATCCAGTTCACATTTTTATATCGAAAGGCATTTCCTAAAGATTGACACACTTAAGTTTGTCAAAATTAAAATTTTATGCTTATTGTGCAAAGAGGAGGTTGAGACCTTTCAAAAAGTCCTTATCTCGCCAAAATCGAGTTACCAATCAAAAGTTATGGCCTTCTCAAGTTTTTAATTCATTTAAGGTTTTTTTGTTTTAAACTAACTCAAAATGAAATTTTTGCTAAGCACATTTGGGGGACCAAAAATACTTTTGATCTTTTTTGAAAAGGCAAAAAGACATGCCACTCCACTAGCCCAAACTTTTCTCTTCGAGTGAAAAATTTCTAAGTTTGAAATATTAACCTTGTCAAAAACTTTATCCGCAACTCTGCAGCCCCGCCATTCAATTTGGAAGATCACTTCCGTGGGTTCGTGGGCCGGCCCTTAAACTTTTATTTATTTATTTGTATTTTGGTGAATAATTCTTAAGTCTCCTGCACAGCCCATTACCTCGTAGCTAATGATTATCGACATGTGGCATCTTCGGGCTTCATCGAAGGCGTGGGTATTTTGAACCTTGTCACCTTTTTCCTCAAAATGATAGGAATACAAATTTTCATCAATGACCCACCGTTCCGCCTAGACTCGAATTTTTGGACACGTGTCCCTTGTAGACCTCAAGCTTAAATTTTCTTCTTGGGGCGTGAAGCATTGCATTGCAGACTTGTGGGCGCACGAGTGTAAATTGCACTATTTCCCAAAAGTGAAAAGTGCAAAGTTTTTCCCAGGCTTGTCGTCCCAAATCTCATACCCAGGAGAAATTTCTCCCCAGGCCCACCGGCCCGCTTTTGGGAAAATTTTCCTCCCAAGGCCCGCCGACCCATAACTTGAGAAATATATGGAGTTAGAAGGATTTCTTTATATCACTAGAAAGGGGAAGAAATTTCCTATCTAATGGAAAAAAATTAGGTGATTTTAAGTGCGGGAAATATGAAAAAATCATATTGAATCATATAAGTTAGTACGTGAGTGGGTAGCTAGAAAATTACCCTTCTTAATTTAAATGTTTTTTTCTAAAGCATGGGTTTACCTTTTAGGGTCACCTTATGGGGTAAGGAATTGTTTTCTAACGCCTTGTAATGAGATCCTTGTTTAATTATTTTGGCCCTCGTAACCCTCTAAATGTAGTTACTGAAATATCTAACTATTGTGAAATTTAATTAATTATTAAATTAACACCTAAAGGAAATGTAACTATGCTTGGATTAACTATACTCAGTAATTTTTAATGTGGACTTAATATTTATATTAACAGGAAAATTTATCTATTGAATATGATTTTCTTTGAGACCTTGTTGTGACAACTATTGTCTCAAAGCTTGTTTGTCATCATGCTTCTAAAAAAATTATTGCATAATATTTCTAACTAAACCTAGGTTGTTCTTGGGTCTTGAGTGGGTGTTTTTTTAAGTAGGTGGTACACTTGGTATCGAGTTAGGGTTCAACGCTTGGACCACTGGACCGACACAAACCGAAAACAAATTAACAAAAATTGAACCTCTGTGATTAAAATAATAATAAAATAATAAAGTTGTTTAAATGGTTGTACTACTTTAGTGGCATTTTGTCGAACACGGTAACGAAAATGTGAGATTAAATTGATGTTTTTGTGAACTTCTAATGTATCGAACTTGTTTCTACCTTGAAAAAATATATATTGTTTGAATAGTCCTAACCCTTATTTTAGTTGTATGATGTGATAAATCCGATGACACTCGTCCTTTCGAATGATAAATTGTATGGTGTGACTCTTGTGGCCTAGCACTCTTGGTTTTGTTCGGGAATCTAGCAAAGTAAATTAGAAGTTGTTTTAATGGCTAAAGCTTCCATTTTCCTTCAAAGGTGGTTAGAAGAGTTATTTTTAGTTGCTGCCTTGGTGACTTAATCCCCATATGTGTAAGTGGATATTAGATGCCGGTGCCGCATTTGATCCAATTTTATGTATGCGATCTTAGAAGCGAGCTCGATGAAAAGTACCTCTATTGGTAGCAATGAAAGGTTGTGGGAGTGACTGTGATGTGGAATTTAGTATTTTATATTTGTAAACTTGTGTTATTTTATCAAGAACCAACATCTTACTTTATGATTGGATTGAGAAGATCTAAAACTCTTTTAGTTATATATATTTCAAGAGAATTTTCTTACATTGCAATGTGGCTACCTAGCCACTTTTCTTGATTACTGAATATTTCTTGGATTTTACTTTGATTGGTGACTCGGAGCTCATTTTTTTGTTGGCTACTTAGCTAAATATTACGTGATTCCTTCCTACATGTTATTTGAACCGGTTCTACACTATTTGTATTGTGACATTTTGTCGTATGGGGTAACACCCTTAGTGCCTTGAATGTCTTCATAGGTGCTTTAAGTTATTCCTTGTTTTTGGAAAGACGGAACCTTGAGTGTGTTTAGGATCTTGGAGAGAGTTCACGTGTAGTGTAGTCTAGTGACAAATTGTTAGTAGTGGTGGTGATGCTCTTATAATTTGGTAAGAGCTTGATCCTCATCGGATTAGAGATGTTTAATTATGGGTTTTTGGATTGTGTTAGGATCGGATTGATTTTTGGTTGACTGTAGATGTTAGTTGAAAAGTGGTTGTTTGGTAGTGACTTTTCATTGATGGCATGCTAAGTTTTATTATGATTTCCGTATTTCGTTATAAAAAGTATTGACTAGTGGATTATATGCATCTTGGTAATTATGATTATCTTTAAGCCCATCCGGACAATGTGTTTAATTAAGTGTGGTTTGTTTTCTCACATTGACCTATAAATAAGCCTACCCTAGCCTTATCATTTTAAATTGCTATGAATAACACTCTAACACTTATTAATCTTTTGGTTACATGGAGACACTTATGGATGATTTTGCGCCTTTTAGACCTTTCTATTATGAAATTTAGTTTTGTATATCTTGATATTTTAATCTCGATGGTGTTTATATTATGCTCTTCTTTTAAAACTATAACTCTATGTCGCAAAGTACATGTTGAATAGATTAGCTAATTTTTCAGCTTGCACTGATGCTTTCTAGTGGGAATGTGGTTCCCTTGGAGTAAAGTTTACAGTGTCATATGTTGCTTGGTTGGTGGTATCATTCAGAAATATGGGTGTATATTTGAATTCTTTCCTTTTATTATCATGAGAGTAACATGTTGTAGCCAAAACAACAAACATTGTAAAACCTTAGTAGATTCGTAAATGTAATTATGCCTCTTTGATGGGAATTGCTTATAAATTCTTTTGAGACTTGTAGAGACCCTATATGAATGTTTAACGATGCCCGTAATTATCTGGTAAACCCTTGAAAAATTGTGGTGATCCATGTAGGTTGATGATTCTAGTTCTTAAAAATTAATGATGTGGTTGTTATGTTGAATGTCCCTTATTCCTTTATAATTGAAAATGTGATATGTTGTTTCCCATAAAAGGAATAATGTGATATGTTTGAATCTTCCTTCTCATTAAATTTAATTAATAAGATGATTCACCTAAACACCATCAAACTATAATTGAGGGGATTTGACGTTGAAACTTAACAATTACCTTTAGGAACAATAGGAAAAGGAAAACGATCCTTGTTATAACCTTGGTAGGTTAATCCATGAAACGAAACTATGCGAGAAGAATAAAAAGAAAACTTTGCCCATCTACCATTCCCTATGAGTAAAATAATTAATTTTCTTTTCTTTTCCACCTATACTGAGTGGCAAAATATCGTGGCCACCTTAGTGGTGCTCCTTATAACGCAAACATGTGTTATCATAGTAAAAGGAAGATTTTAATTAAGAAAATATGTAAGTAATGTCCTTGGGAAGTGAAACTATAAATTTTTTTGACTTGATATGTTGATATATAAAATGATTAAGATTTATGTATTGAATACAATGTATAGTCTAACCTTTAGTTCTTACTTGCCTACCCCGAACTATGAATCACCTTGTTTATAGTGATGTGTTCTAATTGTGAATTACTCCCTTGTTCATAGGTGTATGTGCCTTTCCCTTGCATGAGTTTGGGTCATCGTATTCTTATTACCTCATAGCTCGATGAGTATGAGTTGTGGCCCTTTTGGAGAAAGCCTAATTTCTTGTTTTTACAAAAACAACCTCCTTGTGTGTTGTCTTGTCCTTGGTGCCCTAAGTTATTGTAATGAAAAAACTTTGGGAAGTCATCCTTTCTTCCTATTTTTCTTGAGACACATTGTTGTTGTTACCTCTCTTGCCATTGGGAAGAAAAGTGCAATTTGTATTCATAATCTATTATTCGCTTTATATACGATGCACCTTTGGATTCCATTTAGACCCTCATATTACTTTTTCTTCTCCCTAGCTACCTTAAGCCCTTTTTGGTGTTACGATTTATGCATGTGTTCTCTTTATGGTTGTTCTAAGCTTCAGTAGGAAATAAGATAAATGAATCCCATTGTGTTATAGTGAATGGTGCTTCTTGTGTTGATATGTTAGTTCTTTAGAGGAGATATATTTTTGCTAAACATTTGACCTCTCTAAATTTGGTTAGTGTGGTTTGTTCGATTTTTTTTTTTGTAAAATTAGATTATAGCTAACCTTGTGATCATGACCTTGCTTAGTAATACCATGAAAATTTAATTATACCCTCTCAAGTTATAGAAGTGCTTCTCAGAATAGTTTTCTTGATTGTAAATGTTTTGCTAATTTAAGGGTCCTTCCTTTTTTTGTTAAACCTCATCTTGTGTGATATCAAATTGTGAGACCTTTGAGTAGACATGTTCTTATATAAAATTTTGGTTATGGTTGATTCTACTATACTCATATAAACAACAAAAATTTGAAAGCGTGACTTAACCTTAATGATAAACTTAAATTTATTTTTATTGCAGTATGTAGTATTCCAAGGAGACTAGGTGGTCACCATCTAACTTACAAAGTTCTCCTTGTTATTCCTCTACTTGGTGGTTATTATTGAGACGCCTTTGACCTCTTTATGATATAATGTTATGTGGTGTATCATGGCTGATCACATAAAGTTAATCTTTAGAATTAAATGTTCACAACCTTGCATGAAGAAAGTTTAGAACTTAAGCCTTGCAAATCTTCCTTCTTCTTGTCGGATTGCATTGGACCAAACTCGGGTTCTGAGACCCACACTTTTTAAAGTAAAAAAATTCCATAAAGGGTGTGATGCTTTTTTTCTATTATATTGTTTCCTACCTCCCTTTCCGTGACTTCCGGAGGTAGTAAATTTCAAGGAGGGGCATGTAGTGCTAACTTTCCTTCGACATTTTTTTATTTATTATGATATTGTTCACTATACTTATGGATATTGTTGTAGCTGTTGATTTGGCATGATGTTAGATGTTAGAGATCATGGAATGTTGTTGATTTTGATTCATATATAATGAATGTGGGTTATTAGAAAAATTTTATGCTGATGATGATATGTTGATTGACATGCTTGTGTGTGTGTGTGTGTGTGTGTGTGTGTGTGTGTGTGTGTGTGTGTGTGTTTCGGACATGTGATATTTCATCATATTGAGTAGACCTAGAAAATTGAACTAATCTTATGATCATATGGTTATTGATGAAATTGTAAATGATATTGTTAGTTGCCTAGATGATGTTTTGTGTAGTTCGACTTCCTCCAACACATTTTTGTTGTTGATTATAATATTGTAGTTCCCACTTCCCTTCGCCACCTTTTGTTATTGATTTTGATACTTGATTATACTTATGGACTTTATTGTAGCTTGTAGTTTGATATGATCTTAGATGTTACAAATCATGGAATATGGTTGATTTTGATTCATATATGATGTATGTGGATTATTAGATACATTTTATATTGATGTTGATACACTGTTGCTTAGCGTGGTTTTATATATATATATATATATATATATATATATATATATATATATATATATATATATGTTTTCCATACACGTGATAGTTTGCCATATTGATTAAACCTCAAAAATATAACTACTTTTATGATCATATCCTTATTGAGGAAATTATTAATGACATTTTATTTCCTTTGATGCTGCTTGATTTATATATAGATAATTTTAGAGCCATATTTGATATTTATTTTGGATGTTTTGATGCGGCCACGAGGCCGAAGGAGGTATTGTATTTTTCAAAAAACATGTCACAACAAACATCGACCGCTTGGAGACCAACCACATTGGAATTCTAGGTGAATTCAATAAGGGTCACCATGGCAACATGTATTTGTTTGTGTGTTTGTGTGTTCTTGTTGTTAGGGGTTCCCATGGGGGGATTCACCTTTAAATGTGACCAAGGAATTATGTGTATTATTTTCTTTAGTTTCTTTTGTTCAAAGTTTAGTATGTGATTTTAATGATGTATATTCCCGTTTATTTATTAGTTAATTTGTGTTTAGATTTGTGAGTAATCATGTTGTTAAATTTATTAATTGGGTCAAAAGAATTCATTTATTAGAGTTGATGGCTCTTGGATTAAGTGTTGCAAGTAATGTGTAAGTAATTTTGAGTGTGAAACACTCCACCTTCCTTTGAAATTCGGATTTTTCCTTAGGCACTGATTTTGGAGGCTTGTTGGACAAATTAAACTTGTCCCGCAGCTCTTAAATTTGTATACCAACCCTACCTATGGGTTGGGGAGTCAAAATTAGGCCTCATTATGTATTTTGGGAAGGCAAGTTGTAAGTTTTTATTGCACTATCTTACATGAAATTAATTTTGGTCCTTGGGGTGTGGACTTGGATTGTGTGTGTAAGTAATCTATCATTTTATTCACCCACCTTTTTAATTATGCTTTGGATTTTGAAGTTGATTTGTGAGGTGGAGTTGAGGATGAGTGATGTGGCATCCTACATGGAGCCACCTCATCATCTTCTCTCTTTTTATTTATTCAAATTCTTTTGTTGTTTTGGGGTTATCGGAGGGGGTTACTTCATTCGGTGATTTTTTTGTTAGTTTTTTTGGTTTTGAGCTCCTTGTAATTTTGGGAAGAGAGGAGAGATTTTGTGGAATGCTTGTGGATTGTTGGAGCTTTTGTACTTTGTTGGTTGTTCAAAATGTTCTTCTTTTATTTATGCATATGTGAATTCTTCTAATAGTTTGGTATGTTGTTGATTGATTTGGTAGATTCCCTAGGTATGGCATAGTAGAAGAATATGAAGATCCCTTGTGGGGAGGAAAAATAGTTTAGGGGAGGTATAAGTGTTATTGTGGAGGGAGTTTGGGATAGGGTTCCACCTTGTAAAAGAAATAGCTTACATTTCTTTACTCATTATGGGGTACCGTAAGAGTGTGGGGAGGCATAAGAGAATGGGAGTTATAAGGGGTACTTGGGGGAGGTATAAGGACATGTAGGGGTTTTCAAATAATATATATATCTATATATTGGTGGGTTTATTTTAAGGTGGACACCCATTTCCCAATTGGAAGGTATAAACAACTTCCCCTATAGGTGCCTCTCTTTGGCTTATGTATGATGAAGCCTAAGTATTGTTTTTTGTTCTTCCTGTGGTTGTAAATTGCAATATGTATTTGGACTGTGTTCTATTTGTGAAAACTATTTTTGTGTTGTGGAAGTCTGGGCATTGCATGAGTTGAAATATATTTCTTATTGCTTTGTGGTTGGGGCTCGTGGCTAATGAGAAAGATAGATTCTCATCTTCATTGGAGTTCTTTGTTGGGTGGAGAGTGTTTCCTCTCCTTTTTTTGTTGTGATCAAAAGATATATGGTGGATCTTCTTGTTGCTATATCTCTAAATGAGGATGAAGACAAATTTTACAATCCCCTAGGGTTTCCTTGTAAAAATTTCCAACATAAGGAGGATAGCATTGTAATATTATTTGTGATGGAAATTTTCTCTATTTTTGAAATGGAATCTACATTTGAAGGTGAAAGATGTATATTACTGTAAGTTGTACTTGATAACCGAAAAGGAAGTTGTAAAATAATTAGTGGAGTTCAATCGAACTTGTGTTAGTTACCATAAATGGTAAGGTTTTCTTTAGAAATATGTGTTTGAAATATATTGTGAAATATCTATTTGAATATATATATAAAGAAATATTACATTTCTTTGTGTCATTTGAAATGCATGATTTGAAATTAGAACTACATTTTCGGTTTTCATGCATTGATTGAAGTAAAGTTAAAATTTGTAAATTAGATTTGAATGAATTTAAATACTTAGAGGATGATAACAGAAAGTATATCGATTTGAGTTTAAGTATAATTTCTATTTGATTCACTATAAAACTACAAATATTTATCAAAAAAATTACATAGTACTCTACAACATGAAAGACAAATTGAAATAATAATGCAAGCTAAGGAATATCAAAACTCTTTTCAAATTGGTGAATTGCTCAAGAAAATTTATCAGACTTCAATTAATCAACCTTACACAAAAATTCGGATGTTTTGCGAAAAGGAGAAAATCATTTTGAAACTCAATCCATCAATTAAACCCTACAAAATCCATCCAAATCTTTCCAAGTGCAATCCTCCATGTCGGTTTGGCATGTTTAGGAAGAAAGAATGGTGGATTGAATTAATTTTGTTAAGTTAAAAGGTATAGTTTACATTTTAATGGGAAGAAATGCATTTTCTTAAGATGGACCCACTTAAGTTTGTCAAAATTAAAATTTTATGCTTCTTGTGCAAAGAGGAGGTCGAGACCATTCAAAAAGTCTTTATCTACCCAAAACCAACTTCCCAATCAAAAGTTATGGCCTTCTATAGTTTTTATTTCATTTCGGGTTTTTTTATAAAAATAACTATCAAAAAGAAAAAAATTGCCAAGCGCATTTTGGGGACTGAAAATTCCTTTTTTCTCTTTTTCCAAAAAGGAAAAAGGCACGAAATTCCCCACAACTCCGGTGGCCCGAACTTTTCTCTTCGGAAAAATTTCTAAGTTTGAAAAATTAACTTTTTCAAAATTCCTTCATGGCTCCACACCTCACCTTTCACTTTAGAATATCACTTCCATGGGTTCGCGAGCTAGCCCCTTACTCTTTTATTTATTTTCTTTGATTTTGGGGAGTAATTATTAAGTATCTCTACCAACCCACTACTTTGGCAGCCAATGATTATCCGACACGTGTCATCTTTAGGAATTAGAGGAGGCGCGGGTATTTTTGAACCTTATAACCTTTTTCCTCGAAAATCTAGGAATACAAATTTTTCCCGTGACCCGTTCCGCTTGACTCAAATTTTTTTGACGACACGTGTCCTCATGCGGACCTCAAGCTTAAATTTTCTTCTTGGTGCTCGAAGCCTCGCCACGGACTCGCACGCGGGTGTAAATTTCTCTTTTGCCCAAAATGTAAAAGTGCTAATTTTTTCCCCCGGGCTAGCTAGTCTAAATCTCATACCTAGGTAAAATTTCTCCCCAGCCTCGCTGCCCGCTTTGGGAAAATTTTCCTCCCAAGGCCCTCCAACCCATAACTTGAGTAATATAGGAGTTAGAAGGATTTCTATATATCACTTTGAAATGGAAAGAAATTTTCTATTTAATGGAAATTTTCTTAGGGGCTTTTAAGTTTGGGAAATATGAAAAAAATCAATTTGAATCGTATAAGTTAGTACGTGGGTGGGTAGTTGGAAAATTACCCTTCTTTTTATTTAAATTTTTATTTCTAAAGCATGGGTTGACCATTTTTATATCACCTTATGGGGTAAGTGAATGTTTTTATAACCCTTGTAATGAGATCATTATTTAATTCTTTTGGCCCTGTAACCCTCTAAAATGTAAGTACGAAATATCTAACTACAAAGTGCAATTTAATTAATTATTAAATTAACACCTAAGGGAAATTTAACTATGCTTGGATTAATTTTACTCAGTAATTTGTAATGTGGACTTAATATTTATTTAACAAGAAAATTTATCTATCAATATGATTGTCTTTGAAACCTTCTTGTGATAATTTTGGTCTCGAAGCCCTGCTCGTGATCATGCTTCTCAAAAGAAAAAGTCCATAATTTTTCTAACTAAACCTAGGTTGTTCTTGGGTCTCGAGTGGGAGTTTTTTAGCAAGTGGTATACTTGGTATCAAATTCAGGGTTCAACACTTGGACCTGGCCGACACTCGAAACTCGAAAACAAATTAACAAAAATTGAACCTTCATGATTAAAATAATAAATTTGTTTAAATGGTTGTACTCACCTAATGCGGCATTTTGTCAAACCTGTAATCGAAAATGTCGATTAAATTGATATTTTTGGGAACTTCTAATGTAGTAGAACTTGTTTCAACCTTGAAAAAAATATATATTGTTTGAATAGTCCTAACCCTTATTTTAGTTTTATGATCCGATAAATCCACTAAGACTCTTCCTCATCGAATGATAAATTGTATGGTGTGACTCTTGTGGCCTAGTGGTAGTGGTTTTGATCGGGAATCTAGCAAAGTAAATTAGAAGTTGTTTTATCATCTAAAGCTTCGATTTTCCTTCAAGGATTAGACGAGTTACTTTTAGTTACACCTTGGTGACTTAATCCCCGTATGTGTAAGTGGATATTAGGTTTGGGTACCGCATTTGATCTAGTTTTGTGTATGCGATCTTAGAATTGAGCTCAAGGAAAAGTACCTCTATTGGCAGCCATGAAATGTTGCGGAGTGACTATGATGTGGACTTCATTATTTTATATTCATAAACTTGTGTTAGTTTATCAAGGAACAACATCTTATTTTATGATTTGATTGAGAAGCTCTGAGTCTCTTTTAGTTATATATATTTTGTGAGAATCTTCTAACATTGCAATTCTTATACCTAGCCACTTTTCTTGATTACCGATATTTCTTGGATTTTACTTTGATTGGTGACTCGGAGCTCATTTATCTATTGGCTACTTAGCTAAATATTACATGATTCCTTCCTACATGTTATTGAACTGGTTCTACACTATTTGTATTGTGACATTTCATCATATGGGGGTACACCCTAAGTGCCTTGAATGTCTTCATAGGTGCTTTAAGTTATGCCTTGGTTTTGGAAAGACGGAACCTTGAGTGTGTTTAGGATCTTGGAGAGTTTGTTGTGTAGTGCAGTCTAGTTGGAAACTATTAGCGGTGGTGGTGATGCTCTTACAATTTGGTAAGACCTTGATCCTCGCTCGGATTAGAGATGTTTAATTATAGGCTTTTGGATAGTGTTAGGATTGGATTTATTTTTGGTTATCATAGATGTTAGTTGAAAAGTGGTTGTTTGGTAGTGACTTTTCATTGATTGCATGTTAATTTTTATAATGATTTCCCTGTTTCATTATAAAAATTAGTGACTTTTGGATTGTATGCATTTTGGTAATTATGATTATATTTAAGCCCATTTGGACAATGTGTTTAATTAAGTGTGGTTGTTTTTATTACGTTTACCTATAAATAAGCCTACCCTAGCCTTAATATTTTAAATTGATATGAATAACACTCTATGACCTATTAATCTTTGGGTTACGTGGAGACACTTATGGATGATTTTGGGCCTTTTGGACCTTTCTATTAGAAATGTAGTTTGGTAGATCTTGATATTTTAATATCGGTGGTGTTTATATTATGCTCTTCTTTTAAAACTATAACTCTATGTCCTAAAGTACATGTTGAATAGATTAGCTAATTTTTCACCAGTTGCACTTGATGCTTTCTAGTGGGAATGTGGTGCCCTTGAAGTAAAGGTTACAGTGTCATCTATTTTTTGGTTGGTGGTATCATTTGGAAATATGGGTGTACTTTTGAATTATTTCCTTGACTTATCATGCGAGTATAATGTTTTATCCAAAACAACAAACATTGTTAAACCTTAGTAGATTTGTAAATGTAATTATGCCTCTTTGATGGGCCTTCCTCAGTAACTTCTTTTGATACTTGTAGAGAGACTCTAGCAATGTTTAATGATTCCCGTAATTATTTGGTAAACCCTTGAAATATTATGGTGATCCATGTAGGTTGATAGATTCCTAGTTCTTACAAAATTAATGATGTGGTTATTAGGTTGAATGTCCCTTATTCATTTAGAATTAAAAATGTGATATGTTGTTTCCCATAAAAGTAATAATGTGATATGTTTGACTCTTCCTTCTCATTAAAAAAATTAATTGATAAGATGATTCACGCAAACACCATAAAACTATAATTGAGGGATTTGACTTTGAAACTTAACAGTAATTACACTTTGGAACAATAGGAAAAGGAAAACGATCCTTGTTATAACCTTGGTAGGTTAATCAACGAAACGAAACTATGCGAAGAATAAAAGAAAACTTTTCCCATCTACCCTTCCTAGGAGTAAAATAAGTACTCTTTTTTCTTTTCCACCTATGCGATATGGTGAGATATCATGGCCACCTTAGGCGGTGCTCCTTATAATGCAAACATGTGTTATCATAGTAAAAGGAAGATTTTAATTAAGAAAATATGTAAGGAATGTGCTTAGGAAGCAAAACTATAATTTTTTTGACTTAATAAGTTGATTTATAAAATGAGTAAGATTTATGTATTGAGTACAATGTATAGTTGAACCTTTAGTTCTGCCACCTACCCAGAATTGTGAAACACCTTGTTGATAGTGATGTGTTCTAATTGTGAAGTACTCCCTTGTTCATAGGCGTATGTGCTTTTCCCTTGCAAGAGTTTGAGTATACATGTTCTCATATGAAATTTTGGGTATGGTTGATTCTACTATCCTCATCTAAACAACGAATATTTTAAAGCATGACTTAACCTTAGTTTGTAGTATGTAGTATTCCATGGCAGATGGATGGTGACCTTTGAACTTACGGAGTTCTCCTGTTATTCCTTTACATGGTGGTTATTCTTGAGACTCCTTTGACCTCTTCATGACATAATGTTATGTGGTGTATATTAGTTGATCATAGAAAGTTACTCTTTAGAATTAAATTTTTGCAACCTTGTATGAAGAAAGTTTAGAACTTAATCCTTGCAATATTCCTTCTTCTTGTCAAATTGCGTTAGACCAAACTTGGGTTTTATAGACCCAAAATTTTTGAAGTAAAACAATTCCATAAAGGGTGTGATCCTTTTTCCTGTTTTATTGTTTCTTACCTCTCTTTAGAATTACATGTTTGCAACCTTGTATGAAGAAAGTTTAGAACTTAACCCTTGCAATCTTCCTTCTTCTTGTCAAATTTCATTAGACCAAACTTGGGTTTGTAGACCCAAACTTTTTGTAAAAAAATTCCATAAAGTGTGTGATCCCTTTTCCTATTGTATTGTTTCCTACCTCTCTTTCCATGAATTATGAGAGGAATTCAATTCTAAGGGGAGGGGATGTAGTGCCCACTTTCCTTCAAAACCTTGTGTTATTGATTATGATAATGGTGATAATACTTATGGATATTGTTGTAGATGTTGATTTGGCATGATCTTAGATGTTAGAGATCATGGAATGATATTGATTTCAATTCATATATAATTCATGTGGGATATTAGAAATATTTTATACTTGATGATATTATGCTGATTGACATGGTTATATATGTATATGTATGTGTTTTAGACATGTGATATTTCATTATATTGAGTAGACCTAGAAAATTGAACTAATCTTATGATCATAGGGTTATTCATGAAGTCAGTAAATGATATTGTTATTTGCCTAGATGATGTTTTGTGTATTTCCCAATTCCTTCAAAACCTTTTTATTTTTTATTATGATACTATAGTGCCCACTTCCCTTCGACACCTTTTGTTATTGATTATGATACTGTTGATTATACTTATGGACATTATTGTATCTTTTAGTTTGATATCAAGTTAGCTGTTAGAGATCAAGGAATGTGGTTGATTTTGATTCATATACGATGCATGTGGATTATTAGAAAAATTTTATATTGATGTTGATACAATGCTTGACATGGTTATATATATGTGTGTATGTCTTTGTCTCGTGTGTGTGTTTTCCGTACATGTTATAGTTTTTCATATTGAGTAAACCTAAAAATTGAACTAATTTTATGATCATATAGTTATTGAGGAAATTATAAAAGACATTTTTCTTTTCCTTAATGATTCTTGACTTATATGTAGATAATTTTAGATCCATATTTGAACTTATGTGTCCAAGAGGTGAAGGAGGTAATTTGTTTTGCAGGGAAAACATGTCACAACAAACATTGGGGGATTGGAGACCAACCACATTGGAATTCTAGGTGAATTCAACAAGGGTCACCATGGCAATGTGTATTTGTTTGTGTGTTTTTGTGTTCTTGTTGTTAGGGGTTCCCATGGGGAGTCACCTTTAAATGTGACCAAGGGGTTATGTGTATTCTTTTATTTAGTTTCTTTTCTTAAAGTTTAGTATGTGATTTTAGTGATGTATTTTCCCCTTTATTATTTAGTTAATTTGTGTTTAGATTTGTGAGTAATCATGTTGTTAAATTTATTAATTGGGTCAAAAGAATGCATTTATTAGAGTTGATGGCTCTTGGATTAAGTTTTTAAGTAATGTGTAAGTAATTTTGAGTGTGAAACACTCCACCTTCCTTTTGAAATTCGGATCTGTCCTTAGGGGCTGATTTTGGAGGCTTGTGGGACAAGTTAAACTTGTCCCACACCTCTTAAATTTGTATACCAACCCTACCTATGGGTTGGGGAGTAAAAATTAGGCCTCATTATGTATTTTGGGAAGGAAAGTTGTAAGTTTTTACTGCACTATCTTACATGAAATTAATTTTGGTCCTTGGGGTGTGGACTTGGATTGTGTGTGTAAGTAATTTGTCATTTTATTCACCCACCTTTTTAATTGTGCTTTGGAGTTTGAAGTTGATTTGTGAGGTGGAGTTGAGGATGAGTGATGTGGCATCCTACATGGAGCCACCTCATCCTCCTCTCTCCCTTTTCTATTTATTTGAATTCTTTTGCTGTTTTGGGGGTTACTTGGAGGGGGTTACTTCATTCGGTGATTTTTTGGTTACTTCTTTTGGTTTTGAGATCTTGTAATTTTGGGAAGAGAGTGAGAGATTTTTGTGGAATGCTTGTGGATTGCTAGAGCTTTTGGACTATTTGGATTGGAAAAAGCTTGTTGTTGAACTTTTGGAGCAAACCCTACCATAGAGAGGTAGGATCTTGGCTCTTGAGAATGTTCTTCTTTTATTTATCCATATGTGAATGATTTGAATAGTTTGGTATGTTGTTGGTTGGTTAGGTAGATTTCCTAGGTATGGTGTAGGAGAAGACTATTGGGGTCTCTTGTGGGGAGGCATAAGGGCATGTAGGGGTTTTGAAATGATATATATATTGGTGGTTTTATTTTAAGGTGGACACCCATTTCCCCATTGGGAGGTATAAGCAGCTTCCCCATAGGTCTTTCTCCTTTGGCTTATGCATGATGAAGCCTGAGTATTGTTTGTTGTTCTTCCTATGGTCGCAAACTACAGTATGTATTTTGACTTTGTTCTATTTTTGTATATTGTTTTTGTGTTGTGGAATCATGTTATTGCCATGAGTTGAAATACATTTATTATTATATATTGTTGGGGCTCAGGGTCAATGAGGAGGATGACTTCTCCTCTTACATCGGAACTCAATCCATCAAATAAAACCTACAAAAATACGTCCCAAATCTTTCTAAGTGTAGTCCTCCATGTCGGTTCGGCATGTTGAAGCGAAAGAATGGTGGATTGAATTAATTTTGTTAAGTTAAAAGTCCAGTTCACATTTTAATGGAAGGAAAGTAGTTTTATTAATATTTACCCACCTATATTTGTCAATATTTAAATTTTATGCTTCTTGTGCGAAAGAGGAGGTCGATACATTTCCAAAAAGTTGTCATTTGCCCAAACTCCGAGTTCCCAATCAAAAGTTATGGCCTTGAAGTTTTTTTTTATTTCAATTTTTTTCTTAAAAACTAAATGTGAAAAAGGAAAATTTTTCCAAGCAGACCAAGGGACGAAAGATTCTTTTTTCTCTTTTCAAAAAAGTAAAAAGACACGCAATTCCCCACCACTCCGCTTTTGCCTAAATTTTTCTCTTCGGCGAAAAAGTTCTAAGTTTTAAAAATTAACTTTTTCAAAAATTTCTCCCGGCTCCACACTGGCCTTTCACTTTGGATGATCACTTTCACGGGTTTGTGGGCCCACCCCTTCAAATTTTTATTTATCTATTTTTATTTTGGAAAATAATTCTTACGTATCTCGCATCGGTCACGCTTTTGCCCCTTATGACCCATGATTGTCGACACGTGGCATCTTTGGGCATTATTGAGGCGCAAGTGATTTTTAATCTTGTCACCTTTTTCCTCAAAATGCTAGGAATCCAAATTTTCCCTGCAACCCGTTGTTCCGCCCGGACGTAATTTTTGGACACGTGTCCCTTGCAGACCTCAAGCTTAAATTTTCTTCTTGGGGTGCGAAGTCCCACCGCAGAGACACGTGGGCGCATGGGTGTAAATTGTGCTTTTTCCCAAAAGGGCAAAGTGCTAAGTTTTATCCTCGTATCCGCCAACTGAATCTTCTACTCTGCCAAAATTTCTCCCCATGCCCGTTAGCCCACCTTTGGGAAAAATTTCCTCCTAAGGCCTTCCGACCCATAACTTGAGTAATATAGGGAGTTAGAAGGATTTATTTATATCACTGGAAAGGGGAAGAAACTTCCTATCTAATGGAAAATTTTTTCGGGGTTTTTTAAGTGTGGGAAATATTAAAAAATCAGATTGAATCATATAAGTCAGTAAGTGAGTGGGTAAGTGGAAAATTACCCTTCTTAATTTAAATGTTTATTTCTAAAGCATGGGTTGACCTTTTTGGGGTCACCTTATGGGGTAAGGGAATGTTTTCTAACCCCTTGTAATGAGATCCTTGTTTAATTGTTTTGGCTTCTGTAACCCTCTAAATGTAAGTACGAAATATTTAACTATAGTGTAATTTAATTAATTATTAAATTAACACCTAAGGGAAATGTAACTATGCTTGGATTAACTATACTCAGTAATTTGTAATGTGGACTTAATATTTATTTAACAAGAAAATTGATCTATTGAATATGATTGTCTTTGAAACCTGTTGTGACAACCGGTTTCTCGGTGCTGTTGTGGTCATGCTTCTCAAAAAAATTTATTCCATAATTTTTCTAACTAAACCTAGGTTTTTTTGGTCTCGAGTAGGAATTTTTTTAAGCAAACATTACAACCTTGGTATCCACATTTTTCCCACCCTCGAAGCATCTAGAGAGTGACTTACATTGTTTACTGTGTAGATATGAATCTTGTATATGTTAGTGTACGCCACACTTAACCATATTGGAGTCCACACTAAGAGGGGATCAAGTTGATGCATACATAGAGTCTCTTTCAGTGGACCTATAAATTTAGGGAAACTTGTTACCCTAACCTACTATTGTATCTATCTCATCCTACACCTTCTTTCTCATATCTATGAACATAAATGAATTCCTTGAAAAGTACAATTAAAATAGAAAATTAGAGAGAAAAATATAAAATATGTTGTGTTGTACGTAAAGAACATAGATCACATCATTTTCATAAAGCCTATCCTCGAAGCCAAAAGTGGGAATAAATCAACAAAAGAGACAAAATGGGATCAATGAGACAAATGGTTTGTCGGTGTTGTTTGTTTAATTCCAAATATTTCCTTTGAGGATAGGATTCATGAAAATTATTTGATGTATGTTCTCTACGTCTGAACACAACATATTTTATTTTCTATAATTTTCTATATACACTATACTTTTTCAAGAATTAATTATGGGAAATACAATTTTTGCATTATGGAAGCACTAGTATTGGCATTTTTAATTCCTTTTTTGGAAGTATGAAATTCACATAGGTACTTTATCATTTTTGTTCCAAGATTAGTCAAATCACTATTGTTCTTCCATCCCATTTTTTATCTCCTAATGATAGGGATCTATAATTATAGAGGTTGAGAGACACAAACAATTAATTTTCAAATATTGTACCCTTAGGTTCGACCTCATGATCACCTAGAAACAACACATGCCTTACTAATCAACCTAAACCATTTACATGTATGATAATGAACCAATTTCAACTCAGCAACAAATCCAAATAAGTGGAATTGAATATAGAAATTACAAACTATTAGGAAAGTGCACTTACATAGTTGGCCTCAAATAAAAACACTTATCAAGTAAGGAAAGAGATCTTTCACAACATATACACTTAAGAATGTGTATATTTTACACGAGTAGATCCTAATTGATCGGGGTAAATTCATGGTTAAGATAATGATCAAGCTGACCTCTCTAGAACTTGAACACCCGCCTACTCGTATATGTATCTCGTAACCCAAAATTTTAACATAGACATCATAATAAGGCTAGATTATCCTTTGAGTCATTCGTGCAAACAACCCAATATTCAAATAACTCTAATGATTTCTCTTAGTCATAACAAGAAACACAACTCTCAAGTAGTATTCGATCATGTAGATCACAATTTTCAATTTTAAGGCATATGAATAGCACCTTATATCTTCAAACAAGAAAATCATGTCACGTGCGCATATAATATAAGTGTGTCTGTAAAAACAATAAAACCTTATAGCAAAAAAGATTCTTGGAAAATCCATCACCAAGGGAAAATTATGAGTCAGAGAGCTAAACAACCACTCAACAAAGAACTATAACATAAATGATAAATGTTATGTCGATATTAATAGAACTTTTTTCCATGGTTTTCAAAAAACACATAGAATATTAGTAATTTAAAGGCAAACAAGATTAGTTGTTGACAAGAATGAACATATGTATAGTCCACAATCATAAGCCTAGATGACCAAAAATGTAGCAATGAAAACATGCCAAAACCAGAACCAAAGACAAAGCAACAAACATTTCCTAGAATAAAGGATAAAATTTGCAAAGACACGCGTAAAACCACAATTGCACATAATGCTAACTATCATTCACATGGCGTTGATGTTTTTTACGACAACATTAAACCATCGGTCGCGTCTCACCCACCCGGTGATGGTTTCCCTATGCATGAATCTAGCCTCTAATTGTTGGCACCTAGAAATATTATGGCTCACTCCAGAAACAAGGCTGGTAACTTCCACATCACGCTACACAAATGTATGAAACAAATTCCTATAGGAAAGAAAATCCTTTATTTTTAATGTTTTTTTAACACTATTTTCATGGGGCCATTAATCTGTGGGATGCCCCCACCCACACAATAATGAGTGTTTCTTGGAAGAATAGCTCGGGATTATTGGTGGCCACAACACCTCTACCTCATGGAAAAACAACCCTTCTGAACCCTTCCACCTCACATCAGGGAAGGGTTCAAACAACATTTGCTCGAGAATTTAGTAAAGATATAATAATAATGTGTACTTCATGTTTTATAGTGTAACTTCAATATCATATTGAATATTCAAAAAATAATTTTTAAATATAAATTTGTATACATTGAAGAGACAAGTTTGATACAATACCTTCAACTCTAATGTAAAATATTATTTTGAAATCAAAATTAATTATATGAACGAGAACAATCCACCACATCCTTGGGTTTCACAATATACTCCTCATTTCTATAAACAATATATACTTGAAAGAACTTAAAATATTATAATGATAGTCTAAATATGATTACAAAAACAACTAATGACGTTACATGAACTGTATTCTTCATTTCAATTTAAAAAACTTTAAAATTCTAATTATTTAAAATAAGTCTATTATTATTAAAATTTAAGTAAACTTCAACTAATTTTCCAAAAACTAACACCCGTTCTAAATGTCGTTCAAACATAACACCTTCTAAAATTCCCTAAAAGAACTTAACAATTATAATAAATAAGTAAATAAATATTACAATGATTAAATCAACTAACCTTAAATTTTTGTGATTTTTTACAAGAACTCTTATTTTTTAATAATGTAGTCCAAAACGGAAAATAAATATAAAATGTGATTAATAACTTCGTTAATTTACTCGACTAAAAATGAACATTTCGAGGTACAAAATTTCAAGCATGGTGCTAGTGTCATTAATTGTCAACACCAACATGCTATGTTGGTTAACCAACGATAGTTTATACAAGTGATTGCTATGGGTAACATGGTTTCAATAACTGATATTTGGTCAAGGGAAGTCATATAAAAAAATTACCCGATGGTGAGGATTCCTAAAAAGACTCAATAAATTAAAAAACATGCCAAGAAAAAAACAAAAAAAGAAAAGACCAGTAATAAATAGCACTACAAAGCAATAGAAAACCAAACAAATTCGATCGTATCGACAAAACCTAACAAAACCTTACTAGTCTTCGAATCAGTTAAAGTTTTAGAAGACAAACCATGGAATGATCTTGTCATCCATACTCTATTTTCCCTTCTTTGCATGCAATGCTACAACATCAAGTTGATCATTCTTTAGATTTTAATGTTTTTCTATAAAATATTACATCTGCTACATGGCTTCTTGTCACAATAATACAAACGTGCGAGAAATCAAATTCAATCCAAGAATATTAAACTAACATGTACGGTCCCAAAATAACCATTTGCATTTGATTTCTTCTATCTCGACTTTGTGAAATCATTTTGTTATGATATGATTTAAGATTGAAAACACAAGGAGGTGAAAGGTCATTCGCTTAATGAAAACTTGGTCTACTTGTTTTCTTTATTTCAGCTATAAATACCGATTGTTTCAGCTTGATATAAAAAAATATTGTAGTGTTGGAATCTTGTTATAAATATTTTGTCAAATTCTATTGGGTCACCACATGCAGGATATGATCGTGGCTTTTCACAAGCGTCATATGATCTCATTTTTAACAATCATACTCCTTGAATAAATACGCTTCAGGAAAACTCAAGAAACGAAACTAAGATCGCTTCTTTCCACGGCCTTGCGAAGCCCTCTAATTCTTCTTCAATAATATTAAACAAAGTAGCTCTCGGCTTACCCTTCAACTTCAAGGAATCTAGACGCTTAAATATTTACATCAAATTACACAGTTGGATCTTGCAGCAGAATGACGTTTCTTGTAAGGGCGTCAATTGCGTACCATTTATTGCAGACCTGGGAGAAAACACTTCGATCATGGGGGATTTCAACGTAGTTCATCACACACTCAAAAGGTTCTTCAAAAATTATGTCCTTGCCCATATTTTTCACTAGCTTGTAGCTCTTCATACTCCAACCATCGACCTTTGATTTCCCGTGCTCTGTTATTCGAACCAGAGCGCAGGGGTGAGGGGAAGTTTAAGCAAATACAAAAGATTTCACAAAACTGCCAATAATTTTTTTAATTTGGTCACATTGCCTCTAATAAATTTAAAAATAAACAAACGAAAGCGGTGTCATTAACCTGGTTGTCCTTCTTTACTGAAAAATTTGAAAACAACAAAATGTATCAGGTACGATGCTAAAAATGGTACGAATTTTATAATGCAGTTCCATTACCACAATCTTCTAGAAGCAGTAAAATTTTTATTAAAAACAGTCAGTGGGAATGTTCCCTGTAAATAGACAGCCTCCAACGGTTTGTGCAGCAATCTCAACCTTTCACTTTTCTGACTGCTGTCAGTTGCAGGAAGCCTCGCTCCCATTTGGAACACCTTTCAACATAACAAGAACACAATAAATAGTAGCTCCATAGTTAGTATGTTTAGAAAGTCAATAGTACCATTGTCCATGAAGGTTCTAACCACCACCCCAACGTTGTAGACAACAATTAAATATAACTATATATAATATATACATATGTTTAGTTGGTACCAACAAGAATGCAAACAAGAGTACATAAGGTGCATTGTAGAGATACCACGTCACAAGACAATTGGTGAGCCTTAGGTTCAATAGATGTAAACATAGTTTTTAACAACGATAGATCAATTATTGGACCAACTTAAAAGAAAAAAATTATCTAATAGAAACCCATCATAGGATCTCAATAATACAAGGAAAACAACATAGTAACAGGAACACACCGAATAACATTTGAAAAAATAAATTCAAAGCTTCACAATTCAAGGGATCGTGTAGTCATCAACTTTCGAGCGCCAACATGAGACATCTACATGATGGAGAAAATGGAAAATCTTACGGAAATGATGCGAAAATTTGGCCATAAAAAAATAGTAGAGAGCCTTCGGAAGAAAACCCAACGAATCACGTTCAAGAAGTCAAACCTCTAATTATTACATATATGACTTCCACATTCTCTCCAAGACCAAAAAAATCTCTTCTTTCATCAAACTCCACCTCTTGCCACAACATTATTTTTGTACCAAACATCCCAAAATTACACACATATCAACGTAATAATAATCAGCACTATACTTATCCTTGACTATGTATTGATTTAGTAGTAGAGGAGTATATTTGTGTAGTGCCCACCTCTTACTACTATAGTTCTTTTCCGACTCGTTATTTTTATTTGATGATGGACACAGACTTTAGCATCATTTTTTTCTATATGTTCTTATTATGGCTCATTTGATGACACTTGTGGTGATTTGGGTGTATAGTGCCATGCTCGTATTGTGGATTATTATTTCAACTCTTGCATGTTTGATTTTGGATATCAACATATTATGTTATAGTTGGCTTCATTTCGTATGTGATGGATTTAGTTATTGTTTTGGCATGTATACTTGGTTATCATTTGAATTGTTATGGGTAATTGGATGTCGTCAATCATGTTACTTAGATGGTCATATATATTTGAGTATGGATGTATATGATTAGCGTTAGCCATTTCATACTAACATTATTTGGTATAGTTAGCGTGATTTATCCATGTATGATTTATTGAGATTGTTTAATTGATATATTTTATTGGGCAAGTATGTTTAATGTTTGCATTGAGTGTGCAAATTACAAGGCACAAGAGAACATGGGTTTGAGTTGCGCACTTTCGAGCTTGCACATCGGCACCTCCTAGCCTTATTTAATTGGGTGAAGCCTTATATGTTTGTTGCATGTCGTGTTTGAGCACCATGGGTGATCCCTAATTGTAATTTTGTTATTTGTAATTTATTTAGTCTTGTTTTGAGCTAGTTTAGGGACCTAGTGGTCCCTACTTGTGTTAATTGTGTTTTATGTTAATTAAGTATGTTGTTTGAGGTATGGGACCACCTAAGTATCACTTGGTGGACCCCTCAACCCTTGTCATATTTAGCTTGATCTCGGATTTTGGCTAAAAGTTGCAATTTTGGGGACCTCTTCGCATTTCGGGAGCTTCCTTTCATGGTAAAAGACCCACTGGACCCTACCTATGGGTAAGGGGTCTGCATTTTGAGGCCAAATGGGAGTTTCCCTCCCATTTGACCCCTCACACATCACTTTCATGTAAGAGAGTTGGTTTTTGTGTTTCTTAAAAGTTGTAAGGGTTTTGGATTTAATTACATTTTGGGGAATTTGGAGTTTACCTCGAAAATTATAGTTGTTTTATTCTTGATTTTGTTTGGAATATTTTGTGGGGGAGATGAGGAGGGTGAATCATGGCACCCTCTTATTTGGGAGAATTGTTGATTATTTTTCTTTGAAATATTCCCTCATGGAAAGGTTTCGGACTTATCAAGTTATTCTTAATTTTCGGTGTTGGAGATTTTGGAGTGTGCTTGTGAGCTTAGAGCTTGGATTGTTGGATTGAATAGAGATTTTGAGTAGATTTATTGAGGTAGGTCTCCTTGTTCATATACTATCTTTTCTTATGAAAATATCATATGTTATGAAATGAAAATGGTGTTTTTTTGTGTTGTTGTTGTATGTTGGATTATGGGTGTGTTTATGGAACTTTGTTTTTTTTTCTCTATCCATCATGCTTTGAGATGGATTTTGGAGTGTTAGGGAATAGAAATTTCCTTCTCACCACATGGATTAATGGGCAAGCCCCCGATGGTCTTCTTTATTCCTCCTCATATGGTTTGATGTGGAAACTATTTTCATACGGTTTGAACTTTTTTCCCATACTTGGTAAGGAAATCATCATGGCTTGAAAATCCTACAAAAGAGGAGGCTTGGTGCATGGGTTGGAGAGATAAGGAGGGAAATTGTGATTTGGAGAGATAAGGAGGGTGCTTGGAGTTTTACTTTTTGATCCTATGGTTGGATTCACCACTTGTCTTCATATGGGATTCTTATCACTCTTCCTATTTTGAGGAAAACATCAAGTTTTCCTCATGTGTTATTTGTTTTTGCTTTTTTGTATGTGAGAAAAGTGTGCTTATATGTTTGTTTTCCCTTCCTAATCCTTGTGCACCTCGGCATGCATCCTCTCTCTTGCATAGGCTTGAGGGAGGCTAACATGTCGTCCATGTGTTGGAGATGGCTTGTAATAATGTCATAGGCTGAAGTAATCCCCTTTCTTCTTATCTATGAAGACATTTTGATATGGAGAACATACAAATTCTAGCTTGAAGTTTCTTTGAAGAAAATATGGAGATATTGACATGTTGGAATGCCTACATCTTACACACATAAATACAACATAATAATATCGGGATAATTTTGTTTTGACTTGCATTGCTCACTACACAACACCACAAGGGTTCCAAGAAGAGAAACTCTACAATGCAAGAAACTTACATAATTCATCTACTCACATAGACATTACACGATGACAACACCATATACATGTCAATGCCACACCTCCTCCAATGAACAAATGCTAGCAATAACTCAGCCACAAGAAAAGGGACTCAAGGATAGGCAACCCAACAACACATCATCATCATGATTACATATTCGTTGTGATTACATATTCATAAGTTCATTCCACATTCAACTTATAGTTTGACCATTTTAAGTTTGCTCTTTATCCCTTATAACTTAAATTATTATTTTCCATATTTCAAATTGCATACAAGGTTCCTAATTCTCTCGTTCTTATGTTAAAGGTTTTTTCCTAAAATATGTTTAGTTGATGTTAAATTTTACCCTCATTATGCAAGGGGACCAACCATAAGTTTTCAAGGAAAAAAAATAATACTATTCCAAGAAGGAGAAGGTTAAAGTTTCCCTTTCCTATAAACTTACTTGCATTAGAAGCACAATTGTTCTCGTACTATGGTTGTTTTGGTTCCAAAATTTAGTTTGATTCTATTAATCATTTACATGACATAATTTTATTCTATTTTATTTTTAGTGGACTCTATATTGGCTCGAATGCCTAGTCCCACCAAGAACAATTTGTATCCATTCTTAACAAAAGTCAAAGCTTAAATCAACCATAAGGACTTCACGTGATAATTTGTTCCTAAACCATTATCACATATACTTTGTTCCTCATTTCATTGACATTGTTTCTTAGGTCTCTTTTAAGTCGACATATTTCAAATCAAATTTTTTGCACAGAGTTACTAACAGTTCTCTACCCACAAGTTAACCCCTTAATCAACCAAGGTTTACTTTAATTCCAATTGTACCTAAAGATCTACGCCCCAACTATAAACAATTTAAGGTGAGAGGAAAAATTAATGCTAAACAACCTTCATGAAAGACCAAGGTGTTATGTTGTTAGAAACCAAGGTAACACATTTTGCTGAGAGGATCTAAAGAGATCATTAACATGAGTTTAAGTCATAGTACAACTATTTCACTAACTCCATTGTGTTGTCTGGATCCCATTGGGAAAATTTATTCGATGACAAGAAAAATTTCTAGATCTACCTTCGTAAGACTTGGTATTCCATTAGGATACTAAGGGAGTAATAGCTCTACTTGCTCCATAAGAAGTTTGTCCAGGTCATTCCTAACCATCGAGATTCATGACAATAAGGCTAAACATACCGACCATGATGGTAATACAAACTAGGGGTTTTATTTACCTAAACTAGGAGGTTCCATCGAGAGCAAGTTAAGTTCATTCTACGGTTTCAATTTCTTCTATGGTAAGAAGGATCACACATGAAGACATGTTATGCATGAATCTTATACTAGGGTTGAGTGTTTCAATTAAATCTCTTTGTTACATTTACAAGGTAAGAATACAACACACTAATTAATTAATCATTTATTAAACACTGAAAATGCACTACTAGATATTAACTTCAAATTCATTTACCATATATATATCAAACCTTTTTTTGTACCATACGTAACTATGAATCAAGTTGAACCTATGATTAAATGCATAATTCTTAAGATATCTCTAAAACTAGCATCTCATACAAATTAGCTAATTTCAAATAAAACTTATCTATAACAGGAGACTACATTATACATATATTCATTTTACAATGACCTATATAAATTACAATAATAAATAATGAATTACATATCGCCTTTTCACCATCTTTCTTGTATCCTCGCAACACCATCCGAGCATGAAATCAACAATAAATCATTGTTGGCATGGATCTACCTTAATCTAACATAATTAACGTCTTTAATTTCCCATTTACATAATAATATTAATAATTTGCATTGGAAAGGAAAAAGGGTAAGAGACATGTATTCATTTGATTTTATTTCATTTCACTTCATAACCAAGAAGAGAGAAGAAGATAAGAAAGAGAGAGAAACACTATTTTTCCAAAAGTCATATTTCACACAACAAGCCATGAGATAGAGTCCCAAACAACTATTTACAAGGGTCAACAAGTTCCCACAGGGGTTTGATAACCCGACAAGGTCCACACTTTCTTTTTACATTTTCCTTTAACTACAAAAATGTTCAAAACAGGTTCGGAGGCTAAGAAGCCACTTTCATACATTGTCTTCTGATCAGGAAACATGTTAGGGTTAAATTTCTATGTGCCCACTTATATACCAAGAGTCCATAGGAACTGATAGAATTTGGAACTAGAGAAGCGTGTTTATAATTGTAGCTAGTTTTCTGGGGCCATCGGTCATAATTAGCCTAGATGCAAATGAATAAAAGTTAGCTCGAGGATCATAAAGCCACGTCCAAAACCAATGTTTGTTTGATGAATGTGCAATGAGAAAATTCCTACAAGTTCCTCTATATATGGAGAATTCACCAAAGTCGACAGGACTAAGAACTAGCAAATGGTTATCAAACGGCAACATGTTTTCTAGAGCCACTAGTCATAATTGGTCTAGTTTGACCTAGTCAAACTGCAACAGAGGCCTACAAAATGCCATTTCCAAACTATCAAGAAAAGTGTTTTTCCTCAAACTGAAGGTTCTAGGGAATTGTCTAGTAAAAATACTAGAGGTTTATGTGAAGGCGGAAAGACAATTTGTTGTTCAGGGATCAAATGACGAGCCAAAACGAAACCCAACTTTTTAAATTTAGCAGCTTCCTACAACTCTAAGATGGTGTAACAGGGCTCCTATAAGGGCGTCAAAAGATCACAAATTTTTATTCGAGGTCGATCCAAAGATTAAAGTGACTCCTCACATAACAGGGTACACGAATGAAGCTTAACATCCCCTCTCTAGAGTTATGAAGGTTGCTTTACGAGTCTCCAAAAATTGTAATTTATCTATTTTAACAAGGGAGCGGTCAACTCATTTACAGGGAACTCGACTTCAACCTGTCAATAAAAAGGGGTACTGCAACATTCTAGTTTGGTTGGGACGTTTCTAGATCATCCCAAAGTGAGGGTTTAAGTTCATTGTTTACCAAGGAAATTTTAGATCCTGTAAGTTACAGTATAACATTTTATTGTTTTAAAATAAGTTTATTTAATACAATCAAATATACAAAAATGCTTTAGTTTAAAATTTTATTCCATTACAAAAGAAAACTAAAGAACAAAATTATGAGAGATAAGGAGAGATGAACCATGTCTGGAAGATAAATGAGACGACGAAACATTGAGCAAGCTATTCAAGGGCTGATGTAGAAAAAGGGATGCAATCACTAAATGCCAACTTGAAAACCATGTAAAATAACATAGAGCACTCATCTTGATTCAAAACAACTCGCTAAACACCCATCTCGGAGAACACATGTATATGTTGTAGGGCATAAAGGCACAAATAAGTCAAGATGACAAGATATCATCAATGTAGCAAATTGAGCCCAGTTTTAAACCCACCAAGCTGAAATATTAGATGATGAGTCGAGTAAGGAGAAGCACTATGAGCTCACGAGCTAGAACACACAATGCACCAAATAGAACTCAAGATCAACTCAGTGAGGGACAACTAAAATTAAAATATGAAAAGCCACCATGACGAAGCCTCCCACCAACACACTCATGCAAAGGAAATATCTACACAACCGAGATTTTAGATGTAATAACGTCAAGTAGGAAAAACCCATGATGGAAAAAACCTTACGACAGCAACAATAAAAAGGCCATCAGGATCATAATCAGTGTAGTACTCATCTCAAACCTACCCTCCACTTCTGCAATGGCCGCATTGTCTGCCTTCTTGGAAGCCCCAATAAAAATCAACATGGATAGGACGATCATCAAGAACTATCCCACTTATGTATTTCCCACTATCTTTAGTATCCTCTCGAGTGTAATACATAACAAGGAAAATACACATGGAAGTTTTTTTTTAAAATCCAAAACCATTATTATTTCCTATTTTCACCGACATGAGAAAGGGATCATAGATTTTCTCTTTGGTTGTGCAAAAGGATATATTCCTAACAAAAGTAGTAAGAAGTGTGAAGTGCATGCTCAAACCCGTCTTATGTACCATTAAATCTTCAATCTTTGTATGCAAAAGGATTGTTTGGGTCCTTGAAGAGAAACTCCATGGTAAAATCTATTAAAAAAATCACCTGTTTAAGATGCCTATGGAATTCAACATTGTTCTATTATGACCTTCATCTTCTTCTTTTCTCTTCTTCTAAAAAAAAAAACAAAACAATGACAAGTAGATGTTTCCTCAAAGGCATTTGAACCCACTTTAATAGAGATCCAGATCAAGGGCATTTATGAACTACAAACAAAACTCCTCTATCTTTTATGCTTTGATGGATGTCCAAACCATGCTCCAAAGATCCCATTTTGATACAGTGGGAGGATGCTAGAAGGGCCGTGAAAGCTAGATTTACACTGCTAGTAGCATTTGTTTGAAATTTTCTAAGCCTTTTCAACAAACCCATTTTTGTATATCCAACAGCCATTGCAGTCCATGAGGCCACATTTCTTTTAGGCACCCAGTCAAACAATTCACATGCCAAGTGCATCCTTCCACTCTTGCATACATATCTACCAGAGCACTTGCAACTACAAAATCTAATAAAATTCCTCTATATGTTATGCTTAGATGGATGTCCATACCTGTTCTAGAGCTCATGTTTGGCATAGTCCATGCACTTGTTTGCTGCAACTATCCAATCTCGCTAAATTTACAATGTTAACTGGGTTTCACCATGGTAAATGCCTACGGATCTTAAAATAAAGTTCTTGTATTATTATGCAAGGAAATGACTAGTTTGACTGGATGTTGAGGAGGCCCATGTGTGGTGTCAACCACCTACATACGCCTACCCCTTCCACATGCCACCAAAAAAAAAAACTTTTCGACGCAACTACCCTCCATCACACCTCCATTAAATTATTTAATATTTTATTTTATTTTTGCGTGGGGCACTACAAGAATGAGATGGATATTACAAGAATGAGATTTACGGTTAATCTTAACTAACACACACTAATGCTACCCATCCTATCTTAATTATTTTGATTTTATTATTATTATTATTATTATTGGGCACTACACATGTTGTTCCCAATTTAGGGGAGGATTTTCCACTTTGATTTTATTCATTCTTGAAATGATTTTATAACCATTTTAAAGTGTTCCCTACCTTGGGATGTAATTGTATCTTACTCTTAACAATGTTGTATCTTTGTAAATTTTTCCTCTTCCTTGATAAGGAGTTTGTATGGTTGTATTTAAAGGTTGATTTTTATCCTTTTCTTGGGAAGGAATATGGTTGTATTGAAATCTTGGTCATTTCATATTTAAGTAAACTACTACTCTTGCTTATAGGAATGTTGTTGTTTAAAACTTTGTTTCTTCTCATGTTGAAATGATCTATACTCAATTTGGTGTATGTCTTGTAAACATTATTTGATGGGGAGTAGGGTATGCCTTTTATCTATTAATAAAATGTTGTAAGGCTTAACATTTGGAATTAAAAATATTGTATTACTATTGTATTTAATGGAATATTTCAAAGAATGAATACATGCTCAGCTCATAGAATTGGTTACCTTTGCTTTATTTGGTTACCTATTGGATTGGAAAAAATATCTTATTCAGTAATTCATTGTGCTCACAAATAATGATATTACTTACACAAGTTATGAAAATTAAGTAGGTAGATTTCAAGTTGCATTCCATAGCATACATTAGCGAATGGAGGTGTAGTAATAGAGTATTTTAGTATTTCTTCAACTCCTATTAGGATCATTTTATTTGCTCCTTAAATATCATTTTCTCCACTTGGAATTTAGGAATATAGTAAGCTAGTTTTCTATAATAAGGGAATCTTGACATCCTTACAATGGTCGTTCTTCTTAAAAGAAATAAAATCGAAAAGAAATTTCATTATAATTTATCTTTCCATGATGATTTCTTCTTATGAATTTTAAAATGTTTTTCAATAAGAATAAACTCCTATTAGTCAATGTTATTATGTTAATAGGAATCACCTATAATAAAAATTATATAAACCTTTTATATATATATATATATATATATATATATATATATATATATATATATATATATATATATATATATATATATATATATATATATATCCCACTTAAATATTAAAGTAAATACCTATTGTATGAGGGGAAAAAAGAAATTTAATACTCCTATTTATTTGAATATATTTATATTCACATATGAGTATATATGTATGTATATATATATAGATATATAAATGTATATATACATATACATATATTAAAATAATAATAAAATAAAATAATTTATATATGTATGTATATGTATATATCTTTATATATATACATATATATATAGTTATATAAATTAAAAATAATAATTTATACAAAAAAATTTGGCATATATTGTTAGGAGAAGAAATAATTAGTGGGGAGGGGTAGGCCACGACCTGGTTAGACTCTCGCACCCCCTAAAACCCATATTCCTCCCCATCGTCCACCTTTCCCCCACAACTCAAATCATCCCCTATCCATACTCCAAAACTCTCAATGCACGGCTTTACAATAGAGTCTCCCCTCTATGAGGATTAAATCCATGAAATGAAGTTCTAAAAATGAAATATGTTCGTGCGTGCGTGCGTGCGTGCGTGCGTGCGTGCATGCATGCGTGCGTGCGTGCGTGGCGTGCGTGCGTGCGTGCGTGCGTGCGTGCGTGCGTGCGTGCGTGCGTGCGTGCGTGCGTGCGTGCGTGCGTGCGTGCGTGCGTGCGTGTGTGTGTGTGTGTGTGTGTGTGTGTGTGTGTGTGTGTGTGTGTGTGTGTGTGTGTGTGTGTGTGTGTGTGTGTGTGTGTGTGTGTGTGTGTGTGTGTGTGTGTGTGTGTGTAACACCCACTATTTCACACACAAACACAACACTAAAAAAATTGGATAAATTTTTAAATTTTTTTACTTTCAAAGAGCTTACATGACAACCCAAGTGGCCTAAGGGCTATAACCAACACTTAAGAAGTTTGACACAACCTTGACCACATATGCAACAAGGAATCAAACCACACCCATCACGAACAATTCACTTGACTCTTCGACAAGACACAACATAAGAGACCAACCACAATACATAGTTACAACTTAGGGCATCCCACGGTGTGAAATATTTTAAGGTTATGCATTTACAAAACATCTTTCAAGACCTGTCTTTACGATCAAGGAGATTCATGTCTTAATTCAAGAAATTCTTATAACAAAAGTGAACTTCTTTCTTTTATATTGTTGTCTAATCAGCTTAGGATCAAGTTTTCTGAAGGTTAAACATTCTATAATAAGCCAATAAATTTCTTAATTCATTGATCTAAGAGCATTTTCCATTTCCCACAAGGTTAATTAATCTTACACAAGCCACTGAAACTTGTTCCACACCTCTATTGCACAGGTGATAAGCACAAGCTTTGATTGAGGTAAAGTACCATTTTAGGTTTAGAACAATAATCTTCTTTGCTAAAGGATCTAAAGTTTAACATTACTTAAGAAAGATTACAATGAATCAAGGCAAGGGTTAAGGGAAACAGGTCAAAAGAAATTAGCTTCGGGGTCCCATGGGTTGTTACTTAGTCTTTTATTGAGGCTAAGAATTTATCAAGATTATTTAAAATTTTATTTAGACTTTGCTTGATTAAGTTTTCCAAGGGTAAACCATTTACATTTCAAGGATGAGAGAGAGAGATCAAAGGGTTTCTTAAACAATTTCCCTCCTACTTATATAAATGTTATCTCTCGAAAGTGCACCCTGTAGAGAGATGGTTGCATGTTTTCTACACTTGAAGAATATAATCTCTCTTTCGTAGATATAATGAAACACCTTAGGTCTGTGGGTATACCTATTTTGAGGTGAGTCTCTCGGTATCAAGGCCGGTTCCTTGTTGATGTATCCTAAATTGCTTCTAGGGGTTTAAGGGTAAAAGATGACTGTAAAGTAATTAAAACTAAGGTGATACACCAAATTTGTATGAGGGATTTGACTGAGTATATGCACAATTGATATGTGAAAGGATTTTTGATGCATGAACCAACAGTTCTTCTATAGAATATCAAGGGAAAAACACTTGGAGGTATTGAGGGAGATTATCACAACAATACTTGCTAAGCTAAACATGCACATTAATATTATGCAAAAACTACTGAATTTTGCAACAAGGTAAGATGATTAATCAGGGAATTTGCATTCACAAGACTAATAGAAACATACACAAGACTGCAAGTAATTGGGAAGGTAGAAATACTTCACACTCAAAAGGAAAAATTGGAAAAAAATTGCTTCAGTACTCCTATATCCAAAAAAGTCCTTCCTTGTGCTTTGCAAAGGCACACAATATATAGCAAAATAATTTCTCACCCTCTTCCTAAAAATAGCCTAAGGCTTGTACTCCCATGCATCCTATTTTTATCCTTTATCCAATAATGAATAAAGGGATAAAATAATACAAACTAGTACAAGAGGCATTAATAGCCTTTGATTACATCTTAAGTCAACTTGCTATTAATAAGTCTTTTGCTTGCTGGGAAAGTCTCCTTCTTTGATCATGCAAATTTGTCTCCTTCTCTATTTTGACCTCTTGTGAAGCATGCAAAAATAACCCTTGTGCGAAACAAAATAATTACAATGATTGTAATATTTGTAAAGTATAAACATCCATTATGCGGACCACCTTTGCACTTCACCATGGTTTGGCCACCCTTGTGGACTTACCAAAAATAAGGGTAAACCATTTTGACATTACACATGCCTTACTATAGTCTCTGTCACACCTGTCATCTAGGCCGGATAATCACCCGTAGAGTCCGCTATACCCATCATCCATCCTATGACCACTGTCTGAGATATACACGAAACTATCCTAGGTCATTTTCCGCGTATCCCAAACCCACGGACCAATCATGCGAGGATATTGATTGGAGCCTTCGAGCACTTCAATCGATCTATCACACTAGTTTAGGTTAGGAGGGCCTTCTTTGCTTTAGATTCACGGTTTCCAATAGTGCGCATCAAAGACATCGATTGCCTAACTAGTTTTGCATCCCACACGTATTCCATCCCCACTATCTTGCATGACTCGGGAGGTAGGAAGAGTTACTTGTAGATTCCACGCTTTTGTCAGCATCTACCTTTTAGTTAATACGTGCATGTATACACTCGTCGGCTTTTGTATTTGAAAGTGTATAGTTTAAAATTTCACCTTTTCGGTTATCATTGATGGCATAATTTGTTTGAAAATTTGTATTATTGAGAGCATACACTATGGTTAGACTTTGAAAGTCATTGCAATGATTATTTATTTGATTTGATGATATGGGTTGGCCCCTTCTCCATGATGAATCACCCCTTGATAGTTAGCAAGTGGCACCCCGGTAGCTAACTCTTAGGTCGAGTTTAGGTTTTTTATGAAGACCGTCGATCTTCGTCCTTGATGAACTTTGCACTATTGATTTCACACCCTCGGTTAGGGTTTCACCCTTTGCATTTAATGGGGTAGGTGACATCTGACCATGATGGTTTGCATGGATTATTGAGATCGATCTCGGGACGTTGGTCTTGAGTAAATTTCCTTCTCAACCATTGATCCTCTCACTATGGTTGAGTTTCATTGACTCATCCGTTGAGTTTGCATGCTAAAGGGTGACTTGAAATTGAGGATCATTTCATTTGTATTTAGACTTTTGGGAAAATCCCCTAGAAAATTAAACTTTTTTGATGGCATTCTTGGATTTTTAGCTCAGATCCTCTTATAAGCTCTCTGTCATTCTCAAGTTCTAATGGGTAGCACAATCTGAGTTATTCGATCTTATCTAGTTTTGTGAGGTCTAGCATAGTCAAAGGCTCAAGCAACTGCATATTTTTTTGTCTTTGTGGGTTTTCCTTTCGAAGCGGCCACCATCTCTTGTTTTTCAGACTCTGATAGTTTGGCTTTGCAAAGCCCTATGCATGTATCTTTGTTGTTTTCTACTCTATAAGAGTTCTCTCAGCAAGGTAGTTGTGGGTGTTTTCTGCCATTTTCATGGGTTCGAGCTCATGTGATTTCCCGACTGTATATTTCTCATCCCGAGCTTTGAAATATTTTCTTTAAAATATATATTTGTGTTTGGTGTGAAATTTTTTCTTCTTTGTGAAAAAATTCTTCTTTGTGAGCTCAAGTTTTGTTAATGTTTTAATCATTTTTTTTCCATTTTTTCCTTCGAGATACTGATGTTTTTATCCTTCTTTGCATATTTTGTGATCTTTGGGGTAACATCGGTCTTTGATTTGAAACTCGTTTTGTGATCATTTGAGGTTTCCTCAACTTCGATTTAACCAGTAAGTACTTGTTTCCCACTCTAATTTTAGTACCCATTAATGGGTTTTAGATTAGAACCAGGATCATGACTTTTTTCCCTCTAACTATAAGTTGAGATCGATTGGTTTAAATGGGAGTGTTAACTTTTGAAATACTTGAATATTTCTTCAACTCGGATGTGCATGCATTTTAATTCAAGTTTTTGTCTGATCTTGTATTCTGATTACTAAATGGGTATTCTTATTTGCTCAAAACTTGCTAGATAGAATGTTTATTGATATGATTACTCGAAATCCTTCATTCCTTTTGATTTTGCTATATGTTCCTGAGGGGTATATTGTTTCTAAAAATTTGTGATTCACTTCACATTATCTTAAGTTCCGCACTTATCGATCTAATTTGACCATTAATACCACCTATTTTTGTGTTCCGAGTAATATTCCAAGATATGTTTACTTGGTACTTGTCTTCATAAGGAATCCCCTTTGGATCTAGACTGTTTATACTTTTTCCCCTTTTAGATTTCCTGTACATTGATATTTATGAGTTCTGAAACTCATTTTCCTACATCTGTACCTACATATTTTTCAATCTGTGGCTTGAAACATTGTAACCCAGATTTGGGTATTTCTCCTCTGATAAGGGTACTGAAATCATTTTTACTCCATTCTTTTGCTCCATTATTTTTTCCTTGCTAGTTGAGTGACTCAAGTTCTATTTTCTCTTACTCTGCTCCTGCTCCATGCCTAGCTTTGAAGTTAACTAAAATATGCCAGAAATTTTTCAAATAATTGCATACTTATAGCTTTTGGATGTTTGATATTAATTGATGCATCCCTCATTTCTTGTACTTTCTATGAGATTTTGAGAGCCATCACTAGCACTTTCTCCTTTTGTGGTCTAGCAACAAACTATGAACCTGAAGGGAATTCTACTTTGCAATTTGTGTATCATGCTTGAACATGTATTTGATCTGTTCATTGGAACTAACCCTTTGAGCTTGAACTAAGATGAGATGGGTGCATATGTACCCCTCCATTGTTGATGTGAACAATAAAATAGATTTGAACTAGTGTTGACTGAATGCATTCTTTATTTGCATAGTGTGGACCACAACCTATATTGTAACCCTCTGAAGATGACTTTCTTTTGGGAATCTGACTATATTGAAATATCTTGCTATGGTATGTGCTTCATATGCTAGTAGTAAGGAAATATATTTGTATGGTTTCCATTTTTCATTAGTTCAATATTTAATACATTATCTCTTTCATGCTTTCTGAAAACTAAATTTTGTTATGCATTTAACTGTACTTGTAAAACTAGTGAATCATGCATTATCTTTAGCTATGAAGTTATACTATAGCATTCTCGTGCACTTGATACTTGCTTCATTTGAAAACTATACTTCTATAATGGATATAATCTATAATATTACCTTGAAACTTCATTTTCTTAAGCTATTAAGCTATAATGAATGCTCTAAAGTACTTGATTTGATGAATGAAAGTGCAGTCCATTTTTTTTTCCTACTTTATATATTGAATTTCTTTTATTATAGCTCTGATGTGCATGATGGAAAATTTAAAATGTTTATTTTACATGGCGAAGCCCTGTCAAATTTTTCGAACTCTTTATTCCTTTCTAGCTATAACCCTTTCTTTTAAGTTAACTAAGTTAGCTTCTTGAAATCTGATTTTCTTACCTAGTTTCAAACTGAAAAGTATTCTTCTATTTTCCAGTCTCTTTTCTGTAGTGTAACTTCTTCCATCTCAGAATAGTTACCGAAACTTGAGTTACGTTCTTCCTTCTTTCCAAAGATGTACTTATGACTTGTCTATTTCTTCTGGCTACTGACCTATACTGTGCATACACTTAGGAAAATAGTTAGGAAATACTTAGGCTTTTTGGCCTCTCTTATGTCCATGGCTTTCTTTTCTTTTCTCTTCCTTCATTCTTTCTGAGTGAATAAAGCATGTATGCAGTTTGATCTTCAAGTAAACTATACTCCTGTTATTAGAGATTCATATGCATGAATTAGGACAGTCTAGGAATATGATTTGATCCATGAGCTCGTAACTAATAGTTATTCTTTTCTTCTTTTCAAGTAGGTACAGTGGCTTCTAAAATGGAGATGAAGAAGAACAAAATCTGGAAATGGAGATGCTTCAATCAGAGAAAGAAACCCCCAAGGCAATGATGGGTTCACTCATACTCCTTTACTTTCTCTTTCATGCATGTGTACCTTTTATTTCAGTAGTTGTACTTTACTTTTCAGTTACATCCCATGGCTTGTGTGGGAAACATTTGAAAATTCCTTATGAATAAAACATTGAATTCTGTAAATGAGTTGTATATTTCTTTCTAAATTTCAACTTTTTGTATGGATTGTATGATGAACTAAAAACTCAATCATTTAATTGAATATATTTATCATGAAGGAAAGAACATAAAATGAGAATCAGTAACATTCGAAATGAACTTTGATTCCTCCATTCTCGCACTTATGTTTTTGTCCCAAAACTCAACACTTTACCTATTCTACAAAATGGTGTCTTCATCAAGACAACATAGCTTGTCCTTTCGGGGCCCATGAGTTCTTTTACTAAAGGTATCATGAAATTACAAACTATGTGATCTGTTATGTTTTTGTAACATCACACATAGTTGCATATTTAACTTAATCAATAATTAATTCAACAATATCGAATAACATCAAAAATTCCTTAGCTTAGGTATACTTCACCAATTTCTTTCATCATAACGAAAAGTTTTGAGTTGCCCATTTTTGCACAATTGCAAAATTTTCAACATTCTCGCAATCTTGCGGGGAAATCTACCTACTAACTTATATACCAATGCCTTGCTCTTGTCCATTGGGCATGGAGTCTAAACATGCAACCAAAATCTTCCTTTCGAAAGTTCCAACCCTTCCAAAATAAACTAAAACTAGGAAAAGATCTGGTAGACCAAATCACGTGCAAGAATGCACTTATTGAATTGAAAAACAATGCAATGTGCAAAAACTACACTTATTGAAGGGAAAATCCTATGCTAACAATCACTATAAGATATTCAATAACAATGTTTGAGAAACATACCATTCACATGAATGGGAAGTTCCTCTCCATTCACTTGAAAGTTGAAAATCATTGTGTTCTTTACAATCGAAATCATGTAAGCACCACTCTGCATTGTATCAAATTTTGTGTCTCTCCCTAGCATTGCACAATCAACATCCCACTTTAACAACATATCTCCTTCATTGAAGACTCTAATTTTGCTTTTTTATCGAAAGTATTCTTTATCCGCTTCCGATTATTTTCCACATTTGAATGAGCTTGATCTCTTAGCTCTTGTAATTCCATTAACTCTACATAATGAACCTACAATGGTTCATTCTCAAGCAGCTCCATTTGATGTAGCAAATCTAATGTAAATAACTCAACTGAAATAAGCATTCTTGATTCTTTTCCATACACAAGTTTGTATGGTGAATTGCCAATTGATCTTTTAGGAGTCACTCTATCACCAAAGTGTGAATTCAACATCGATGCCAAGCTCTTTTATTATCTTTGATTGTTCTTCCATGATCGTTAATGATTCTTATTAGTACTTTCAGATAATTCCATACCTTGTGGGTAATAATTAGATGAAGAACTTAGATAGATTCCATGGTTGACAACCCAACTGTTATCATTAGACCAAGGAATACTAAAGCATTATCTTATATGATAGTTTCTCGAACACCAAATCTGCAAACTATACCTTCGTAAAGGATATTATCGAAGTTTCATTAGCATCTTTCAAGGCTATTACTTCATTACATCGTGTAAAACAATCTATAGCAGATTAAGACCCACCTATTTCCTTATGAAAAAGGTGGGTTTATCATGCCAATAAAGTCAAGACCCCACTACATAAAAGGCTGATCAACTAAAATAGGTTGTAAAGGCAACGAAGCTAAACATTCTTTTCCAACAAAGAAAGCACATTTCTTACATTTTCTAATCCATTCAAAACAGTCCTTGAATATGTTAGGACAATAGTAACCATCTTTCATAATTTTTAAGGTTGTGGTATGTGCTGAGAAGTGACCTCCTATAGGTCCTTCGTGGAATTCTGATAGTAATTTCTGAATTTTATCGTAGTCAACACATCGTAGCAAGATTCCATTTATATCCCTTTTAAACAACACACTATCAACAAAGAGATAGGGAACAACTTGTAACCTGAAATATCTTCGTTTGTTTTTGTCCATACCTTCCGGATAGGTGCCATGTTGTAAGTAATTAACCAAATCAATCATCCACCTTGATTCATGAATCTCTTGAGCAAGTTCAAGTTGTTGATTTTCTGGTTGGACCATGGTGTGAGATTGCTAATACACAATTTCAGCATGCTATTTTAAATCTTTGGGTTTTAGCTTGTTGTTTTTCCATATCAGTAATTAGATGTTCACATAAACCTTTCCCTCAAACTATCTTAGCAACCCGGATATCAACATCATATTCCATAACCTTTGTTATCTAGCCTGCCCTTTTCTCATTTAATTCTTTATTTAACAAAAATCTTTCACACTCGGGTGAGAAACAAGAACATGAATTTAATTGTTTGAAAGAATGTACTTAATATTCTTTAGTCCTCTGACTACTGAAAGTACTTGTTTTTCAAGAAATGTGTACCTTGTTTCATAATCATGCAAGCTCTATCCAAAGAAAGCAATAGGTTACTCAATATTTTCATCATTGACTTGAGTTAATATAGTTGAGATTGTTTCAGCTCCTGCAAGTGCATACATTGTAAAATCTTTATCAAAATTTGGATTTGCAAGAGTAGGAGCTTGAGAGATAGTTGCTTTGATTGATTCAAATCCTTCTCTTCCTTCACTGGTCCAAGAGAAAGTTTTCTCTTTCTTTAACATAGTTGTCAATGGTTTAACCAATGCTACAAAATCTAAAACAAATATTCTAACAAAATTGATTTTTCCCAAAAATCAGAATGCGTTCTTATGATCGGAAATGATAGTTATTATATGGCTTTGATCCTGAAAGGATCAATTGCTAGTCCTTGCTTGGAAACAATATGACCAAGTAATTTACCTTGATGTATTGAAAATATAGACTTAATTGGATTCAAAGATATCCCAAACTATCTGCATAACTGAAAGGTTTGCCTTAGATGTACCAGGTGTTCTTCTGGATTTTCAGAAAATGGTAATGTCATCTAAATAAACTAGAATGCATTTATTTAACAAGCTCTAGAAATCCATGTCCATTGCATGTTGAAATGTTGCACCGACATTTGAAAGACCAAAAGGCATCCTTTTGTAAGCATAAGTACCCCACTTGGTGGTAAAAGATGTTTTATATCTATCCTCTTCTCGGACTAAAATATGATTATATCCACTATAACTATCTAGGAGAGATAATCTATTTGCACTTGAAACTATTCTTAAAATCTTATCCATATTTGGGAGTGGGTAATGATATTTTAATGAAGCCTTATTAAGATCTCTGAAATCTACACATAGTCTAATTTCACCATTCTTCTTCCTAACAGAACAAGATTGGCTACCCAACTTGAATGCTTAACTAGAAAGATAATACTTGATTCAATCAACTTAGATAATTATTTCCTCATTAGAGGCTCTATTTTGGGATTTACAAGCCTCTATTTTTGTCTAACAGGTTTAGAATTTGGCTACAACTCAATTGTATGTTGTGCTAAACTGGGATCAAATCCTTTCAAGTCTTGGTATTTCCAAGTGAAAACATCTTTAAATTCCTTGCAAAGATCAATAAATGACTATTTTTCAGCTTAAGGAACATACCTTTCCAAGAAATAGCTTTTTCCTTCATTAAACGAGATCTCTTGTAATTATCAGCATGAGGTTGACATTTTAGTCTTGTCCTTTCTTAACTCGATCATCGGTGTTGAAGATGTCCTCAAATGATGAAGACATTAAGGCAATTTATTTGTCTTTAGTTGAACAATCTGGTCACCGTATAAATGTTGTAATTTATCTTGATTTACTACAAGAAAATTTAACTTCTTGTTGTAAAAACCTACGAGATTTGATCATCATTTTCAAAATTTCCAATTTAAATCATTATCAGGTATAGAGGGCCTGACAATTAGTTTAATATGGGGCTGAATTTTACTATTTTCTATCTATTCTAGCACTTCAAAACTAGCACCAACTACTGCAAGTCTATCTACATGCTTGTTTTCAGTTCTAGGAATAGATTGAATATTAATAGCATTGAAATCTTCCATTAAGTCTAAAAATCTATGTATGTAAGACTTCATTAATGGATTCTTACAAACATTAAAGTTCTTCACTTGGTTGATAACCAACTCAGAGTCACCAAAGACTCGTAACGTGTTGATACCTCTCTTTCTGGCCCAAAGTAAGCCATGAATTAATGCTTCGTATTCAGCTACATTACAAGTACATGGAAATTGGAGACTCAAAGCTGAGAAATACCTTTCTTTTGTTGGGGAAGTGAGCATCAAACCTGCTCCTTTTCCTTTCTTGTTCTTAGCTCCATCAAAATGAAGCTTCAAAATCCCTTATGCTAAATCTTCTTTTTTGACAGCAAGGAAGTGTTGTATATGTTCTTCATGCATACAATACACACCAAAAATGTGTTCTTCAACCTCCTTACAAGGATCATAAGCATGTTCTTCCACTGTTTTTCATCCATAAACATGTTAGAAAGACCATCTAATGTGAAACCTGAGCTACCTCATCAAAGTCAGACTAATCTAAGGCTTAATAATTAGCCACCGCATTTGGAGAGTGAGGCTCAATGTAAAATTTGGCCAATGGTTCTGAATTGATAGTAACTTTAGTGCCATAACGAGTAGTGAAAAACAAGAAAGACCAATCTGAAGAAAGATAACCTTCTATTTTTGTTGTAAAGTCTCTAGATAAGCATAAAGCAAAGTATGGGGACAAATCTACAACAGTAACATCTTGTAGAATAGAAACATTTGGGCAAGCATGTAATGTCACCTCTAAATTTTTTATTACACCAACTATATTGGTTGCGGTTCTATCAAGTCAGAGGAAACTCCTTTCTATAGGCTCATACCGTCAGACCCAATTTTTCTGTAATTGCTTTTGGCATAATCGTGTTACTTGCGCCACTTCTGTCCACCATGCAATTATGAACTAGATATTCACCAATAATTAATTATAAATAAAATGGTGGTGATTTCTTGATGTCATGAGAATTCAAGATTTCTAAACCATCCACTTAACTTCTTTAATGCGGTCTTGTTCAAATGTTGAAAGGACCATGTCTCCGCTTTCCTCGAAATTCAAGATTGTTGGCTGACTTTGGGATTTAGATGTTGTATTATCGGTGATAGGTAGGTGTAGACACCAAATTTGGATCTCATGACCCCACATACCGTATCTCATCCCGCAACCTAACCCTACCTCACCGCCCGAACCTTACACACCTAATTATTTATTAATTACCTTAAAATTAATAAATCCACATCTCCAACCCCACCACCTCATTTCGCCACCTCATCGTGACCAAATCCTAACCCTAAACTAACCTAATTAAGACCTCAGTAACTTGGTCCGCACTCCACACCCATGACTCATTACCCCTCACCCACATCAAAACGAACTCCGATAATGACTTGACCAAGCCCACAACTCGACTCCTCGGGAGAAAGGAGGGAAGGTTGGCTATTTTACTAAAAATAGCCAACTTTGTCCTAACAACGTTGTCCCTTACGCGCCGGCCGTCGGTTAGGAAACCGCCATCGGTTCCCGTAAATGACCTCCCCTAACCAAAACAAGGATCCGGAGTTCATTTTTGGCGTAAGAAAGAGAAGTGAAACAAAAGCGTAAGAGGCCGCAGAGAAGAGCATCGAGTGAAGATCGCAATCGAGAAACTAGATCACTTTGTCACCTCGTTCAAGCATTGGAAAAGACGAGGATAGCTTCATCACTCACTTTCCAATACGCAGATCATCCCAACCAAGCCTTACTATTGCCACCACATTCCTTGGACTCGTATCTTCATCAGAACCGATGTCAGTAGTATCTTGTATGTTTCTAAACACCATTTCTTGAACTTTTAATTCCTAATAATTATAAACTCCCTCGACCATCTACCAACCTTCCAAACCTCATAACCACCTTAAACCGACCTGCATTAAAAACCCCTAAATCGATGCCCCTACGGATCTTGGTTATTCTCTACCAAGACTGCCTACGCTAATCGCGATCGGTTATCCTGTGGATCGCCATCGGTCCACCCTGGACTCATACCAAAACTAGCCTTTTACCTATTCACCTCAAAACAACCTCATATTCGGTTTGGTCTATCATCAGTAACTTGATTTGAACATGTCAATAACCAGTGACCAAACAAAATGAAAGATGACGTTTTATTATTGGTAGTTTAGTCTCTATTGCTTTGTGACGAGATACCTAAATCGTGAGTTCACAATAGCTTCTTTATTATCATTTGCATCAATTTGTATTAAAAGGGAACCAACACCTTCAAAGGAAGTCTGATATTTCCTAGGCCCAAGCGGTTCCTCACCTATTTTCTAACTAAGATCTGGTGGTCTTGTATTCTTACTTACAGGTAGTCCTTCCTAGACAAAAAGGAGTTCTTCACAATCGATTTGATCTCTCTACGGTATGCGCACACCTTCCCAACATTCAACAGGTATTCCTCCTAGCCCTAACCCTTATCTATTTCTCAAGAGAATGAAAGGATAGAAGCAACTCTATTCCGAATGAAAACATTCTGTGTGAAACATTTTGGCACGCCCGGTGGGACCCATTTCGGGTTTCTTTCTTTCTTGCTTGCTTTCATATAGGGAGCATACTTGTTGTTTCTTTCTTCTAAATATTCACAAAATATTTTGTCATTTTGGTAAAAGAATTTGTCTTTCTTTGGAATCTTTGAACTAGTGAAAGTCATCTTCTTTGCTTCATCGAATATCATTTTTGATTTGGGTTTAAAACACGTGCATCACATTCTTGCTGGTTGTTTTTAATTCTAGTGAACGTAGATTAAGTAACAGGTCGTACACGTGGGGGTGATATCCACGGTATTGACGAGAAATTAATCTTATCTCAACCGCACAACACATACCAAATCACATCATAATCAACACAACACTCAAACATTCCCCTTTCCACGGTAATCCTTCGCCCGATTCGTAGCCTTATGAGCCAAAACAAACTTGACATCTCCCTTAGGTCTCTTGTTTAGGATTGACATCATCTCGGCATCTAAGGCATAAGCCCAAAGTGATTAAAACTAATCCTAGGGTTAGTCTATTGATTTGCTTGTGCATCTTGCTTGTTTTTAGTTCTATTTTTCTGTCATACACTGTTTCAATGATCACTTCAAGATAGTTTGGTAGGTATATTAAGCATTGTTATCCCCAAACCAGTAGCTTCTTACATCCTCTCTTTGCTTTCACACGGGACCGACACTGGTCCCATACTATTGCATCGGTTAACCGTGACTGACACCACTACATTATGACCGACATCGGTTATCTGACCGATATAGGTTACTGTGTTTAATAGTTCTTGACAAACCAGCAACCTATCAATTCCAACATTTTGTTGCTAGTTTTCATTTTGGATTGATTAAATCCTTACTGTGTCCTATTGTCCATGGTTATTATCACCCCGAAAAGAAGCGTACCATGGTTTCACATGCCTGCTCCGTGCCTTTACCCGAGTCACCCCCTTTGCATCCTATGGGGAATCCTAAGGATACCAGTAATTTTCCCAAGATCCCTATAGGAGATAAGGAATTTGCCAAACTTTTGGATGCTAATCCTAGTGCCGTAAAATGTTATTTGTCTCATACCCTTGACCGTGCATCTGATTTCTGGTTAGCTCCTTGTTGGTATGCCTATTAGTATCGCGCTTTCACTTAGCCCCTTCTCCACCTAATAACTCTGCATCACCGTCTTCATCCTTAACCCCCTGTCTCCCCACTCAAGTGGCTTCGGTGGTTCATACTACACCACTTGGTTTTCCTCTGGTAATCTGGGACCCCACATATCACTACCGTCCACTGCCCCTACCTCATCTCTCTCGCAGGTTGCCTCTTTCATAACTTGCTCTCTTCCACCTATACACACGAGCTTTCCCTCACAAGTTCCACCCACCTTTTCATTTCCAAAAATTCATCCAAAGGGCCTCAACCTCTTATATAGGACACCCTTATTCGGCTGCCCCAACACATTCATCACCATTATCTTATCAACATTTAATCCCACCTTTGTCAGTCTAGTAGCGGCTCTTGGACCAATCCTCCTCTGTTTATAATGACAACATCATCATCTAACCCAACCAATGACTTAATCAAACAGATGATGGACAAGATGCAAAATCTTGAGGCTTCTCTCGTTTGTGAAGTTGTAGCACCACGACATACGAGCAAGTTTTTTTGGGAGCCTATTCATCCTTCTCGTCCCCTTCATACATATCCTCCTCAATGGGAATTGCTGAAATTTACTCGCTTTAATAGTAAGGAGGACCCTCAACAACACTTGCGATCGTTCGGACATGCTGTGCATCTGATTGCTCATGACGATGCCTTACTACTCCAGTACCTTTCCCATGTCCTTATCAGACTGCCTTGGCAGTGGTACAATGCTTTAACCCAGCATTCAATCTTCTCCTTTAACCAGCTAGCCCAATCTTTCTTGGATCACTTCTCCATCAATATTGCCAAGAAAGTATCCATTACCGACCTCTATGCCCTCCGACACTTGAAGATGAGTCTATCGTAGATTTCATTGGATGATGACGGGGCCTCATCAACCAACTTACTTACGCCTTACCTCAAAGCCGAGCTCATCGAACTCTTTACGCGGCCTGCACTAAACACATTTCCCCACCCTCCAAATTCAAACTTTCTCGCACCTTTGATGAGGCCTTTACTATGGCTCGAAACTAGAGAGATTCAAGCCTTAGAGGAGGAGAAATTGAGGTTACGCAACAAAAGCTCAAATTTCCACTCCAAGACTCTACCACCAAACCTAACACCACCAAATCTCACGCATCGGCTGCTTCAAAATCAAAGGGTGCAAAGACACGCAAAGTGATGGTCAAATCTCAAACACTGCTAATACCCACCAAAGCCACCTATAAGTATAAATCCGAGCCCATCAACTACACTACTTGGGAGAAACTTATGGTGTGATCTTAGACAAACTGCTTAAAGCAGGAGCTATCACCTTGCCTCCTGTTAAACCTCATTTCGGGTTTGATTCTACCCATGCTATTCCTTCTTGGTATAAATAAAATGACTTCTGTAACTTCCATCACGTGAAGGGACATAGTCACGAAAACTGCAAGATGTTGAAAAACATAGTGCAGGAAATGGTTGATGCAGGGGATATAACTCTCGATAATCCTAATGCCCCCACTAATCGAAATTTAAAAATCTTCAACAAACCATTTCCAAACCATGCATCTAACAGTAACACAAATCAAGACACCTCAGCCGAGGAGAAGAGTGTGCATGAGATCCATGTGATTTTCAACTCCCAACCCAGGGCTTCCATTGAGGAAATTCTGAATCAAGCTTCTTCACCAACGCAGAATTTTTGCCCCCTTCTCCTTCATCAGGACAAGAGGACAATCCCGCTATTCCTTTACCCATAAATGAATTAACCACCCAGAGTTCTCTTCTCACAAATGAACCTTCTTACACCACATCCCTGCAAGATTGTGAGCAGATGTTATCTAACTTATCTATTTCCCAAACATCTCCTTCTACCACTCTTGCACGCAACGCAAATGTAAGGCTTGCCACTTTTTCTCTGTCACCCTTGAGAGGAGAAACCCCTTGAGCCTACATTGTCAAACTCCTCAATCATGACGGATCCCCTCAAACATGCCCTCCTACCTATTTTTCTTCATCACCTAAATCTTTCTAGCGACCGGTTGACCTCTTAGCACCCATTGATAAAGAGTTACTCATTTACCCCCGTATCACACCCACATTGACCGGAATCACAACCCACCTCTCTTCCATACCAAAGTTCATGTTCACACATGAAGACCGTTATCCCCGTAAGATAGACAAGTCTTATGGGAGCACTTGAGTACACCACTGCTCTACTCAAATGCAGATGACTAATCCAGACACCTCTACCATATACCCGAGGTGTTTACAAAAGGTAAAAATGCATGTGTCCTCACTTTCACCCTCCTCATCTCTATCGAATCCCTCAAACCACTTCTATCAACCTAACTAAACCTTCCCTTACGCTTAGAACTTCACCAATTCCCACTGACACACCCACCTAAACATTTAGATTTATCCAAAAATCGCCATCAATCCACCTAGAGAGACACTCAATCACCTTGAGTCCAATCTATTCCTCTTCCACAACTAAAAACCTCACCCCCGATCACACCGACACAAGCAGGCTCAAACCACGGCTTCACCATCACACTTACCTTCTATATTAGGGCCTCACCCCTTCACCTTTCCTCAATACACCTTGCTTCCACATCTTCTTTAACATGACCTATAACTTTTCACCCATACGTAAATCCATGCAGGGCATCTCAACATCGTCGCCCCAAGTATCTTGCCTACCTACCAACCCTAAGAAAACTTGATCATTGAAGGACTTGTTTGTTTTCACTCCTCTTTCCCCGTGGTTGTTTCCTGCCACCACGTCAGCTGGGGCCTCATCATCTAACCAGCTAAACATAACTTCTGCGTAGAAGAAACCACGCCTAGTTAAAACCACTCATCAAAATCCCTTGCCTAAATCACCACCTGTATGAACCACTCGCACCCAACCATTACCAAAACAATAAAAAATCTCACCCACTCAATCAGTGACCTCATCTTCATCTCGAATATGACCCGCTCAAGGGATCTTACTCCAATATCTCGATATGTTGGTAGGGATGCGACCATTTCCCTACCCTTTCGCAGTACACTATGATCCATCTAAACCTCGACCTATAGGTTATGATGAATCTAAAATTTGTGCTTACCATCGCACACCAGACACGATGTAGAAGGATGCAAAGATTTGAAATCCATCCTTTTCTGCACCTATCTCGAATAGACAAATTTTCCTAAGAAAGACAATCTACGAGAGAGAAGCCCCTAGCTTCGATTCCTTCTCCTATACCACCCGTCCCCGCCTCACCAAAATCTATCATCATTACAACCCCACCTCTCGAGAACAATGACTTATCCCTGCCATCTTCCTCCTCTCGTATCCATGAGATCAACATGATTAACATTGCTACTTGAGGTCAGAAAAACAATGGAAAATCTAAAGAAAGCATACCTGTGGCCTCTCTTTCTCCTTCTGCCATCTCGATCGCACCACCACCAAAAGTTGTCATTCGTGGACCTCGCTATCCTGTCTCGATGGAATTGCCCACCGCACCATGATCAAACAACTTCACCAATATCCTATCAAAATGACACTCTATGATCTCATTCAAACATCTGAATCACATCGACAAGCTTTAATTGAGATCCTTCAAGGGATAGAGGTCCTACCTAACGAAACCTTTCCCATCACTTCCATTTTAACACCCAACCATGTCACTTCTCTCACCAAACAACCTACCTCCACAACCACTTTTGTCCCTGTACAGCAAGCCGCTGCTGTCAGTTTTTCAAAGAAGAAATTGTCGTCTTTGGTGCAGAAGATCCTGATCCCGCTCTTTTCATCTTGGCTTACATCCGGGACATCCGGTACGTTGTGTTATGATCGATGGGGGCACTAGCCTAAACATCGTCTCTTCTAAAGCCTTCCAACAGATGAATATCCCTCCTAGCTGCATGTGTGCCAACCCCACCATGTTGCGTTCATTCAACGATGCTATTACTTCTACCTTAGGCACCGTGATCCTTAACATTCGTGTAGGGCCATGTACCTTTCCCGAAATCTTCTATGTCCTTGAGGGAGAATTCCAATACAACATATTATTAGGCTGCCCTTGATCCGAGGCTATGGGATGCGTTCTCTACCTTACATAGATGCATCAAATTCAAGTATGAGGGGAGGTCATACACCGTCAAAGTGACGCTTCCCCCTTCAAAACCTACAATATGTTATATCGCCCTAATGATGTGCTTGTACTAGGTCAAGGAACCCATTGATCCACCTAACCATCTACTTCAACCACGCCTCCACCATCCACCTTAACCACACTCACAACTTTGACCAATGAATCCACCACAACGAATACCACTTCTTTCCCCGCGTAAAACATCCCAACTTCAGATCCTTGGTAGATGTTTTTCAACACCTTACGCTAGGGAGTATCGCCTATATAATGTTAGCACTTTCCATACCCCACAGAGTACGGATAGTTACATCGCATCCTACCTACGACTGCCAGTCGTGTGGGAGGTGATCTCCTATGGACCACCTAATTGCTGCACCAACCTAACGTATGGGGGTGTCGACGCACCCTCCGGGTTACACCCGAACCTCCTTGGTGTGGTTCCATTCCAATCTAATTTTCAATATCTAACAAATCATCATTTCGCCCTCACCTTCTTGACTCATTTGTGCTTGGAAAGGTTTTGGTTTTGATCTTTATGAACAAGGCCGAAATACAATCATTCCCGTGACTACACGCAAACACAAAGATCGTAGTGGTCTTGGATTTTCTGAAACACTTACACCAAAAGAAACCTCATGTCGTTTTGTATCCGGAAGACAATGACATTACCTCTTCTAAACCATCATCACCTATTTTTCAGGTCTTCACCCACATAGTCGATAGACCCAGAATTTATCCTCCTAACTTTTTTTTTTGTAAATGCTATCTTCTGGGTCCTCTCACTCATCAACGCGATAATGAGGACACATCTTCTCTTCCCCTTCAGATCAAACATGATCGAAGAAGACTCACCTTCATTAATGTTGTTGAGTGCCAGGATGACGACTCCATCCTCACTTACCTTGGCACTGAGACGACTCTTATATTCAACGCACCTTACCATCTCAAACTCAAACCATGTTGAATGAATCGACTATGAAATCAACATCCACATAGAGGACGATCCTCACATTGTGAAGATCGACAATCTCTTAATGCATCGAACAAATTACCTTCACTACCTTCCTCCATGCAATGCAACCTTTCGCTTGGTCTCTACGCCGACATGCCAGAATCGATCCTGACATTCTTTGTCCATAACATTACTCAAAACCCGACTCCAAACTAGTTAAACAGAATCGAGAAAATGCATCCACGCATTGCCCTCTTGGTTAAAGAAGAGCTTCAATGAACTCCTTTCTGTTTCCTTCATTTTACTTATTGACTATCCACAATGGGTTTCTAACATCGTACTGCCACTAAAGCGATGGGGGACTTCGGATATGTACGGATTTCGGGACCTTAACCTCGGTTGCACTAAAGGATGACTTCCCCCTACCTAGTATTGATCAACTTGTTGATCTTACCGTAGGCCATGAGATGCTTTCTCTCATGGATGGCTTCTTCAGGCTATCAAATTTTGGTAGCCTTCGACCGATCAACATAAAACCACCTTCATTACTCATTGGGAACCTTATCGCTATCGTGTCATGTCGTTTGGCCTTAAGAATGCTGGTGCAACCTATCGGTGGGCTATGACTTACATTTTTCATGACATTATGCACACTATCCTCGAGGATTATGTCAATGATCTTCTTGGCAAATCTAAACATTGCGGTGAACATCTCGATGTTTTAACCATTATTTTTATTTCTGTTACAATATTGTGTTTGTCTTCAACCAAAGAAATGTGTCTTTGGTGTCCTTTCAGGAAAACTCCTTGGTTTTATCATCTCTTTGTGTGGCATTGAGGTCGACCCAGCTAAAGTCCAAGTAATCCTAGAAATGCCCCCACCCACTAACCTCAAACAATTGCGTAGTTTGCAGGCAAACTCCAATCTATCCATGTCATTTCACAACTCTCGGACTGATGTCAACCTTTCCATCATCTCCTTAAAAAAGACATTGTCTTTCAATGGAGCGAGGAATGCCACCAAGCCTTTGAGGCTCTTAAAGCCTATCTCTTGCAGCCACCCATGCTTGTCCCACCTCAGGATGATTGCCCTTTCTACCTTTACCTTTCTGCCACCGACCATGTTGTAGGAGCCATGCTCGCACATCGTGACTCCGAGCATCGAGAACAAGCCATTTATTACATAAGCCATACTTTTGCAGATTACGAGACTAGGTATACACATGTAGAAAAGTTGTGCCTAGCTCTATCATTCGTGGCCACCAAACTCCGACATTACCTCCTGAATCACAAAAATTTTGTCATCACCAATACTGACCCCATCCATTATATGTACACCAAACCTCATCTAAACCAACGCATCGCCCGATGGCTTATGCTCCTCACCGACCTCAACCTTGAGTTTGTACACCGTAAATCACCAAAGGACAAACTATCGCAGACCAACTCGCGGAAGCCCCTATACCTAGGGAACAATTTACCAATTTTACTTTCCCTGACGAACTCATCGCAACTCTTTCACTCAGTGAGGTGTCGTATCCCATGACCCTCTTCTTTGATGGATCCAAATGCTAGCACGGCAGAGGGGCAGGTGCTTGTTCTCATTCCTCTTGATGTTGAACCTATGCCTCTCTTTCATTCTAGCTCGATTTCCCTAGCTAATAATACAAAGGGAATACGAGGCCCTTGTTTTGGGTCTCTAGGCTGCGTTACACTTAGGTGTAAAGTCTATTAACATTTTTGGTGACTCTCAATTGGTAGTCAATCAAGTTACGAGATCTACCAATGTAAAAATGAGGAATTTCAAAAGTACAAACATTACGTGGATTCACTTTTGACCTTATTTACTCATTATTCTATCCAAACCATTCCCCGTTCAACTAATAAATTTACAGATACTATGGCTTGCTTGGCCTTGCAAATTCCGCCTCACCAACCGACTTGGAAATATTTTTCTTGGTCCAACAAATCTTTGCCCCATCTTACTTAGTTCCGATGTTTGTATGGTAAATAATGTATCTACTGATTTGTAGGATACCCGTATTAACAAATTCACGACTACCTTACAACCTCCTCGTTCTACCACTGACCTTACTAGTAATGGTAAACGTGCTTTTCTTAAAAGTGTTTCTCATTATGTCATCATGGGGGGACTCCTCTATAAACGTGGCTTTGATGGTATCCTCCTTCATTGTCTAACCAGCGCTAAAGTCGCTCATACCACCCAACAAATCTACGACTTGACTTTGTGGGCAGGCACTTTAGTGGCCTCACCATGGCCAAGCGGATCCTTTGCCTAGGATATTATTGGCCTACTCTCAATAAAGACTGCTCACGAATATGTTAAGCATTGTGTTATGTGTCAACAACATGCCAACCTTCAACATACTCCTAGCCACCCGTTCACTGCTCGCACAAGATCTTTGCCTTTCTCACAATGGGGTTTAGACCTTATTAGCGAGATTCACCCGCCTTCTTCACAACGCATCACCGTTGGATCATCACGGCAACCGAATATTACACTAAATGGGTGGAGGCCATTCCACTCATTTCAACCAAAAAAGAAAAAATCGTTGAGTTCATCAATCATCACATTATCTGTCGTTTTGGTGTTCCTCATCGCCTGATAACAGATAATGGAAAATATTTCAAAAATAAGTTGTTATAAGACCTTTGTGACAACTTTGGTATCAAACAAAGCTTCTCGTCACCCTACTATCCACAACCAAATAGACAAGCTGAATCTTCTAACAAAACCTTAATCAAAATTCTCATGAAAGTCGTTACCCATTCTCGAAACAATTGGCCTCGATCACATCCCCTTTGCCTTTGGGCTTATCGTACTAGCATTCGTACTCTCCACTAATGCCACACCATTCTCTTTGGTATATGGTAACGAGGTTGTCTTGCCTCTCGAAATACAAATCCCATCCCTAAGAATATCTCTCCAGGATATTCTCACCAATGATGATTTCCACCAAGAGCGGTTAGCCCAATTAGAGCTTCTTGACGAGTGTCTTACAGCCTCTTGACCACCTTCAAATCTATCAAAAGCTCATCAAGCGTGCTTATGATAAGCAAATTCATGAGCGTACCTTTCAAATTGCGATCTTGTCCTCAAAGAGAATTAACATGTGACTAAACTAGAAAAGATCAAATGTGGAAAATTTACTCCTAATTGAATTAGGCCTTACATTATCACTCACACTTACGGATCGGCACTTACCGCTTAGCTTCGCTTAATGGTAAACTTGAGCCTGAACCCCTTAATGCCTTGTGATCTCCGACCATTCTCTTTGTTGAATTTAGTGTTACCTCACTTCTTATCTACCTTGCGCTCGTCCTTGAGAGCTCATTTACCACCTCATATAGTTTGTTTCGTGCATCTCAAAGTAGAATCAACCTCATGTGGTTTGATCATCACCTCCTCTTAAAGATTCCTTCCCCTTTTAGTCTCGGTCCATGACTTAAAAGTATCAAAATAACACGTTCTCAATTATACAATTATGGGATATTCTTGAGTCAAACTTCCTGCAAAACTATATGCTTCATGCCAAACAGGACATCTAGACCTCTAAGCTATAAATAGACTACTCCTCGAATGACAAATGCTATGTGCAAAGCCACATCTCGCTATTATAAATAGACTTCTCCTCGAAGGACAACTATACACAAAAGCCGATCTGCTACTATAAATGAGATCGCTCCTCAAGAACAGCTATACAAAGTCAGCCTCTATCAGAAGCTTCTCGCATTGATTAGCTTCGTGAAGACCTCAAGAACAACAAAATGCATATCCCATATAGACTTCCCGCATCGATCAGTCTATATCCAGAAAAATAAAAGCAATATTCAAAAGCACTTTTGAGTCATGGACTTGTCTATTCAGGTTTGGTTCTCTTTCATCAGAATAATCACCTTATAACAAGTTCTCTATGCCCCAGCTATACCATCCACCTCACCTCACCATTCTTCAAAACAACAAAACTCAAGGGACGTGACGTATATCCAATATATTGTGATTATACAACTCTTTTCACCTATCGACTTCTCGCCTATGCAAGGTACCTAGGGATTTAAGCTCATCCTACGATAATACATGGTTTGTTTTTCTCTTTTTAAGTACGGGACACTTTTTCCTCTTTTACCTCGAATCTAGGATTATGTGTTGACCTTAATCAGACACGATTCCTATGCTTGGGTAAGCTCAACCTCGTTTCAACTTTACCCACACCAACACCGCCAATACCTTACCAACACCAAAAACATTACCCTACCAACATCAAACTTTTTACCAACCAACAAATTGCCTAACCACAACCAAATTGCTCGAATTCACCTCTCCCCGGTCCTAAGGGAGAACTACATTGATCTCGAGGCCCCTCCTTTGCTTTGTAATGGGCTATGTAGGCGCAGACTTACGAGACATGGGGTCTCCCAAGGTTAGCTCGACCATCCCCTACCATAACCTATCATGTGTTAAAATATACATGATTTCGCATATTTATATTGATAACACTCACCTTGGTCTTTTATCCATTTAAAACATTCAAACACAAACATTCTTATTATTATCGTAAAATCAAATCAACATACATATTCAGCTTTATTTAGATGTTAAACAAATACATCTTCTCTATCATCGACGCATGTGCTCGGCATCCTTATTTATTCTTCTACCCCTATAAAATTCACTTAGACCCTTGCGCCTCATCCCGAACTGTGTGTGATCATGATCGTCGACGCCACTCACCTGGCCTCTCCATCCTCAAAGGTGCCACTTTATTGGTTCCTCCCACCGATCTCGCCAACATCTCCTATAACATACAAATACGCCTCTCACGTGGAGGAATCTTTCCTCTAGTCTCTCCACTCGTAATTATGAAACCTCTAATAATCCCGTTGTCTCATTCACTGTGTTTGGAAGCTGGTGAACTAAACCCTATAAAGGTGGTCTCTCTCCACCGTAATCACAGCTATGTCGACAATCGCCCTCTCACGTGCACCTCGTAGCTTCGCTACCCACCATAATCTATAAGACTATGTCACTTCTGCATCCATTACCCTGCGATCGGCTTTTGTCTCTTCTGGTCCTTCTGGAGGTGTCGGCCGGGAGGTGAGAATGATGCCTCGGCATCAATCCTCATGTATGGTCTATAAGCCATGGGTATATCCTGAACAAATCCAAATTGTCGCCGCACGCGATCTAGAGGAATCCTCTCATACTCACCTGGCCTGTGTCCCGCAATCCACCTTAATCACTCTACACCCCTCAAATCCTCAGCTATGTTCTCCATCACCATATAGTTCCTATAAGGCCTCCAACGGATATCCACAATCGTCACCATCTCCCACATCTACCTATAATACTCGACGTCATCTGTCATGGCCTCGATCTCACCTCTTGCTCTGTCTGGACCCATCGTCTGAATCCCAACCTCTGCACTCCTGTCTCTCCTTCCTGGATTGGTCAGCCTATTGGTTGCACACACACAATGTGCTCATAGGCCCAATAATGTAATAAGTATGCACAATCCAGTGTAGTCTTGTGATTTCTCCCCGCAGCCCATAAACTCTTGTATAGCTCCGCCAGATATGCGGGTGCCCATGCGAAAGTCACGCTCCTTTCTATCATTTCCCAAATAATACACATCAATGATTTTGGAAATCTTCCCCCATCCGCCCTCGGTAATGCATAATACCCCACCGCTATCATTAATACCACTGCCAACCTTATCACCTTGCCTCAGGGTGTGCTGCAAACATTATACCATAAGTGAATGTCAAACCTCGTCTGTGTCAAATCTCGTGCAGCTGGACCAAATACTGTTGTTATCGCTCCCCGACGCCACGTTAGGCCCTGCCTGATACACTGGTCTTCCTGTAATTGGGAGTCTCAAAATTTGGAACACATCTTCTAACGTCACTGTCATCTCCCCTGTTGGTAGATAGAAGGTATTCTTTTCTAGATTCCATCTCTCAATCAACGCCTGCAACATAGCATGATTACGTACGATTTGTGAATAATAGTGGATTCCACTTAACCCCACATAGTTTATCAATGCCCACTCGGGCTGGTGTTACATCTCGCTCGACCCGTGACAATAAAGCTGGCACCCTATCATTCATCTTCAACCCCGCACTCTGCTGCGCATACATCAAATCAACAAACAACAAATAAATAAATAAAATCCCAGTGTTTTTTATCACATTCTCGAATTTACATAAGAATCGATATCGCTTATAGATAATCGATTTCGTTACCTAACCGATAATTTATCTCTAAACGATATCGGTCCATCAAATTCTATACACCCCGCTTAAAAACACTACCTACGATAATTATTCGCTCGTTTACCCCTCTCTATACCTACAAACATACCCGAAACCCCGATCACCTATCCCATAACACTCACCCCATCCCAACCCTTGCCTATCACCTTTTCTTTTTCATCTCTACCCACTTACCTTCTCTCATCCTATTCATAAACATGTAAGAATTGAATTCCAACCAAAACTTATACCTCTTGGGATGCAGCAGCTTGAGGTGGAACCTGTCTTCCCTCTCTTCTCTACCCGCCTGGATGCTTCTCCTTGTTCAGCCATGTTCACCACCCTCTTCAATATAACTTGTCTTTCTTCCTTCTTAATCTAAGCCCATGATTACTTTACCTGTCTCTTTCCTCCTTATCATTCAATTCTCTCATGCAATTACTCGTATAAGCCAGCCAACAAATCGCGCATTCTCGTATTTAACTTGTTGCATGACTCTAAAAATAAGAACTTAAGTTACCTCCCAAGCTTTTCTATTTTTAGAAAATCTCATTTTTAGCATAACCGATATCGGTTACCTAACCGTATTGGTCAAATGACTACATCGACATCGGTTACCTAACCGATATTGGTCACCTCTCTCCTTTGGTTATCCTTGGCCATTTCTTTTTTTTTTGCAAATTTTGGTGGCGCCCGCTTCTCTTTTTCTTGCATAACGACATAGTTATCAATATCTATCATCGTAATACCATCAACACATATGCAAAACTTCATCAACATCATCTATATATACATCAAATTTCAATACCATCAACAAAACACATGAAACATTCTAATACATGCATCGAATCAAAAATTTACACACCATGTGGAGAAAACTCATCTATATATCATCATCAAATCAATGTCAACATATACAAATTTCCTGCATGGGGCCCATGTGATCTAAAAATACAAATTCGCACGCAAGCCATTGTCTCTCGCTGTCAATCTCGACTAGGCTCATGCAAGGGTATCAATTATACAAAATGTACTTTCCGCTCGCAGCCGGTATATACAACAAAAATGAATAAATAAATCCTATGTGGGCACGCAGCCTCTATATACACACTCGGTTCGTGCAGGCCGGTGTCTCTATCAACAAATCCTCTATATACCCATCTCTACTCCCCGGGTGCCTCAGCTCTCTCCCCCTCCCTCATCTCTCGGTGGCCCCTATGTCGGATCCCGCCTCCTACCCGCCACCGACCCACCGGCCAGTTGTGCCCATGCACTATGACCTATGACTCGGATGTCTTCACCCCCGTGAGCCGCATATGGCTGATAGTCGACCTTGGTACCATCTAGCACGTCCTGATAATATCGGGCCTCTGCTCTCGCCTCCATATATCAGCCCCGTGCCACCATAGCTGTGGGGTTGGTCCCCTGGCTCCTAATAGAAGTGGCCCCGACTCGCCTATACACCCCCGTGCTCGAGACGGCAGTCCTGTACTCGTGCTGGTGCCTCGTGGCTATGCCTCGTGTGCCTTTCCCTATGCCTGTGGCTTTGGTGCTTGTGGGCAGTGCTCGTGCCTCGAGGCTATGCCTGCACTCGTGCTTGTACCTTTGCTTTGGCTAACTACCCCTGTAGCACCCCAATTTGTTCTCGTGTAATAAAGCAAGCTTCCCATGTAATAACTACACTGCCCAAGAGACGATCCTCTCCGCTATAACAGCCACCAAATCTGGTTGTATGGGTGTGCTCTCATGATTGTCCTCTCGCCCGCCCACCACACCAAAAATGAACCACACTACCCGGCATCATCCATCAGTATCACGGCCAGCTCTCTCATTTACCCAGATCGGGTCACATGGATGCGGTACAGTAATGGTGCCTCTACATCCTCCTCTCGATACTATGGGAAGGGAGGTGGCTCATCTTGCCGTAGGCCCAATCTGCCGTGCCATTCTCTCTAGGGGCATCCGCCATGCTCCCTGGGTCTCCGTCCAATTATCCAGGAGATATACTGGATCCATCGTAGCCGTGCTTGGGCTCCTCCTGGCCGATGGCCTCTGTATGGCCTCCATATAATATCTAGTGTGGTGTGGCCCTCTAACATATGCCTCGTAGTATGCAACATCTCACCTGCCGCACAACCACTGTGGCTGGCCCACGACCCCCAACCACCTCACAAACCCATACCGATACACCGCTACGGCCCCAGGCTGCTGCGGGTAGCCCTACGTGTCGTAAACACACAATGTGCTCGTAGGCCCGTGAGTGTAGCAAGAATGTCGAGCATATCTCGAATCACCTCATACGGCGATAGCCCCAGGAGCTCTTTGTATAGGCCGCACCACATACATCGGTGCCCATGCATAACTGGTGTGCTCCTCCACCATCTCATGCAATACCCCCATCGTTGCTCATGGGAGCGACCTCCCTTTGAGTCCGTGAGGGCAAAGCGGTGATGCCAATCATCATCAAGCAAGGCAAGCCGTGTCTCTTGTCGATGTGCGCGATACATATCACCGTAGCGGCATGCTCGCACTATGGTACATAATCAATGGGGCCGCATCCCCCGAATACCTACAAGATGTTGTCCATTCCTATCTCAAAGATCCACTGGGAACACCACCTCGCCTATGATCGGCGCCTCAGATGCAATACACATCCTCTAGTGTGACTTTCATCTCTCCAAAGAGTAGGAGATGGAAGACATTGGTTCATTGATCCCATCTCTCGATGAGGGAAACCATCAGTTTTGGTCCCTATCCACAACCCTATATCTCTGACTCGTTCGAGTCCCACCTCTCGCATGACCACTGCACCGCGCCAGTCACATGTGGTCGCATCCGCCCCAGAGGCGGCATCCTATTCTCGCATCGTCAACCGCCGGCGTGCTGCAAAACAACCCACTCCATCGCCTACTCTTTCCAAAACAACTACCAAATAACCCCAATATCACTAACCCCACCCAACAAAACACCTACAATATCCCCTTTACCTATCCCACAACCTACCACCTACCCCACTTATACACCACCCGATTACCCCCACCCCAATAACCCCCTTTTCTTCTTTTCACCCCAAAAATCTATCCTACCTGCCTACAACAAACCAACACAACAAAATTCACACCCTTTCCTCCTACCCATGGTGACCGGTACCGGTCACCCTCGACCGCCATCGGTCCACCACCCGTATCTATACCTTGCTTTTATGCACCGACGTCGGTCGACACATGACCGACGCCGGTCTCTGAACCCACTAAATCTAAACATCTTGCGTGGTGACCGATGCCGGTCACTTAGTGACCGCCATCGGTCACTGTGGGATTTCGGGGCCGGATCCAAAACGGCCCCCAAATCCCTTTTTTCTATTTTTAACCTATCTACCCAAACTAATTGCCTAAAAACTTACCCACCTTTAGCCGTGTTGACTTACCTAACATATCTACCCACTCCATTTTATGATTTACCTTCATTTATTCATTATTTTATCACATTTTAGATTCCTATCCCAAAACCCACATCCTAGCTAAATTCATCAACTTCACACAAATAGGGATTTAGAACTCACCGGCATTTAATACACGTCGTCGTGGTGGGATAGGTGGTGGTGGTCTAGCTCCTCCAAAGACCTCCTACTCCTCCAGCCGTGCCATAGCTCCAAATCTCCTCAGCAGGTCCTCAACCAATCAAACTCTGCTTCTTGATCGCTGGGGCCTACCAATAACTCCCTCCTCCACTCAACTAGTGCCAACTCAGCCCAAATACTCAACAAAATCAATTCAAAACTCGACAAGTAAAAGGTTAGCACTCAAATTGACAATGTGAAAATGACACGCCATATTTTTCTTTTTATAGGTTTTGACTGATAACTGATATCGGTTATAATACGCTTCCTAAAACACCGATATCGTTCTTTAACTGATACCGGTCATAACTTACCGATATCGGTTACATGCCTAGTGTTTCCTAATTCCTGCCCTTATCCACCAATTTCCATTTCTCATCACATCGCCTACCCCGACTTTGCTAAATAGCCTTATTTTGAATTCATGGGCCCAACCCAAAGCCGTAACCACTCAATTGGCCAACCCAAGGCCACAACCAATCACTTGGCCTGACCCAAGGCTACAACAAACCAATCGCCCGACCCAAGGCCGCAACAAACCAACCGGCCCAACCCAAGGCCGCAACCAATCACTTGGCCCGACCCAAGGCCGCAACAAACCAATCGGCCTGACCCAAGGCCACAACCAATCACTTGGCCCGACCCAAGGCCGCAACCAATCACTTGGCCCAACCCAAGGCCGCAACCAATCACTTGGCCCGACCCAAGGCCGCAACAAACCAATCGGCCCGACCCAAGGCCGCAACAAACCAATTGGCCCGACCCAAGGCCGCAACAAACCAATTGGCCCAACCCAAGGCCGCAACCAACCAATCGACTGACCCACGGCCGCACCAATTAAATACCTCGACCGAAGCCTGCAAATTACGATTCTATCCACCCATAACGTAGTTGTTTGTTCAATCGAGCTCACCTATTCGTGTTTTAGCATGACTAGGATACTTGAATTGATCAGCCAACCAGCTTTGCTTAGACCGAGACCGTGATGTTTATCTCAACCAAACCAACCATTTGGTACTACCGAACATGCCTAAACATTCCGGTACCTTACCCGTTATATCCCCTGGAGCTACTTCCTATGCCTTGGATACCAGGATTATATCAGCCTTGTTTGGATAAACTATCGACCTTTGCCTATGAATTGCTTGTTTGCTCTTCAAACCATGTACCCTGGTCGCACTACTGCATTTTAACGTGTGTCTGCCTCCTTGAACTTACCCCACCATCTTACCATCATCTCATCATAATTCACCCTTTATCAACCCTATCCCTGATTTCACGTCGCCTCAATCTGTGATAGATTTGAGGGGGATTACCTATACCCTTAACTGGGGCAACCACTTCTTATTATTGTCAATGCAGCTTTACACGACAAGCTACATGACAACAAGGGGAAAATGTAGACACCAAATTTGGGTCTTACGACCCCCTGTACCCCGTATCTCATCCCGCAACCTAACCCTACCTCACCACCTGAACCTTACACACCTAATGATTTATTAATTACCTTATAATTAATAAATCCACATCTCCAACCCCGCCACCTCATCTCGCCACCTCACCGTGACCTAATCCTAACCCTAAACTAACCTAATTAAGACCTATAACTTGGTCCAGACCCACACCCATGACTCATCACCCCTCACCCGCATCAAAACGAACCTAATAATGACTTGACCAAGCCCACAACTGACTCCTCGGGAGAAAAGGAGGGAAGGTTGGCTATTTTACTAAAAATAGCCAACTTTGACCTAACCGACGTCGGTCCCTACGCAGTGGCTTCTCGGTTAGGCAACCACCATCGGTTCCCTGTAAATGACCTCCCCCAACCAAAAACAAGGATCCGGAATTCATTTTGGTAGAAGAAAGAGAAGTGAAACAAAAGCAGAAGAGGTGCAGAGAAGAGCATCGAGCCAAGATCGCAATCGAGCAATCGATCACTGCACCCTTGTTCAAGCATTGGAAAAGACTGAGGATAGCTTCATCAGCTCACTTTCCAATACCGGATCATCCCAACCAAGCCTTACTATCGCCACCACATTCCTTGGACCTGTATCTTCATCAGGAACCAGTAAGTAGTATCTTGTATGTTTCTAAACACCATTTCTTGAACTTTTAATTCCTAATAATTATAAACTCCCCTCGACCATCTACCAACCTTCCAAACCTCATAACCACCTTAAACTGACCTGCATTAAAAACCCCTAAATCGCTGCCCCTACTGATCTCGGTTATTCTCTACCAATACCGGTTCTGCTAACCGCGATCGGTTATCCTGTGACCGCCATCGGTCACTGTGACTCATACCAAAACCAGCCTTTTACCTATTCACCTCAAAACAACCTCAGATTCAGTCTGGTCTATCCCTGTAACTTGAGCTGAACATGTCAATAACCAGTGACCAAACAAACAACATGACGTTTTATTATTGGTAGTTTAGTCTCTATTGCTTTGTGACGAGATACCTAAATCGTGAGTTCGCAATAGCTTCTTTATTATCATTTGCATCAATTTGTATTAAAAGGGAACTGACCACCTTCGAAAGGAAGTCTGATATTTCCTGGGCCCAAGGCAGTTCCCTCACCTATTTTCTAACTAAGATCTGGTGGTCTTGTATTCTTACTTACAGGTAGTCCTTCCCAGACAAAAAGGAGTTCTTCACAATCGATCTGATCTCTCTCTTTTGCACGCACACACCTTCCCAAAATTCAACAGTATTCCTCCTAGCCTAACCCTTATTTGTTTCTCAAGAGAATGAAAGGATAGAAGCAACTCTATTCCTAATAGAAACATTCTCAGTGAAACAAAAGAGGATAGGTGTATTTTATTGTTTTTGACTTTCAATAGATTTTCCATGAGACCTAGTAGTGGTCAGTAATGAAATCCTCCTCATTGAAACTGGCTAAATTCTATTCGGTGCTTTTTTTGAACATGAGTTTCTTGCTTCCCACCTCCATTTAAGGCATGAAAAATGTTTTAGATTGAGGTTGTGTAATAATATTTAGATTCATAAAAGTATTTGGGTAACTTGCAGTTGAATGAGGTTGATTACGCAAGGTTGACACCACTCTTCTCGTAGCCATATTAATTAGGACCAAAGCATTAGATGAACTAGAGCCTTTGGTTCAAATAGCCTTTACTTTGGTAAGGCTGCCTATAATTTTGATTCTGTTGATAAGATTGCCTGCTTTGTTGATTCTATTGATTTTACTTGATAAGGAGCCATTATAGGGTCTACTAGGTAATACAATTGCTGTTTTCAATCGAAGTCAATTTATTCCCAATAGTCTACAAAGCTTTAAATACATCATTAGATGGGGCTACAACAACAGTTTCTATGATTTTAATAGGATGAGGAATAGGTGTTAAATATTCCAAAAAAGGCATTAAATCGTAAGCATCTGGAAGAGTATTACCTCCCATAGATTGAATCGTAGCTGAAATATCAATATTCCAAGCTCTAAGGTAATAAATAAAAGTGTGGTCAGCTTGAGGCTTAACACTTGCTGGGATTCTTTCCTAAGTTCTAGAAAACTAGATGTTTAAGCTAGACATGTACTCATGAGGGGCTCTTTTAATAGTAGATAATTGTTCAATATGTGACAAATGATCGAATTATCTGGAACCATTTCCGCAATTTCTCACCTAAGTCATCCCAAGTTCTTATGCTTCAAATTTGTAGGTTTCTATACCATTGCAAGGCTTGTCCTTTAAAAGATGCAGCTAAAAGTCTTAAAACTGCGTCTTCATGAGTAATATTATCGACTACACATATGGATGCAACATCTTTGATGTGTTCAGTAGAGTGTAACCTAATTTTCACCCTTGAATGATGGAAAAATTTTCATGGTAGCATTAGGAATGTCATGGTAAAATGGGATTACTAATGGGCTAACATTAGTAAACATCACAACATTCCTTGAGGTTGAATAGCCATTTTAAAAACGGGATGTTAATATAGAAATTGATATGTGGTGGAGAAATATCGAGGAGGGTTTTCAAAACCATGTTTATCATAAGCTAAAGTATTACCAACTCTTCTCCTTCTAAGAATTAAAAAGTAAAGAAACAAAATCGGAGGAATTCCTCTTACCGATGATCTAGTAGTCACTTTAGGCATGGAACATGCTACAATACTAGTATGATATGAGCTTAACGGAATCACCAAAAGATATTAAAACATTTAGAATAAATTACCGTAGCTTGCTTCTAAAAGTGACTTTGTAAATTCTGTCAAATCTGCTATGGATATGTTTTAACTTGCATCCAGATTTGATTCATGTCCCACCGAGTGTGCCAAAACTATTATCTCTCTAAAGTGCACCCTATAGAAAGATGGCTAGAGGTTTTCAAAGTTTGCAGAATTTAATCTCTCTCTTTGTAGATACAATGGAAACACCTCGGGTCTATAGGTATACCTATTTTTTTGGTGAGTATTCAATATCAAGGTCAATTCCTTGTTGATGTATCCTAAACTTCTTCTCGGGGTTTAAGGGTAAAAGATGACCATAAATTAATTAAAACTAAGGTGATACACCAATTTTTTATGAGGGCTTTGACCGAGTATATGCACAATATATATGTGTGAAATGATTTTTGATGCACGAACCAACAGCTTTTTTCAGTAGAATATCAAATGAAAAATACTTGAAGGTATTGAGGGATATTATCACAATAATACTACTAAGATGAACATGCACATTAATATTATGCAAAGAACTCATCGAATTTTACAACAGGTAAGATGATTAATCAAGGAATTTTCATTCACAGGACTAATAGAAACATACAAAAGATTGCAAGTAATTGGGAAGGCGTAAAATACTTCACACTCGTAAGGCAAAAGCTGGAAAAAAATTGCTTCAAGATTCTATATCTAAAAAGTCCCTCCATGTGGTAATTTTCAAACACACACAACATATAGCAAAATAATTTCTCCCTTTTCCTAAAAATAGCCTAAGGCTTGTATCGTGCTCATGCATCCTATTTTTATCCTTTATCCAATAATGAATAAAGGGATAAAATAGTACAAACTAGTACAAGAGGCATTAATAGCCTTTGATTACATCTCAGTCAATTGAATTTGACTGTTCTATTTTTAATAAAGTTGGGTGATTAATTTGCTAATAATAAGTCTTTTTGCTTGCCTTCGGAAAGTATCCTTCTTTGAGCATGCAAATTTGTCTCCTTCTCTATTTTGACCTCTTGTGAAGCATGCAAAATAACCCTCAGGCAGAACAAAATAATTACAATGATCAGTAATATTTATAAAGTATAAACATCCATTGTGGGGACCACCTTTGCACTTCACCATGGTTTGGCCACCCTTGTGGACTTAGAAAAAATAAGGGTCAACCATTTTGACATTACACATGCCAAACTATAGTCTCTACCACCTTTTAGTTAATATGTGCATGTATACACTAATCGGCTTTTGTATTTGAAAGTGTATAGTTTAAAATTTCACCTTTTCAGTGATCATTGATTGCATAATTTGGTCTAAATTTATATTATTGAGAGCATGCACTATGGTTAGACTTTTAAAGTCATCATGCAATGATTATTTATTTGATTTTATGACGTGGGTCGGCCCCTTCTCCATGATGACTCGCCCCTTCAATATTTGGGTTGAGTTTAGGTTTTTATGAAGACCATCTATGCTTGTCGTTGATGAACTTGCACTATTGATTTTGTGCCCTCTTTGGTTAGGTTTAACCTTCACATTTAATGGGGTAGGTGACATCTAACCCCGATGATTTACATGGATTATTAAGATCGATCTCGTGACGTTGATCTTGTTTAAATTTCCTTCTCCACCATCGATCCTCTCTATGGTTGAGTTTCATTGACTCATCTCTTGAGTTTGCATGCTAAAGGGTAACTCAAACTTGAGGATAATTTCATTTGGATTTAGGATTTCAGGAATAGCCCTGCAAACTTTTTTTGACGCCATTGTTGGATTTTTAACTCAGCTCCTCTAATAATCTCTCTCTCATTCTCAGGTTTTCATGGTCAGCACTTTCTAGTTATTCGAGATTTATCTAGTTTTTGCGAGGTCTTTTGGTTGAAAGGCTCGAGCATCGGTATATTTATTTTTTGTGCGGGTTTTCCTTTTCAAATGACCACCATCGCTTGTTTTTAAGACTCTAATAGTTCATCTTTTCAAAGCCCTATCCATGTATCTTTGTTGTTTCACATACTCTATAAGATTTCTCTCAAGAAGGTAGTTGTGAGTGTTTTCGCCATTGTCGTGGGTTCGAGCCGATGTGATTTCCCGATCAGTATATTAATCATCCGTAGATTTGAAATTTTTATTAAAAAGATATATCTACGTGTTATCTTGCCACGAATTTTTTCTTCAGAGCTTACCGTGCCGTGAAACCTGCATCACCGCTTTCATGAGGTTGTAAGTTTTGATCTCTGAGTGTTGTAATCACTTCGTCATTGCCATTTTGTCCTTCGAGATACTGATGTTTTTATCCTTCTTTACATATTTTATGATCTCTCTGGGTAACATCGGCCTTTTGATTCAAACTTGTTCTCCGTGATCATTTGAGGGTTTGCTCAACTTCGATTTAAACTGGTAAGTACTTGTTTCTCACTCTGATTTTAGTACCCATTAATGGGTTTTTAGATTAGAACCAGGATCTGTACCTTTTCCCTATATACTGCAATTCAAGACTGATTGGTTTAAATGGGAGTGTTAACTTTTGAAATACTTGAATATTTCTTCAAATCAGATGTGCATGCATTTTAATTCGAAGTTTTTCTGTCTAATCTTGTATTCTGATTACTAAATGGGTATTCTTATTTGCTCAAAACTTGCTAGAGAGAATTTTTATTGATATGATTACTCAAAATCCTTCATTCCTTTTGATTCTACTATATGTTCTTGAGGGGTATAATGTTTTCTTAAAAGTTGTGATTCACTTCATATTACCTTAAGTTATGCACTTATCTGATTTTATTTGACCATTAATACCCACCGAGTTTGTGTTTCGAGTAATATTCCAAGATATGTTTACTTGGTACTTGTCTTCATAAGGAATCCCTTTTGGATCTAGACTGTTTATACTTTTTCCCCTTTAAGATTTCTTGTACATTGATATTTATGAGTTCTGAAACTCATATTCCTACATCTCAGACTCGCATATTTTCCAATCTGTGGCTCAAACCTTACAACCTAGATTTGGGTATTTCTCCTCTGATAAGGGTACTAGAAATCATTTTTACTCCATTCTTTTTCTCCATTATTTTTTCCTTGCTAGTTGAGTGACTCAAGTTCTATTTGCTCTTACTCTGCTCCTGCTCCATGCCTAGCTTTGAAGTTAACTAAAATATGCCAAAAAGTTTTCAAATAATTACATACTTATAGCTTTTGGATGTTCGATATTAATTGATGCATCCCTCATTTCTTGTACTTTCTATGAGATTTTGAGAGCCATCACTAGCACTTTCTCCTTTTGTGGTCTAATGACAAATTGTGAACCTCAAGGGAATTGGTTTTTGCAATCTATGTATCATGCTTAAACATGTATTTGATATGTTCATCGAACTGACCCTTTCGAGCTTAAACTGAGCCGAGATGGGTGCATACGCACTCTCCATTGTTGATGTGAACAATAAAATAGATTTTAACTAGTGCCGATCAATGCATTCTTTATTTTCATGTGTGGACCACAACCTATATCAGTAACCCTTCAAGATGGCTTTCTCTTGGGAACCTGACTATATTGAAATATCTTGATAGGGTATGTGCTTCATATGCTAGTAGTAAGGAAAACTCCTTGTATGGTTTCCATTTTCATTAGTTGAATCTTTAATACATTATCTCTTTCATGCTTTCTGAAACTAAATTATGCTATGCATTTTATCAGTACTTGTAAAACTCGTGAATCTCATTATCTTTAGCTATGAAGCTATATCAAAGATTCTTTCGTGACTTCGATACTTGCTTCATTTGAAAAATGTAATTTATAATGGCTGTAATCTATAAGATTACCTTTTGAAACTTCATTTTTTAAGCTATTAAGCTATAATTAATGCTCCAAAGTACTTCAATTTGATGACCGAAAGTGGAGTCCATTTTTTTCTGCATTATATATTGTATTTCCTTTTATTAAAACTCATGTGCATGCTAGAAAATCTGAAATGTTGATTTTACATCGTGAAGCCCTCACAAATGTTTTCCATAATCATTTCTTCCTTTTCATCTCGTAATCATTTCTTTCCAGCTAACTTCACCTTCAAATATGATTTTCTTACCTAGTTTCAAACTGAAAAGTGTTCTTCTATTTTTGGTCTCTTTTCTATAAGTAACTTCTTCCATCTCAAACACTTACCTAAACATGATTTATGTTCTTCCTTCTTTCCAACATGTACTTATGACTAGTCTATTTCTTCTTGGCTATAACCTATGTAATTCTGCATTTAGGAAAACAGCTAGGAAATACTTAGGATTTTTGGCCTCTCTATGTCCATGGCTTTCTTTTCTTTTCTCTCCTTCATTATTTCGAGTGAATAAAGCATGTATGCAGCTTGATCTTCACGTAAAATATACTCCTTTTTTTTGATTGAGATTCATATGCATGAATTAGGACAATCTATGAATATGATTTGATCCCTAAGCTTAGGGAATCGATAGTTATTCTTTTCTTTTTTTTCGTGTACATAGGATTCTACAATGGAAATGAAGAAGGAACAAAAGTTGAAATGTAGATGCTTCAATCGGAGAAAGAAACCCCAAGGCAATGATGGGTTCACTCCTACCCATTACTTTCTTTAATGCATATGTACCTTTATTTCGAGTTGTAATTTACTTTTCATCACATCCCACGGCTTGTGTGGGAAACATTTGAAAGTTCCTTATGAATAAAGCATCAATTTTGTAAATGAGTTGTATTTCAACTTTCTCGTATGGATCAGTATGATGAACTAAACAACTCATGACCTATTTAATTGAATGTCTTAATCATGAAGGAAAGAATTTTATAAAATGAGAATCTATAACATTTAGTAATGAACTCGATTCTTACAATCTGCACTTTTGTATGTTGTCCCAAAACTCAACACTTCACATATTCTACAATACGGTGTTCATCAAGACAAATACACCTATCCTTTAGGGCCCATGTGTTGTTTTGATTAAGGTATCATGAAATTATAGACTATGTGATCTATTACGTTTTGTATGGCACATAGTTACAGTATTTCACTTAATCATTAATTAATTCAGCAATAACCAATAACATCAAAACTTCCTTATCTTAGGTATACTTCACCAATGCCTTTCATTGTAACGAAGAAGTTTTGAGTTGCCCATTTTTACACAAGTGTAAAAATTGTCAACAATTCCGCGATCATGCAGGGTAAAGCTCCTCGCTTGCTTATTACTAGTGCCTTGCTCTTGTCCATCGCACATGGATTCCAAACATGCAACCAAAATCTTCCTTTCCAAAAGGTCCAACCCTTCCCAAACAAACTAAAATCTGAAAAAGATCTGGTAGACTGATCAAGTGCAAGAATGCACTAATTAAATTGAAAAAAATAATGCAATGTTCGTAACTACACTTATCAAGGGAAAACCCTACGCTAACAATCACTATAAGATATTCAATAACATGTTGTTTTAAAAACATACCATTCACATGAATGGTAATTTCCATCTCCATTCATCTTTGAAAACTTTGAAAGCATTGTGTTCTTTGTAAGCTGAAATCATGTAAGGACCACTACATATTGATCAAACTTTGTGTGTCTCCTCGATTTGCATTTCGATCAACATCTCACTTAACATAATATCTCCTTCTATCAAGACTTTGAATTTTGCTTTCTTGATCAAAAGTCTTCTTCATCACTTCCGATTCTTTTCCATATTTGAATGAGCTTGATCTCTTAGGTCTTGTAATTCCATTAACACCGCATAACGAACCTACAATGGTTCATTCTCGCGCTCCATTTGATGAAGTAAATCTAATGCAGTGTAACTCAACTGAAATAGGCATTCTTGCTTCTTTTCAAAGATACAAATTTTTATGGTGAATTTCCAACTAATCTTTTAGAGTCACTCACACCACCAAAGTGTTGAATTCAACATCAAATGCCAAGCTCTTTTTTGATTATCTTTGAGTGTTATTTTGATGATCCTTAATGAGATTCTTTTAGTTCTTTTAGCTAAGTCACTTACTTGTATAATAATTAGATTAAGAACTTAGATACATTCCATGGATGACATCCCAATCATATATTTTTCCACCAAGGAATGCTAAAGCATTATCCGATATGATATTTGTTGAACACCAAATCTACAAACTATACCTTCGTAAAAGGATAGTATCAAGTTTCCTTAAGATCTTTCAAAGCTTATTGCTTACCATCATGTAAAACAATCAGAGTATTTAAGATCCACTTATGTCCTTGTGAAGAAGGTGGTTTTATCATGCCAATAAAAGTCAAGACCCCACCGCATAAAAGGTTGTTCAACTAAAATAGGCTATAAAGGCAACGGCTAAATGTTCGCTCAACAAAGAAAGTATATTTCCTACATTTTCTAATCCATTCAAAGCATATCTCAATATGCTAATAATAATAACCAGCTTTCACAATTTTTAAGGTCAGGTACGTGCTAAGAAGTGACCTCTAGGTGTAGGTCCTTCATGGAATTCTGATAGTAATTTCTAAATTTTATCGTAGTCAACACATCACAACAAGATTCCATTTATATCCCTTTTGAACAACACACTATCAACAAAGAGATAGGGAACAACTTGTAACCTGAAATATCTTCATTTATTTTTGTCCATACCTTCCAGATAGGTGCCATGTTGTAAGTAGTTAACCAAATCAGTCATCCACCTTGATTCATGAATCTCTTTGAAGCAAGTTCGATGTTGATTTTTTTGTTGGACTATGGTGTCATTGTTGATACGTAATTTTAGCATGCTATTTTGAATCTTTGGGGTTCTCAGAGCTTCATTTGTTTTTCCATATCAGCAATTATATGTTCACATAAACCTTTCCCTCAAACTATCTTAGCAACCTGGATATCAACATCATATTCCATAACCTTTGTTATCCAGCCTGCCCTTTTCTCATTCAATTCTTTATTTAACAAGAAATCTTTCACACTTGGGTGAGAAACAAGAACATGAATTTTATTGTTTAAAAGCATGTACTTAAAATTCTTTAGTCTCCTGACTCACCGAAATTACTTGTTTTTCAAGAAATGTGTACCTTTGTTTCATAATCATGCAATCTCACCGCCCAAAGAAAGCAATAAGTCGCTAATATTTTCTCATTGACTTGAGTTAATATAGCTTTGAGATTTTTACTCCAAAGAAGTGCATACATTGTAAATTTTTTATCAAAATTTGAATTTGCAAGAGTAGGAGATTGAGAGATAGCTACTTTGATCGATTCAAATCTTTCAAAGCCTTGGTGCCACTACCACTGACGTTCCTTAGTAAACACTTTTTGGTATGGTTTTTTGTACCATTTAGTAAACATGAATTTTCGCTTTAATTGATTTTCTAAAGGTAATAGCCACAAAATCGTACACATTCATGAAATTCCACAAACTAACGAAATGTTGTGTTTAGAGTGTAGAATACATGTATATTTTTAAAAAAAATTGGCAAAAAATATGGTCTTTTTCTTAATTTTATTCATATGTTGTTTCTTATGTTATTAAAGAGGAATGACTGTCCCCTGGTGGTTTTTTAAAATGAAAACTTATCTTTTCACTATGAAATTTTAGATATATGTTCAAGATTATAATTTTGACGTGCTGTCAAATTTTCATATTTTTTTGACTTATATTTTTTTTTAATTAATTATTTAGTAACTATATTTTAAAATAAATGGCGTCCATATTTCTATGCCAATAACTTTTAATATTTATATCAAAATTAAAAAAAAAATCACAGGTAAGAAGAAGAATTCAACAAATACTAAGTATATTTTTTTCAAATTTTTTTGATATATTCTACTATTTTTCAAATTTGGTTGATTGTGTACTATTAATTGTCCTAAAATACCGTATGTTAGTAAAAATTAAAAATAAATAGCAAAATAGATTTTTAAAAATGAAAATTACATTTTTAGAAAGCCAATAAAAATATGATTTTGTGTCAAAATTTTGTAATTTTACTAGTTCTGCTTTCCTAATTACGTGGCACTCGAGTGTTAGATTTTGGCTCACAATTGTCTCCCAAAAGGATTTGAGCCAAAATGTGCCACTTAGCGCCACGTCATCGCCACTCGTGAGGGTTCACATGAATGTGGGTTCGCTACGAACCCCCATTCACGCGAACCCCTCTCGCACCACCAAAGCACCGCCAAAACGTCTCCTTATAAATTTAATGTTTTACAAGTTATCTATTTAATATTGTTCACTTTTTTATCTTTTAAATTTAGTTTTTACATATTTTTTGTGTTTTAAACTAAGTTTGTTTTTTTTTTTAATTGTTTTTAACCAAAAATATGTAATATTAAATTAGAAAAGTTGTTTTACATATTAAATATAAATTCTATTAAAATTAGAAAAGTTTTTTTAAAGTTATAGAAAACTAAAATTAAAAATAACCTAATTTCTACCGACATTTGTATATAAATAAAGTTGCATGCACATATAGTTTTGTATCGAGTTTACTCTTAGACATTCAAATCTATCACGATTTATGTGCTGCAGTGAAAATTATCAAGTGGATGAATCATGGGAAATGCAAACAATGAGAAACGGAAATATACCGGGAAGAGAATGCAGAGAAGAATGCTAGAAGATCTGCTCATAGGAGGGCACAAAGAGAGACAAGATAAGACACAACAAGTGAAAGACAACGCTGCAAAAATTGGTACATATGTATAGAAACTCTTGATAGATCCTAATTTTTTTTTTTAGTTCTAAGGTTTAAATATGATAATTTATGTTTTTTAGATTGCAAAAGGCAAGGATTTTGATAGATCCCATGTGTATGTTTATGGACATAGATCATGATGCGCAACATTATGCTGAAGTGATAACAAAAGTTATGGAATTACTTCCCAAGAAAAATGTGAAACACTTGGTGAAGATGGATTTACAAAAATTAAAAGAATTTTCCCAACAAGAACCACTATCATGAAAGAAAAACAAAGAAAAAGTGTAGAGATAAAAGATATGGTGAATTTGTTAATTTGGCTACAATAATAGTAAATTTGTTGGTAACATTCTTGAATCATGTTGATATGAGGGAAATATTAGAATTGTTGGGTGTTGATTTTGGATGGAAAATTCAAAACGTGTAGAAGAAGAATTTGTTGGGAATGTTTTTAAAGGAATAAGTTCTTTTGGTACAAAAACTAGGTCTCATGATAATAGTATTTTTCGTAGAGCAATATTAACTTCAGCTGTAAGTGAAGATACAACAAAGAATTGTCATGTTACCGCCTTTACCAAGGCATTGGGTTTATCTAGAAAGATGGTTAGCAGGTATTCAAAGAGGAGGAAGACATTGATGACTCTACTATGGAAGGAAATTGGGCACTACACGTAGTAGAAATCCACGCCTGATAAAATAGAGGATAATATCATGCAGTAGGGTTTCTGATTTTGGACTAAGAGGACTCATCCTTCTCCGAATGTGAGGGATGTTTTAGAACATAGGGATAACTTAATAACTATGATGAACATATAAAACATTGGCTTGAAGTAACTCAACATTAGATGTACATAAAGTTTACGTAAGAAAATCCAGATGTTAAGATCGGATAAGGAATGTTTGAAAATTTGAAGCCTTGTATGTGTGAGTTGATAAAGTCCTTAACACATGTTTTTTTCGCTATCACGTTGAGTTTGATTATCACTATCGTGTACAAAAAAATTATAGATTCAATGTATATATATTTGAGGCGTGCTTTCATTTATATCTATATATTTAAAAAAAATTAAATATTGTTTTTTGAGAAGTGATTTAAAATTAATGTATTTCAAAATATATATTTTTTTCAAGTGTATAGAAAGTTATGAGAAGAAATTGCCCACCTACATGTGTCAAAGAATTCATAACTTCAATTCTTCGCACGTATCCAATGATCATGTCGATGATCATATGACTCAGATCAAAGGTGTCTCATGTGACAAGTGTGGGGACTTAAAATTATTGCCAAAAATAAATGAAGATTTGGACATAGTTAACCTCGGTTTCTTTGTAAGAGGTGATATATCTATATATATATATATTTATGTTTTCAAATTTGATGTTAGATTTTATTTTGATTTTTATTTTATCGAAAAATGAATACATGACAATTTGTCCATGTTATGAATTGATTTTAGAGGTTCAAATACATAAAATATTCAACAAGGCTTGGAAAAGATGCAACTGTGTTAGATTTGGTAGAAGAGGAAATCCCCATCGCTACATTCATGCAAAGTTTCTCAAGTTTAATTAGTCTCAGACATCAAACATTCTCACTATTCAAAGTGGCAAAGTACACAATTCAAGACTAATAGGACACATTCCCTATTGATCCATATTTTTTGTTGTTATTTTGCTAAGAATTACTCATTTTCTCATCAAAAAGAAATTCAAACACAAGATATCATAATGACCAGTTACTATCATGGTTCAAGTATTTTATAGGCATGCACAATTGGATTTGATGGGGTCGAAAGTACATATGTGAAGCGAAAGATCAAGAAGGAGTATCACATCTATAAAGTAATGACAAGGAACATGACACCCACTTTGTGCAACATTATTTTGGTTTGTTCTTTCAATATCATCATCAGCCGAGGAATACAAATAGATCAACATTTTGTTTGGTCGATGGTCAGCACAACACAATTCAAATCCTTCGCTCTTTCTTTTTCGCACTCAACACATTATCATCGCCATCACAAAATTCCTCATTTATGGAGTTGTTTTGAGAGTGGTCATGGGAAGGGAGAACAAGATGGTGTGGGTGCATGCATCAAATGTGCTCTAAAGAAACAAATATTTGATTATGAGGGAGATCGATTGATTGATGCCCACACCATTGTTGAATGGTGTAAGAAACATTTTACAAGTTTAGGTTTCAACCTCATAGATTCAACATCACATGCTTTAATCACATAGGCTTCAACCCCACATAGAGTGTTTTGGGAGATAACAGGTACATGCACATTTAAAACATAGATATGTAGATCTTGATGTGATTTATTAAGAACTACAAGTTACTAACTTTAATTTTTTTTTATTTTGATTTTTGTTGTTTGTTTTAAACTTTATCGATCTTTTTCGAGCATGATTAAATGAAGGTATTGATCAAGGACAAAGTATGATGTGAAAGGATTCCCAATTCTAGGTCTTTGCACTCTTTGATGATAATGGATAGTAATAACCTCGGACAATCTGACAAGAGATTATTCTTGTTTTTGTTATGAATGCATGAACAAATCATATTCAAAGTGCAATAGTCCAAAACATGGGTATGTAGGTGAGTGAAAGAAAGTTCCTTTAGTTGTGGATGACACATATGGATCAGATCATGATGATAGTTTTGAAGATGTGCCATTAATTTCAACCGATTATGACCACATATCTCGACCGTTAAACAAGGTATGTTTTATTTGAAAGGATCAAGTATAATTTGATGATTAAATATATATATGTATATAATTTATACTATACATTCGATCATTAAATGTTTCTTTGCATTTTTTTTTGTAGGAGATGTATTTGCAGCATTATCAGTCAAGAAGCCAATATTGAGAAAGTGGAGTACTACTTGTTGTGTTGCACAAGAGAGAGAAAAGCTAACATGTGAAATAACAAGTGAAGTGACAACATTTTTTACTCGCCTCGCCAGAGTGCAGGGAACATACTTACAACAAGTGAAAGCCATCGAAAGTGGGATTCACTTTGTTGATTATGAACTAGACAAGAAGGTATATCATTACACCCATCACATAATTGCTGTGGTTACAATTGCAAAGTGAAGACTACAAATAGTAAACGCAAAAATGGAGACTAGATGTAGAAGACCATGAAAACTTTTACAAGTAATTGAACAATGAGCAGACCCACTTGGTATTATATAGAAGGAAATGGAATAAATTACTAAACCTTGTTGGTAATAAACTATTAAGCTAGATAGCATTGTATTTTCTACTCAAGGGACTATGGAGACCACTATACAATAAAGTTGTTTAATACTTGTGATTTTTACTTGTCATGAGATGGTTTATGGTTTACAAGTATTGTGATATGGTTGTTACATGGTAGTATGTATGGTATAAACATGATTTATGATGTGGATGTATGCTGCATTATTATTTTTAATGTGGTAATTGTAGTTGGGAATTCAGATGTACATAGTTTTTTATATATGTTATTTGTTTAGTTGTGAACCAAAAAGGTCAGATATGGAGTACCCTTATAATTGTAAAAGTTTATCATATTTCAAAATTCTTTGGAATTGTGTTGATTCATTAAGGATTCATTATGTCATAGAGAATGAGATAGAGGGAAATAGATTGTAGAATATGTAATGGAACATAGATTGTGAGTAACTAGAAATACAAAGAGAGAAACATCTTATAATCATGTAGGGGGAATGTATCCTAAAAAAAATCCTAAACAAGGAAGTTACCATTTTTATGGTATATATGTAGAGCATGCTAACATGTGGGAGACATGGTTAAATAATACAAGAAATGTGAAACATGATAGTATTAGTCTTTCTGGGTATAGTTGATTAAGAAAGGGGAAATAAAATCTCTTAACTCCCTTATTTTCTCTCAAATGCCTTACAATATTTATAGTTAGAAAAATTTAGCTATAAAATATTGACTATAAATAATAATGGTTAGAATTTATTTCATCTACCAAGCCGAGTGATCATTGAAATTCCTCTATATGGACATGGTGCTAATAGTTAGACAAAAATATTCATACCATGTGATGTGGAACTAGGAAGATGTCACTTTGAAATATGCATAGAAACCGAGAGTCTCCACATGGATTTTGGTTCACATGTCTAGAAAATGTGTGGCATGTTTCAAGGTGTTTTGGAAGCACATAAGAGTGGTATGATTATGTGTGCTTAGCATGAGGTATTTTGGAGGAGTTAAGTGCTTCACATTTTTACAATGGTGCATCTTGGCACTAAAGAATAACAATGGTGAACAACGCTTTTTTTTCATAAGGGCGCAATATGTCAATGATGGTGTGAGGCTTTAAAGGCTATGGGTAGAACAAATTGATTTTCTAGTTTTATGATAAAACAAAAGAAAGTCCATAAAATTTTCAAGTGTAATTTTGCATGATGAGATTACAAGAAGGCGTACTTTTGACCAAGAGACATTCTTTGTATGGACTAAGGATGTGTGAGTGTTGAAAAGAAAGTGGATGAATGTATAGTATAGGTTATAGATGTAATGATCAGAGATTAACGGTGTTTTTAAAATATATGAGAACTATCGATTAGTATGCACAAGATTGCAAACAAGTAGTGAAGATTATTTGAGAATGATTTCAAATTTTACCCATCTTATTTCATAAGAATGTATATTATTAGCAATGCCTACTATGTTGGTCAAGTTCATAAATATATTTCATCTTAGGTATAAAATTTGAGGCATGACACCTTTTATTTGTAAGAAGAGTTACAAGAAACATAGAGTTAGCTACCTTAGAAAGAGAGGAGGAGAAAGAGAGAATGTAATTAATATGGAAGGTTTTGATACAAGGATCAGTTACTAACAAAATTTAAATGGAACTTTCTATGAGAAAATGGACGAATTTCTCTTTTCTAAGTTTCTAAGAAAAAAATCCTTCCAATTGCAAAGATATTATATGATTTGGAATATATTTTAATGTAAAATGCAATTCATGATGTTGTATTATTTGTTTACAAGACTCTAAGTGGTTTACATGACCTATATGACATTTTATTCCTACATAAACAAAAATATATGTGGATTTATTCATAATCAGCATGTGTCCAAAATGGGTGTGAGATGACTTTAAAATAGAAAGGATGTGTAAAAATGATCTATTACAATCTATGGTCATTATGAGTCTTATTTCAAGTTGTTAATCAATGATCTATTGAACTTAAACTTTCATCATATATGATTCAAATAGTAACATAAGCCATTATACCATGGAATGTTTAATTTAACATAAAGTATTACTAAATTTGGTCTAAGCATTGAAAATAATTCAATATAGAATTTTAACGAAGTTTACAATGTTATATCACAAAAAGAAGTGTATTTAATATCTTATCTATCATTATATACCTATTATGATATCATCAAGAGACAAAATGAAAGATAAGGGGGTGTCTTATATTCACATCCATAATTGTAAATACACGTGTCTAAGACATATATCAAAATATAATAATAATGTCTAGAATGAGCATGAACATATATACATGTCTAAAATATCTAAAAGTATGTCTAAAATGTCTGAAATTTATAAAATATCACCAAGTATCCTCCGTGCACTAAGGCAAGTGTCGACCCCCACTACGCCTCCGTCGCACCCGCATGTTGAAAAAGGACTATACACATCATAAACTATATATAAGATGTACCATATATTAAAATTTATACGAAAAATTCTACAACAATTTCTTGATTAATTCAATACATCATCTAATGATATGTACAATTGATTACCTCAAAGATTCATCCCCGGGTGGATGTCGGGAGTATCTACGCTATGTGTAGATCTCTGTCCCGTAGATCCCTGTGAAACAAAATAAATAAAATGTAAGAAGTTGATAAATAAGTTTTTTGAATCTTGATTAATTCAATACATCATATAACAGATATGTACAATTGATTACCTCAGTATCTGTCCCTAGGCGGATGTTGGGAGTATCTACACTATGTGTAGATCTTTGTCCCGTAGATCCCTGTGAAACAAAATAAATAAAATGTAAGAAGTTGATAAATAATTTTTTTGAATAAAGTTAATTAATTTCTAACATTTCAATTTAGATTAAATATTAATTCTATTAAAACACATGTATTTATACCTGGGAAATGCATCTCCAAATGTATGGGATTGTCATCCACGACCTCAACACCAAAGAAATATGCCGCTGGCTAACTAAGCTACTTGACTCGCACCCTAACATCAAGATCTATGTTGTGCTCACCAAGAGCCAGTGTATGTGACATGGGTAGATGGTGTGGGCTATGAAGCTCCACACACTGGAGCAAAAGCCTAAACACACAATTACATGTTTAATTTTAATATTAATAAATTATAAAGTAATGATGAAATAAAATAAATTTTAATTATATTAAGGTTTAATTTTCACACACCGAACATAAATGTGTTGAACATCAGGTGTGATGATCCCAACAACAGAAGTCTATCTCAGAAGAAGAACAAGAGTACCCCGACTAGAAGATACACTCCCACTCGCTTCTATAAAATCTAAAACCCCTGATAGTGGAATGCTTTTATGCAATACCAAGCAAACACCTCATATGCACGTAACAAGTCAGCAGCCATGATGTGTCCTAGCCAACGTGCTTTTCGAGCAGATCTCTAACTAGCTCAAAGTCATCTCTGGGAAATTAAAGATGCACGAGCGTATACTCACCGCGGCATCACAGATGCTACTAGAACCTCCACCGCTAGTATCGCGTCCTCTCAAGGTAAATCTGACCTACATGGTTAAGAGATCAATTGGTCTCGTGAGCAATGCCAACAAGACACTCGAGCAAGTAACATCATGTTCACCATAATGACAAAGTCATGCGACATCCTAAAAGCTTGATAAGAATGGTTTTGGCCTTGGCACAAGCCGATGCATGTCAACAATCGCAGGAGATCCCTCCTTTCTATATGCCTCGCCATGGCTAATACGGCCATGCCCCTACTCGAAATAACTAGGGATGTCTAAATAGTTCACCTTTAGGTTTAAGCTAACCTAAGATGTAGCATCATTATGAAGTATAACGGTAATTTTTCATTATTCGAAATTGACCTTAAGAGGCCACAAATCTAGGATAAATCAAAGGGGCACATGAACATTTGTTTACATAATATTCCTTATTTTCCGTCCTGTCTACATAAAAACTCCAACAAGACCTCTTAACGACTTCCTTATCAAAAATTTGTGATGTAATCTCATTATAACCTACATCTCCTAAGACACTTGATTTTAATGAATCCATAAATTTTTTTATTGATTCGTAATCAAATGGATTATATGTTTTCAAACTTGTCTCTATTCTACGAAGATCAACCAATAGTTTTTCGCAATGGGCTTTATACTGTCCAACTATACTTGGATTTTCAAGAATAGATTGCAATTTTGCAATCTCTAAATCAGTCCTCTCAAACAAATTAGAGTTCCGTAATAGCTCATGACTATAAAAAAATGAAAGTAAAATTCTAATTAATAGTACTTTTAATTTAAAAAAATTCCTAAGATATTCTCCTATATTAATGAAAACATAAATATGAAATTTTCAAGCTTCAATGCAACTAATATAGAAAATAAATTACAAAATCAAATAAATTACATAAATTACAAAATTTCCCATCTAATCAAATGCAAGAAACATATTGCACATATCGTTGAGTTCCTACACAACATCACACAATAAATTTTGGTGCACGTAATTAGGAAACTACATAATAACCTAAAGGCTATGATATCATATATCAACTTAGGAATACCTAGACCAAAATTTTCATGTAGGATTAGATTCAATGAGCTAAATTGTATACAAGAATATTCTCTATAAACTTACGAGCCAAAGATATGAAAAAGAACCAGAAATCCATGTTTGGAACGAAGTCAGCCAAAGCTAGGAGTTACGAGCCTAAATGAAGAGGAAAGAAGGGACAAAGGCAAAAAGTTCAAATTATTTGCTGACAATTTTGAAGCTAAATTTGGACAGCACTTGCAGGAGAGCCTAGAAACAAAAAGATTCAGCATTGGATCGAGAACATAACAGAGAAAGGCAAATCACTTAGAATTGGAAGCAAGACAAAAGGGTTCGTGGGAAGGGTGCCTCTAAGAGAAGTCTATTGACCTGGAAGAGTTGTACTTGAATCCCACTATCACAAGAGATAGAAGTCATGTTTACCAGGCCAACAACTGGTTATGGGTACAACATAGATTAGCATAGATCTATACTACAAATTATATAGAATTGTTTACCACATTGTTTTCTCAGGCTCGTCTAAATGTTCTAAATTTTTAGGGTTAAATAGAATGAATCTAAATATTTCATTCATGAAGTAGAAACATCAATTGACTAAGCAACAAATCAAAAGTTATTCAGAATTTTTGACATCGGCCAAACAAGCCCAAAGGCTAAAAGGATAATTACATTGAACAAAGTTAATAATGAAAGTAGTTATCAGAAGGCCAAATTCTGCATGTACTTAACAATTATCAGTAATTATTGGTTGTAGATAGTAATAAGACAAACTCTCATTCTGTAATATAATCAAGTACACACCCTCCTATTTACAGTATTGTATATTTTGTGCACTTTAGTGAATAACAGGATGAGTCTAATTCAATACAGCAGAACTTGGATATAAATCAAAATTTGAGAATTTCTCAACGACAGAGCCAAAATGTATTTCTCAAACAACCAACAAAACCACTCTTAAAATGCAATTATGAAGTCCAAGTGACCTGGATATACAACAGGTAAATATCCTCTCTACCCTTGAAGGGAAGAAAGCGAGAAGGGTCATGCAAGCAGTACTTGAATAGAGGAAGCCAATCAATAGAAATGTTGACAGATTGAAGAAGCGAACATTTGTCTCAGAATACAAACAACATCGAGATCTAGTGGAGCCCAATCAGGCATTCCCATCTAAAGAACAAAGTGCCAAGTAACTTGGAAGTCTTCAATACATTTTAAGTGTTAGTTCAATACATCTGCTTTCATCTTTGGCTTCAGATGGTTCTCAAAAATACTCTAGAGTGTATTGCATGTGTGCTTTCTTTAAAACAAATCAAAGATGCTATGTTTTCAAAATTTTGAATAATGTCAAAGTTCTCTGTAAAAACCATAGAAACAATCACCTGCATCCGTAACAATATTTGTACCTTAAATGAAAGCATTCTTATTTAGATACTTGGATGGTTAAAAATCCAGCATAGACCAGCATGTAGTCTAATTTTGGATTCTATAAAATTCTAAGCAGCCCTATAGTTTATCTACAATAACTACAATAGTGTTAACATCATTGATGTGGTGCTCTCCTACATGTAGTCTAATTTCAGATTATATAAAATTCTAAGTTTGGAATACATTTAGATGATCTTAAAGTCAAAGCAATGTTTCTAGAAGAGAATGTAAGTTTATGTGGGCATAAACCATCACAAAGCCTCACACTGAGTGGGATTCACCTTTCCTAGAACACAATTTTTGTGTATATGATACGACTTAGCAACCTAATCAAATATAACACCAATCCAATTTTAAACAACAAAACACATCGGTAAAAGACATGTCTAATGCAACTATATCTCCACATGTACAAGTTGACCACTTATGCATGCTAGAAATTGTATTAATAGGACAGAATATGAAATCAAGCACAAAGCCAAAAACAAATATCTTCACACTAACAGTATTCACACTTTTACTTGAGCATAGCCTTCTATCATCTGAATTTAATAGCCAGATATTAATTTGATTCACTCTTAAAATGCAATTATGAACAGCTGGTTATGGGTACAACACATAAAAGTTGAATGAACAACAATATCATGTCAATGAAATATGCAATAACATGGCTTAACATATGAATATCTACAAAGAACAGAATTTGTGCTTAAATATTTGATGCCAATCGATGAAAACTAAGAGTGATGATTCTAGATGAAGAGGCAACCAATAATTGGACTCCTTCAAAATCACACGCTGCCAAGAATACCAAGAAACAAATTGTACCTTGCCTAACCCTCGCCTTGTTTTTCTATCTATTACTTAAAGTCACATTTTGTGGTGCCATTAGGGAGAACTGGGATCAATAATATGAGACAATAATATTATTGGTAGTCTCAATCAAGTTCAGTAACTGTAAGCATCTTTGAAATATATCTCGCTAATACGTAACATATCTACCAACTCACTCTTACTCAGTTAGAATGTAATTACATCTCTCAAAACCATATTAATATTTTTAATAATGTTCTCAAATAGAAGTTTGAATCAGTAAATCCAAGCATTGATAAACATTTCAAAAATACCTCATCGAGCCTATAATTGATTTAATATCGTAAATGGATAACCATGTGGGCTTAATCAATTCAAGGCCACATCTTGGAATGACTATGCTTGGTAGATAAGTAGATAGTCTAATTCAAAGGTCATTAAGTTCTCTTAGATGTTTAAAGAGAACATAAGGCCACTGATCGCGGCTGATTGGAAAAATTGTGTGACCGGAGAATGGACTGCTCGAAAACCGGTGACGTATCTCAAAGAAGACTCATAAAAACGCTTTCAACAATGATTAGATTCTCTCAAGATAATGCAAAAATAGAAGTTTTTTCAATGGAAAGAAGCTACCGGATAACTTGCATGGTTTCCACACATAGAAATTAACATTGTTTCTTCAAGATAGTCACCAGTTATTTATTAAAAAATAAGTATGAGGTCATGAAGCATACTTTAACGTAAGAATAGGAAATCTCATCATAGGGTTTTCCTCATTCAACCTTCCTTTTCTTGTTCAGTCATTCTGTACTCTCAGCTACTGAGATATGAAAAGGTTCATAATGGCCTAAAACTCTTAAAGTTGAAATCCTCGGATCTTTATCAATCTTTGATCTAAATGGCATCCTCTCAACCTATTTACTCAGAAGTATCACTATGTCAAGTTCAAACATTATAAAAGCGGTAAAGTTCACCTTGGAACATGGGGGAAATTGGAAATTAAAAGGAGTACCGAAAATGGAAGATAAGTTTTGCTCACCCAAGAATAGTCCAAGTCACCAACCGCACTTAGAAATTAAAACATCAGTCATAAAGTGTCTCAAAAGTTTATGTGGTCACACACATGCTTTAACAACATGGAATTGCAATCCCTTAGTAAATTCAAGTGAAATGTTACTGTAGATCCAATCATACACTCCCATGTTCTCCATAAATGATCTTTGAGATTGCAAGACAAAATAAAAACTATGATAACTACTCTACACAAATCAATTGAAAAGGAAGACTCAATGACCTTGCTCGTGACAATTTAATAGTCAATGGTTTGTTCTCATTCTATCCCTCCCAGATTTAGGTTTACCTAAATCAAGATTCACACATATCCGCATGTAGTTTATACCTAAAATTCTTTGTGAAATCAAAGGCTTTTACAACATGGAGAATAGAACATACCTATGCAGCAGGACATCATAGTTGTTTTTCTCACACTTAGACCACAAGAGACTGAATTTTAGCTTTTGTTGAAATGACCGTTGGCTCACACATCCAATCACCTCCTTCAAGACATATATCCTATCATAGCCCAAAGCTCACTGTCACTATCATTGTCATTAATCAAGTGTGTCACTAATGGGGGAAAATATGTCTCTGCTTGTTCATCCAATGCATTAGTCAGAAATTTCTTAACAATTAAAAATGTACATGTAATATTTACACCATAGCTTCTCAAACACGAGTTTTCTCATAGCTACAGTAGATGTTGTCAAAAGAATCAAATGATAAATTTTATCAATAATACAAAATTCCTCATTTTTTAGCTTAACAAATGAAGGTAAAATTTATAGCACAAATTATCGACACCTTACGTGAGGTTTGCAACTAAAAAATCTATATGTTACTATAAATGCTCATCACCAAGAGGATGATCAAGGAAAACTTTAAAATAATTTGCTACATTACTTTCAAAAGTCAAGCTTAACTAACAACCATCAATATGCAACTTTAGTGATTAAATTAGAGAAATATGGAACTATGAGGTTCCACCCAAGAATTGCCTTTATAAGTGAAAATGCAGTTGTATTTAAACTACTCTCCAAATCAATAAATATTTAGAAATGTAGAAGCATCTTTAATTGATCACCGATATGATGGTATTTGCATGTCTCGGGAAATAATAAGTAAATTGATGGAAGAATGGATCAAAGGGTTATCAATCTTCCCGATCTTTGAATTTTGAATCATATCAAAATCCAAGGTAATATTCCCACAAAAATAACAATGGATCGCGTAGTGAAATCTCAACGGATAATCCAAACATTTCATAGAATATTATATAACTCCGTACTTATAATTCACATAGAGTTGCTTGGAGTTCCAACAAAGAATCTAACATGGATATTTATTATTATGTGGTGACCTTTGTTTCTAAGAAACACCCTCGTATCCACCTTGACATGTTTCGTACGAAATGGGTACGAAACACCTTAAAATGTCCCAAAAACGTCTGGGAAGTTTCTGGAAACGTCCAGGATGTTTCCGGCATTTTCAGGAAGTTTTCGACATTTCCAAGAAGTTTTTCAAGACGTTTCGCATCTTACATATTATAAGAAGGATTTTATTCTAGTTTATTGTTGTGTCACTCCACTTAATCTTTTCAAATATAGCCTATATTTCGCTCAGAATTTTTCTAAACCTGTGTTTAAGTTACAGTGTGTGCTCACCAGAGAGTCTTATAACATTAAAACTATACTAACAAGGAGGCACATTAAAAATCCTAAAGATAGTTTGGGTCAGAATAGTAATCCAAAGAAAGTAGGAAGAATCTAGTAGAAACCAAGAAATGCCAAGCTAGAAAGCAAGTTTTGACTCAGTGTATTACTGCTCCTTTGAAAATGGGCATTTCCACATTTCGAACCCATTTCCGTTTCCTGGCAACATAGGTGGTGACCATTCCTATCTACTTTTAGTTATTTCAGATGGTTTTCAAGCTACCTTAGCAGGTATGCCTGTACAGGCCACTTTATCTGCAAGTTCGTAGTTGTACCTAAGCCCCTCAAAAAAATGTCATACCTACATACCATATCTGCTACCTAGTTTTCAAGAAGTCTCAGTGTGAAAACTATAATTATATACCTATTGGATCCATCTGTATTATCATCAACTTGAACCTTCATTCAATTTTTATAAGAGACAGATGATCTTAAGGATTCTAGCCCTTAGTATTAAAATCAGTCTTCCTACCAATCTTTTCTCCATCCAAACCATCCTCAAACAAACCTTAAACAAAAACAATCAAATCTTGTGGACCTAAAGATCTTAGACTGAAGACCAGAAGATAAATAGCATGACACAACTTCAACTTCAATTTTTTGTTTTGGATCATGAATTCTTTGAAGATTGTGCCAAACAGATCTACGCAATGCATCATCATGTCTATGGAATGTAATATTTTGAGCAATCAGTTGCAAACTCTCATAAGAGTTGTTATTCTTTGTCTCTTTCATATTGGAAGCAATTTGCTGATTTCATTCTATTCTTAAGAAAAGTTTCAACAAACTTACTACAGCAAGGTTGACTGAAAGATTTACCGGATCTGAGTTAGAATTTATGATATTATTCATCTCAGGAAGCACACACTTTATGGACATCCTTTTATTCCAGGGAATCAACAATTTTTTTATCACAACTCTTGCTTGAATCCATCTCTCCTCCATCCCTTACTATTTCTTCGTGCTCTGTTTGAAGGTCATGCTCTTCTAATTCTCACTAAGAGATGAATTTCAATCAACAAAGAAAAAATTGTCCAATAAAGAGTGAATTAGCCGTTTAAGGATTTTGTTAGTGTCATGCTTGGAAATCATGTATCGGAAGGATCTCATCAACAGGCTGAAGTAAGCCTCCCATCTTATCCACCCAGAAGTACTAGAAATTGTTTCTATGCAAGAACTAACTAATGACATGCCCCTTCCTGTCACCTCTGGCTCCAAACAACAAACTAAAAAAGGGTGGCACAAGTATTTGCTTGAGAGCTTCCTGCAATGTTTTTGATATATTCATCAGCAAAGGCAATGACATGTTGCAAGAATAATAATAATAAAAAGATGTGGTAAAGAATGGAAAATTGTAACATTAATATCTCTCTTACACAGGACTCAAGAGTCATCCTAAAGAAAGCACTTCACCTCAGATAGATTTCCAGCATCCACTGTTGAATATTTATACTAATAATCAACAGTTAAACAGTTGGGAACTGTCTCTAACTATATGAAAACTGAAAATTGTTTGTAACCACCTCTTCATAAAAAAATTCCCTGTCACGTCCATTCTGGAAGTGTGCAGTTTTCTCTTCTTATTTCTTTCTTAGTTTTCTTCTGCTAACTTTGGTATCAGAGCCCGAGGAAGCCCTTGAAGGGTACGGGGAGTGAAATAGTTTGAGGAAGCCCTGATAGGGCACAAACTAAACTTTGTATTCACGTTTACAATTGTGTAAGGAAGAAAATTATTATCAAATGGGTTTATTCGAGAAAGTGCGTAACTAACGAATGTGAAATATTGCATCAACGATTTATATACAAGGTCACCATTATAAGTAGCCATGTTGAAGATGGTGAAGAGAAGAAATAAAGCTAGGTGAAAGGTTTTCATATTTCCATTCAAGACGAGTTTGGATTATAAGTTTGCATTTGATAGATGAAGCTTATCAATGGGCTTTGAAGGTGAAAGAAAAGTGAACTAGAAGTTAATGTAACAACATCAAAGAAGAGGAAGATTCTTCTGAAGGAGAGGACAAACTAATGTTGGTAGAGAAAAACATATCCATCACGAAGAAGCCAACAGCTTCTCGATCGAGAATACCGCACTTAGGGGTAGGGTATATTCTTATAGAGGAAGATGATACTTTTGATGAAGAAGAGGTAGAGGATTTATGGGTATGTGCATTGATATTACCCGAGTTGTTGAGAAAAGTGTTGCACAAGCAAATTACATAGAAGGAACTAAAGTAAAGGGGTAGCTCATATCTGCAGGTGAGTTATTTCATTAAGGTTGCCTTAATTTTTCTACCAATTTATAGTGGTCCATAGTATACAGAAAGGCTACACCTTGTCAGAATTGATGCATTGCATATCGTGAACAAAGTACATAAAGTTGAACATACCAACTTGTTTAAGTCTGGACAAGAAAACCAAAGTGCAGTTGCGTTATTGGATTTTAGCCTAGTGAACTTTTTGAGACAAAGATGGTATCTAGTTAGAGATTTCTACATGAGATCTATAGAATCTAGAATGAAATTACAACTCATTTGTAATAAATCCAACAGGAATCTCAGATCCCAAGGCTGCATCTCTTGGACTGGCTGGAGTAGAGGTAGTTGTTGATTCCTAAACTTGAATCATGTCTGCTAATTGCCTAATAAATGGTTTGTAAATACACTGTCATTATTTTCAATACAGCTAGTAGTCTTGATCTCATGTCATGATGTTATATAGGTTCTGATGACTGGATTCATTGCATGGCTAATGGACAAAGCTGGTAGACGTCTTCTCCTCATGGTAAGTAAATAAGCTAGTTCTATGGATACTCAACTACCACATTGGAAGATCACAATGGAATCAATTCAAGCCTTATAAGAGAATTACATGTTATTACTTTCATTTGATAGATCTCATCTCGGCAGGAATAGCTACAAGTCTTTTTCTCATAGGGCTTGCATTCTACTTAAAGGTATTCCTCTCAACATCTACGTAAACTTATTTTAGTAGGTGCATGATATGCACATAAATTACTCGCCCATTTGTTTTGGATGGACAGGATAAAAACTAGGTTCTTATCAAGCTAAGTATCTAAGTGTGTTGTCATTGCTTCATGGAATCTTGTAGAACTATATGACAAAAGATTCTCATTTTTCTAGTATTTTGGCTTTAATTGGTTTATTGGTAAGCTCGGGATCCAAGTTGCCTACCAAGTTTTATGCTTTCACTACAATTTTTCACTTCTGTCATAGTGACACTTATTGATCATTCAACCGAATGGTTATCTTTCACAACAGACTTACATTATCTCCTACTCTCTGGGAATGGGGGCCATCCCATGGATTATTATGTCTGAGGTAATGTGACTTCTCCAACTTCATTTGCGAAAGATTTGGAAAGGATTGGGGACTGTGGGGGTAATTTTTTGTAGTTTTTGAGGAAAAAAACCATGGGCTAGTGGTAAAGTGGGGGTATTTTCCAATCAGTGAGCATGACTTCTTTTTCACAAGGAATCACACTACGTGGAATCTAATGGCTTTGGTGTACCTGGTAACTTAAAAGATTGAGCTTCTGTAATATTGTGAAACTTTGATCTTAATATCATGTTGACTACCTAGGTCCAATTTCCCTCCATATTAGACATATAATCATGAGAAATGCCCTTCATTTTGATGTGATTTGTGGTCTTATATACCCTCAATGATTAAATACCTACTCTACTATACTCTACTGTAGATACTTCCTATTAATGTCAAGGGCATTGCTAGTAGTCTAGAAAATTTGGCCGGATGGATTTCATTGGTGTATAGCTTTCAAGCTTTCTCCCCAGTAATGTATGTGACAATGACAATGAATTTACTCTTAGAGTGGAGCATCTATTCAAGCTGACCCATTTGGGGAACCCTTGGCCTATTTCAAAGAAGATACATTGACACGGGGGTCTTCTATCAAGTTCAAGCGTGTCAGAGCCTGCTGGAAAACATTGAATAATAGCAAAATTTTTAATGTAAGCCATTGTTCTTTACATTGTTTGATACCTGAAAATATTCAACAATTGGCATGTATGCATTACCTAAAAATATTGATTGTTTCTATGTCTATATCGAAATGTATTAAAAAAATTATTGATCCCTTTGGTGCAAGAATGATGATCTAGAACTTGGTATCGAATTTGAAATTTCATTCTCCTTGAAATCTAACTATTGAAACTCTATCGAGATCTTTTGAATCAAGAGAATGGTAAACATCTTTATTTTTATTTATTCATCACATCACACAATTAAACATTGTAAAGAACAACTATGCATTACGAGAAACCATAGTAAGTCAAACCGTACTGTGAGCCACATCTCCTACTGACTATATTTAAATGTCATCTCATCTCAATGATCTCATATCATATTTTATAGGCATTGTATCTAAATCTTCCTTTATGTGACTTTTGTCGCTTACATCATTCCTCGAGAATTTTACCGATAGAGACTCCGCTAGGCTTAAGGTCCCCTCCAACTTCTTAGTCACTTCTTGAAAAACATCTTAGAACAATTTGTAGCATTATGTGCAATTCTCTGATGATATTTAAATGAATGTATGTGTTAATAATATAATTAGATCCAGCTTCCATTCATTGCAACAACAATTAATATCCATTGCACTGTGAGCATGGCACCATATTCAGAAGCAAGAATCTTGATTATTTTTGTCCTATCCCTGACCAGGATAGTCTAGCACAATCTACTCGTCTCATTCCTCTTAGTTCAATATCTATAGAAGAAGCATTTAAATTTATGTATCAATCACATTAACCGTTTTACATCTCTACACTAATGTGTGATGCATTAATTAAATATGAAATCATGTTTATTTTATGTTTTTCTGCATCTAAATTTTAATTTTATTTTTTCTGATGTTGCTTTGGTAGTTCACTGTTGCTTGTAGCCCCCATGTTTTTGACAAGAAGCCTCAACGTTTTCAATTCATTTCAGGTGGTCTATTTGTGCTCATCGAGACAAGATTTTCCTACAAAAAGTACACATTCAAGCCTATTTCTGGAACATACCTTAAACGTAGTGCTCTGCACACCATCAGTATCAGAGACCCTTACTCAGACAAAAGTATCCGAGTAGGTAGGAGGATTTTATAGCACATTCAGCAAGTTCACTAGATGCTTCCATGCCAACAACATAAATAAAATGAGTAGCATTAGCAACCTCTCATGACTTACTGATTGGTGAGAAGGTCTAGCTCTACGTCTAGATTAAGTAGCCTGATATGTTTCGGATGGGTACAAATACGAAGAATTCACTACGTGGATACCACAATTTTTAATTATCCACACTTCAAAACAATGACTTAAATCCCCCCACAAATGCAAATGAATCATTTCTCTGGGTCCTCCTCATGTTATCAAAAAGAATAATCACAATCAACTCTCAAAGTAAGCTTTGCAATCACACTATACAAGTCTTCATGAAGATACATAGACTGAGACAAACTCCACAGTATTGGATCAATGACTAAAAGGAAAAAATAGAGTACATTACAAATATATCCATTTTTAATACAAGCAGAAATTACAATCTTCAGAGCACCATTATTCTACAGAAGGTATATTTTAAATTTAATATATCATTAGAGCAAAAATTACAGTCTTCAAAGCACCATTATTCTATAGAAGGTATATTTTAAATTTAATAAAACATTACACCAGCAAATCAAACGAGCTAGGGTTCTTCAAATGAGCTAGGGTTTTGCTAAGATTTTAAATGGGGTTTTACCAAAAAATTGAGCCAGGGTTTTGTAAAAAATGGTATTTTAATGGCTACGATTTTGCTAAAAAATGGGTTTCAATTTTTTTCGCCCACTGTAATATCGAAATGGCTAACATACCTGGGCTCGTCGTTGTTGGGCATCATTGCTAGGCTTTGTTCTTTGGTGGGCTCACCGTGTCATGTGGCGGGCTCAAGTGTGTGGTGGGCTCTCGGTGTTTGGTCGATCGTGGGCACAAACTTCGCATGAAGGAGGTGGTGCGGAGGAAAATGACTTCCTCTCGCAGGCCTCTAGTATATAAATAGGGGTTTCATGCGCGAACAACCTTCGTGGTGAAAGGGGTTTACACTCTAACAACCGGTTCATGTGAACCTAATCAAATGCAACACGCGGCAAGATAATGGCCTACATGTCTCTTCACCCAAAACATGTTTGTGCGAATGGGGTGTTCACACAAACCCACCTTGGATACCGCCCATTTACCATCCCTACTCACATTTTCGGGACAACAAGTGGGACACAACACCATGCATTGACCCATTGTAAAATCTTTATCAAAATTTGTATTTGCAAGAGTAGGAGCTTGAGAGATAGCTGCTTTGATTGATTCGAATCCTTCTCTTCCTTCACTAGTCCAAGAGAATTTTTCTATTTCTTTAACATAGTTGTCAGTGGTTTAACCAATGCTACAAAATCTAGAACAAATATTCTAACAAAGTTGATTTTTCCCAGAAAACTTTGTAATGCCTTCTTATGATGAGGCAATGATAGTTGTGATATGGCTTCAATCCTAAAAGGATCAATTGCTAATCCTTTCTTGGAAACAATATGACCAAGTAATTTACCTTGATGTACTGAAAAGATAGACTTAAGTGGATTCAAAGATATCCCAAATTGTTTGCATAACTGAAAGGTCTACCTTAGATGTATCAGGTGTTCTTCTAGATTTTTCGAGAACATGGTAATGTCATCTAAATAAACCAGAATGAATTTATTTAAAAATCTCCAGAAAGCCATGTCCATTGCATGTTGAAATGTTACACCGACATTTAAAAGACCAAAAGGCATCCTTTTGTAAGCATAAGTACCCCACTTGGTGGTAAAAGTTGTTTTATATCTATCCTCTTCTCGACTAAAATCTGATTATATCCACTATAACCATCCAGGAGAGATAATCTATCTACACTAGAAACTATTCTTAAAATTTGATCCATATTTGGGAGTGGGTAATGATCTTTTAATGAAGCCTTATTAAGATCTTTGAAATCTACACATAGTCTGATTTCACCATTCTTCTTCCTAACAAGAACAAGATTGGCTACCCAACTTGAATGCTTAACTGGAAAGATAATACCTGATTCAATCAACTTAGATAATTCTTTCCTCATTAAAGGCTCTATTTTGGGATTTACAGCCTTTGTTTCTATCTAACATGTTTAGAATTTGGCTGCAACTCGATTATATGTTGTGCTAAACTGGGATCAAATCCTTTTAGGTCTTGGTATTTCCAAGTGAAAACATCTTTAAATTCCTTGCAAAGATCAATAAATGACTGCTTTTTAGTTAAGGAACATACCTTTCCAAGAAATAGCTTTTTCCCTTCATCAACCGAGATCTCTTCGTAATTATCAACGTGGGTTGACATTTTAGTCTTGACCTTTCTTAACTGATCATCAGTTGAAGATGTCCTCCAATGTGACAAGACCTCGAGGTAATTTATTTGTCTTTAGTTGAACAATCTGGTCACCGTATAAATGTTGTAATTTTTCTTGATTTACTACAAAAATTCAACTTCTTGTTGTAAAACCTATAGATTTAATTTATTTTGAATATTAATAGCGTTGAAATCTTCCATTAAGTCTCAAAACTCTACATTTTTAAGAATTCATTAATGGATTCTTACAAACATTAAATTTCTTCAATTGGTTGATAACTAACTCGAGTCACCAAAGACTCATAACGTGTTGATACCTCTCTATCTGGCCCAAAGTAAGCCATGAATTAATGCTTCGTATTCAGCTACATTACAAGTACATGGAAATTGGATACTCAAAGTAGAAATACCTTTCATTTTTTGGGTAAGTGAGCATCAAACCTACTCCTTGTCCTTTCTTGTTCTTAGCTCCATTAAAATGAAGCTTTCAAATCCCTTTTGCTTGAATCTTTTGTTTTGGACAACAAGGGAAGTGGTGTATTTTCTTCATGCATACAATACACACCAAACAGGTGTTCTTCAACCTCCTTAAAGGATCATGAGCATGTTCTTCCACTATTTTTTCATCCATAAACATGTTAGAAACACCATCTAATGTTGAAACCTAAGCTACCTCATCAAAGTCAAACTTGATCTAAGGCTGAATAATTAGCCACCACATTTGGAGAGTGAGGCTCAATGTGAAATATGGCCAATGGTTTTGAATTGATAGTAACTTTAGTGTTGTAACGAGTAGTGAAAATAAGAAAGACCAATCTGAAGAAAGATAACCTCCTATTTTTGTTGTAAAGTCTCTAGATAAGCATAAAGCAAAGTATGGGGGAAAATCTACAACAGTAACATCTTACAGAATAGAAACATTTGGGCAAGCATGTAACATCACCTCTAAATTTCTTATTACACCAACTGTATTGGTTGTAGTTCCATCAAGATGTAAGACACTCCTTTCTGTAGGCTCATACTGCAGACCCAATTTTTCTGCAATTGCTTTTGGCATAACTGTGCTACTTGCGCCACTGTCCACCATGCAATTATGAACTAGATGTTCCCCAATAATTAATGATAAATAAAATGGTGGTGGTTTCTTAATGTCATGAGCATTCAGAACTTTCTAAACCATCCACTTAACTTCTTTAATGTGGTCTTGTTCAAACATTCCAAGGACCATGTCTACCTTCTAAACTTCCTTTTCTGTTGTATTTGAAGAAATCTATAGCTTAGCTAGTTCATGAGAAAGTAAATCTTGTTTTCCAAGAATACTTAGAGTGTCCCACATTGAGATGTTAACGTTATGCTTTTTCATTACATCAACAATGTTAAAAGAAGCAACAATTTTAGAGATGGATTCAATTGTCTTATAGCAGGGCTTTAGTAAAAATTGATTCTACTTCAGTTGCCTGGATATCTTATGGTATAAATAGTCTTCTTGGGTCAGGTTGTAGTTGTTTTTGATGGCCTTTATCAACTGGAACACTTTTTTTTTTAGGAACAACAGGATTGTTGGTTGACTTTGGGACTGTAGATGTTGTCTTATTAGTGACAGTAGGCAAGATAGGCTTATTTTGTTATTTTTGACTTTCAAAGAAATTTTCCTTGAGACCTACTAGTGACTGCAATGAAATTCTCCTCATTGAAACTGACTAAATTCTATTCAGGTGCTTTTTGAACATGAGTTTCTTGTTGCCCACCCTCCATTTGAGGCATGAACAATGTTTGAGGTCATGCATTAGGTCAGCAACAAGATTCAGATTTAGAAAAGCATTTGGGAAAATTGCAGCTGAATGAGGTTGATTGCAAGGTTGACACCACTCTTCTTTAGCCATATTAACTGGGACTAAAGTGTTAGATGAACTAGGATCCTTTGGGTCAAACTACCTTTACTGGTATGGTTGTCTATAATTTTGATTTTGTTGATAAGGCTTCCTATTTTTTTGATTCTATTGATTTTGCTGATAAGGAGCCTAATAGGGTCTACTATGTAATGCAATTCTATTTTCAATCGAAGTCAATTTATTCCCCATAGTCTGCAAAGCTTTAAATACATCATCTGATGGGGCTACAACAACAAGTTCTATGATTGTAATAGGCTGAGGAATATGTGCTAAATCTACCAAAAATGGCATTGAAGGCCTTGGTGCCAATTTTTCATCTTTTTTTCATTTTATAGCAATAGCATAAGCATTCTGAAGATTATTACCTCTCATAGATTGAATCATAGCTAAAATATCACTATTCAAAGCTCTGAGGTAATAAAGAAAAGCGTGGTCAGCTAGAGGCTTAACACTTGTTGGAAATATTTCCCAAGTCCTAGCAAAATGGATGTTGAAGCTAGACATGTACTCATGAGGGGATATTTTAATAGTAAATAGTTTTTCAATAAGAGACAAATGATCTGAATTATCCGGGAACTGTTTTAGCAATTTTTCACCTAAGTCATCCCAAGTTCTTATGCTTCTAATTTCTAGGTTTCTATACCATTGCAAGGCTTGCCCTTTAAAAGATGCAACTAAAATTCTTAAAGCTACGTCTTCATGAGTAATATTATGGACTACACATATGGCTACAACATCTTTGATATGTTCAGCAGGTGTAACCTAATTTTCACCCGTGAATGATGGCAAAATTTTCATGGCAGCATTAGGAATGTCATGGTAAATTGGGATTACTAATGGGCTGCCATTAGTAAAGGTCACAAAATTCCTTGGAGGTTGAATAGCCATTTGAAAAATTGGGATGTTAATAGAGAAATTTATACGTGGTGAAGGAATATCATGAGGAGGGTTGTCAAAACCAGGTCTATTATAAGGTAAAGTATTACCAACTCTTCTCCTTCTAGCAGAATTCAAAGGTAAAGAAACAAACTCAAGAGGAATTCCTCTTACCGATGATCTCGTAGTCACTTTAGGCATGGAACATGCTGCAATACTAGTCTGATATCAGCTTAACGGAGTCACCAAAAGATCTTAAAATCTTTAGAATAAATTACTGCAACTTGCTCCCGAAAGTGACTTTGTAACTATTGTAAATCTGCTTATGGATCTATTGTAACTTGCATGCAGATCTGATTCGTGTCCCACCGGGTGTGCCAAAAATTGTTCTCTCAAAAGTGCACCCTATAGAGAGATGGCTGCAGGTTTTCTAAGCTTGCATAATTTAATCTCTCTCTTTTGTAGATACAATGGAAACACCTCAGGTATGTGGGTATACCTATTTTGAGGTGAGTCTCTGATATCAAGGTCAGCCTCCTTGTGATGTATCCTAAATTACTTCTTTGGTTTAAGGGTAAAAGATAAATGTAAAGTAATTAAAACTAAGGTGATACACCAAATTTGTATGAGGGATTTGAATGAGTATATGCACAATTGATATGTGAAATGATTTTGATGCACGAACCAACAGTTCTTCTGTAGAATATCAAAGGAAAAACACGTGAAGGTATTGAGGGATATTATCACAACAATACTACTAAGTTGAACATGCACATTAATATTATGCAAAAACTACTAAATTTTGCAATAGGGTAAGATGATTAATCAGGGAATTTGCATTCACAAGACTAATAGAAACATACACAAGATTGCAAGTAATTGGGAAGGTAGAAAATACTTTACATTCAAAAGGCATTCACACTCTAAAGGAATTCAACTCGTAAGGAATTCACTCTAAGGCATTCACACTCAGAAGGCAAAATTGGCAAAAATTGCTTCAGTACTCCTATATCCAAAAAGTCCCTCCTTGTGCTTTACAAAGGCACACAATATATAGCAAAATAATTTCTCACCCTCTTCCTAAAAATACCCTAAGGCTTGTACTCACCCATGCATCCTATTTTTATCCTTTATCCAATAATGAATAAAGGGATAAAATAATACAAACTAGTACAAGAGGCATTAATAGCCTTTGATTACATCTCAATCAACTGAAGTTGATTGTTCTATTTTTAATAAGTTGGGTGAGTAATTTGCTAATAATAAGTCTTTTTCTTGTTGGGAAAGTCTCCTTCTTTGAGCATGCAACTTTGTCTCCTTCTTTTTTTTGACCTCTTGTGAAGCATGCAAAAATAACCCCTTGTGCAGAACAAAATAATTACAATGATTGTAATATTTGTAAAGTATAAACATCCATCATGGGGACCACCTTTGCACTTCACCATGGTTTGGCCACCCTTGTGGACTTAGCAAAAATAAAGGTCAACCATTTTGACATTACACATGCCAAACTATAGTCTCTTCCACCTTTTAGTTAATACGTGCATGTATACACTCATCGAATTTTGTATTTGAAAGTGTATAGTTTAAAATTTCACCTTTTCGGTGATCATTGATGGCATAATTTGGTCAGAATTTGTATTATTGAGAGCATACACTATGGTTAGACTTTGAAATTCATTGCAATGATTATTTATTTGATTTGATGACGTGGGATGGCCCCTTCTCCATGATGACTCACCCCTTCAATAGTTAGTCGGTGGCACCAGCTAACTCAGGTCGAGTTTAGGTTTTTTATGAAGACCGTCGATCTTCATCCTTGATGAACTTGCACTGTTGATTTTGCACCCTCGGTTAGGGTTTCACCCTTTGCATTTAATGGGGTAGGTGACATCTGACCTTGATGGTTTGCATGGATTATTGAGATCGATCTGAGGATGTTGATCTTGTGTACATTTCCTTCTCCACCATTGATCCTCTGACTGTGGTTGAGTTTCATTGACTCATCTCTTGAGTTTGCATGCTAAAGGGTAACTCAAACTTGAGGATCATTTCATTTGGATTTTAGCTTGGGCGAAGCCCTTGCAAAAAAATTCCACGCCATTGTTGGATTTTTAGCTCAGCTCCTCTGATAAGCTCTTTGTCATTCTCAGGTTTTCATGGTCGGCACTTTCTGGTTATTCGAGCTTTATCTGGTTTTTGTGAGGTCTTGCGGTCGAAAGGCTCGAGCACCGGTATATTTTTTGTCTCTGCGGGTTTTCCTTTTAAGCGGCCACCATCTCTTTTTTTCACTCTGATAGTTCAGCTTTGCAAATCCCTATGCATGTATCTTTGTTGTTTTCTACTCTGTAAGAGTTCTCTCAATGCAAGGTAGTTGTGGGTGTTTTCTACCATTGTCATGGGTTTGAGCTCATGTGATTTCTCTTAATGTATATTGCTCATCCCAAGCTTTGAAATATTTTCTTTAAAAGAGATCTCTGCATGTTGTCTTGGCTGCAAATTTTTCTTCTTTGTGAGCTCGGTTGTGCAACTGGCATCACTATTTGATGAGGTCGGTAAGTTTTCAATCTCTAAGTGTTGTAATCACTTTGTCATTGCCATTTTTTCCTTCAAGATACTGATGTTTTTATCCTTCTTTGCATATTTTGTGATCTTTGGGGTAACATCGGTCTTTGATTTGAAACTTGTTCTGTGATCATTTGAGGGTTTGCTCAACTTTGATTTAAACTAGTAAGTACTTGTTTCTCACTCTGATTTTAGTACCCATTAATGGGTTTTGGATTAGAACCAGGATCTGTACCTTTTCCCTCTATACCGTAATTTGAGACTGATTGGTTTAAATGGGAGTGTTAACTTCTGAAATACTTGAATATTTCCTCAACTCGGATGTGTATGCATTTTAACTCGAAGTTTTTTTGTCTGATCTTGTATTCTGATTACTAAATGGGTATTCTTATTTGCTCAAAACTTTCCAGATAGAATGTTTATTGATATGATTACTCGAAATCCTTCATTCCTTTTGATTCTGCTATATGTTCTTGAGGGGTATAATGTTTTCTAAAAATTGTGATTCACTTCACATTATCTTAAGTTCTCGTAACTTATCTGATTTGATTTGACCATTAATACCCACCGAGTTTGTGTTCCGAGTAATATTCCAAGATATGTTTACTTGGTACTTGTCTTCATAAGGAATCCCCTTTGGATCTAGACTATTTATACTTTTTCCCCTTTTAGATTTCCTGTACATTGATATTTATGAGTTCTGAAACTCATTTTCCCACATCTGTACCTGCATATTTTTCAATCTGTGGCTTGAAACATTGCAACCTAGATTTGGGTGTTTCTCCTCTGATAAGGGTACTGGAAATCATTTTTACTCCATTCTTTTTCTCTATTATTTTTCCTTGCTAGTTGAGTGACTCAAGTTCTATTTGCTCTTACTCTACTCTTGCTCCATGCCTAGCTTTGAAGTTAACTAAAATATGTAAGAAAGTTTTCAAATAATTGCATACTTATAGCTTTTGGATGTTCGATATTAATTGATGCATCCCTCATTTCTATGAGATTTTAAGAGCCATCACTAGCACTTTCTCCTTTTGTGGTCTAGCAACAAATTGTGAACCTAAAGGGAATTCTACTTTGCAATCTTTGTATCATGCTTGAACATGTATTTGATCTGTTCATTGGAATTGACCCTTTGAGCTTGAATTGAGATGAGATGGGTGCATACGTACCCCTCCATTGTTGATGTGAACAATAAAATAGATTTGAACTAGTGATGACTGAATGCATTCTTTATTTGCATAGTGTGGACCACAACCTATATTGTAACCCTCTGAAGATGACTTTCTTTTGGGAACCTGACTATATTGAAATATCTTGATAGGGTATGTGCTTCATATGCTAGTAGTAAGGAAAAATCCTTGTATGGTTTCCATTTTTCATTAGTTGAATCTTTAATACATTATCTCTTTCATGCTTTCTGAAAACTAAATTCTACTATGCATTTTACTGTACTTGTAAAACTGTGAATCATGCATTATCTTTAGCTATGAAGCTATATTGTAGCATTTTGTGCACTTGATACTTGCTTCATTTGAAAATTGTACTTCTATAATGGTTGTAATCTATAAGATTACCTTGAAACTTCATTTTCTTAAGTTGTTAAGCTATAATGAATGCTCCAAAGTACTTCAATTTGATGACTGAAAGTGCAGTCCATTTTTTTCTAGCTTTATATATTGTATTTCCTTTTATTACAGCTCTAATGTGCATGCTGGAAAATATGAAATGTTGATTTTACATGGCGAAGCCCTGTCAAAATTTTTCCAAAATTCTTTCTTCCTTTTCAGCTGTAATCCTTTCTTTCCAGTTAACTTCAGCTTCTTGAAATATGATTTTCTTACCTAGTTTCAAACTAAAAAGTGTTCTTCTATTTGTCCAGTCTCTTTTTTATGTAGTGTAACTTCTTCCATCTTAGAACAATTACCAAAACTTGAGTTACATTCTTCCTTCTTTCCAGCATGTACTTATGACTTGTTTATTTCTTCCTGGCTGCAACCTATACCTGCACACTTAGGAAAACAGTTAGGAAATACTTAGGCTTTTTGGCCTCTCTTATGTCCATGGCTTTCTTTTCTTTTCTCTTCCTTCATTATTTCGAGTGAATAAAACATGTATGTAGTTTGATCTTCAAGTAAACTATACTTCTGTTATTAGAGATTCATATGCACGAATTAGGATAGTCTAGGAATATGATTTGATCCCTGAGCTCATAGTAACTGATAGTTATTCTTTTCTTCTTTTTAGGTACAATGGCTTCTACAATGGAGATGAAGAAGGAACAAAAGATGAAATGGAGATGCTTCAATCGAAGAAAGAAACCCCAAAGCAATGATGGGTTCACTCATACTCCATTTACTTTCTCTTTCATGCATGTGTACCTTTTATTTTAGTAGTTGTACTTTACTTTTCAGTTACATCCCATGGCTTGTGTGGAAACATTTGAAAATTCCTTATGAATAAAACATTGAATTTTGTAAATGAGTTGTATATTTCTTTCTACATTTCAGCTTTCTATATGGATTGTATGATGAACTAAACAACTCAGTCATTTAATTAAATGTCTTAATCATGAAGGAAAGAACATAAAATGAGAATCTATAACATTCAGTAATGAACTCTGATTCCTGCATAGTCTGTACTTATGTTTGTTGTCCCAAAACTCAACACTTCACCTATTCTGCAATATGGTGTCTTCATCAAGACAACATAGCTGTCCTTTGGGGCCCATGTGTTCTTTTGCTGAAGGTATCATGAAATTATAGACTATGTGATTTGTTATGTTTTGTAACAGCACACATAGTTGTAGATTTCACTTAATCATTAATTAATTTAGTAGTAACCAATAACATCAAAACTTCCTTAGCTTAGGTATACTTCACCAATGCCTTTCATCGTAATGATGAAGTTTTGAGTTGCCCATTTTTGTACAAGTGTAAAAATTGTCAAAAATAACTTCATTATCTTCCAAAACTAAACATTGATTTCAACATAAGATAATTTAAGGATTCACCATAAAAGGATAATGTTGATTAATCTAGCTTGGGGACAAACAAGGTATAAATATATTTTTATTACCAAAATATAGTTTCCTCTTTGATTTCTTAGGGCTCAAAGTTATCAAGTAGATCACATCTACATTATCCTTATTTTTTAGAATATTTTTATAAATATTACTAACCCACTTTAATAAGCCTAGGTTTACATTTATGCCATGACCAAGAAGAAGTTATTATAAAAGGTTTTAACTCAAGGATACATTTTATCATTACCCTGTTTGAGAAACTATACATGATACACATTTTATCCAACACAACATACAAATCCAAGGGTGGTAAAGGATTCTAATGAACTTTGACTTGAAAATAAAAAGGTAACAATACTTTGGTCAACTCCAAGCTAAGCTATATTTCAAATTTGTTTAAATACAATTAATTACTCAAATAAAGTTGTGATCAGGTTATATTATTCACAAGTTCTGCTGACACATGTGACAACATTACCCATAGAACAAATCGGGCCTTTCAAAATTTCCAAAAAAATGAAAATTTATAGCCTCTCAAAAAAATAAAGCACACACAAACAAATGATCTTCAAAACAACTATTAGTGTGAAATCATAGCACCCTAAATGGCCTCGAATCTAGGTGGGGCATTCGGTGTGATCTGCATAACATTAGACCATCTCTCAAGTTGTGAAACTTGCTAACTTGAGATGGACCTCCAAAAAAGGTTGGTTCCTGCTCCTAAACTACTGCCACAAGCTATTCTAGTGCAAGAAGACTATCTAATCCTAATCTAACCTTCCAAGGGACTAGGGAGAGAGAGTGCATGAAAACAAAGGTTACACTAAAACTACAATACGCCAAAGAAGGAAGTTGTTGATCAAAATCTTAATTACCTAAAGTGGAGAGAGGTGAGCAATGGAGAGGATGAATAGATGCATCATAGACCAAGGATAGGATTCACACAAAACATCATTTTAACCCATTAAAAATGGCTCCCAAAACCTACGATAGACATCACAAGTATGCATAGTATACCCTACGATGATGAAGATGTAAGAAGAGACAATAAATTAAGAAAGGATGGATAAAATGTATCACGAAATAGATTTTATTTCTCTAAAATGCCATTACAGGGCCAAGAGAGGAGGCCTAGACTCCACATTCTACCCTAAGCAAGAAAGAGAGGGGGTAGGAGAGAAAAGATGACCAACCATGTGTCAACCCCCCATGTGTCTCGGGTTAGATGTAATGTCTCCACCAATGAGTGCTTAGGAAAAGAACAAAAGAAATAGAGAAGGCCCGTAGATGATGCCACGTGTCATTCCGACATAACTTCAAGAGCGTAGAGAGAGGGGGTGAAACCTTTATATGTGCAAGGATGCCACATGGATATGTGCAAATAGAACCTATACTTGAAGTATCTTCATGTGGCCATATCTTTCGATCAGAAGCTTAGAATCGAGTGGGAGGGGATGTTTTGGAGAGCCTTCAACACCTGTTACTCACCTTCCAATATTAATGGCCCGGTCTACCATCTTTAGAGGTTGTCAAGTCTCTCACCTGCCACCATGATGAAGAATGGGCCTCCTTTCTTCCTAAAGCAAGGAACAATGATAGGGGCATGGGTGTTGTAGCGAGAGTCATCATTATCGTAGGGGTAATTAAATGTTACTTCGGGGGCATTTGGAACATGGTTTGATTTTTGCACCCTTTTCTCTCTCATTCTTCCTATATATTGTACATGAGGGACAATTTCAAGAGGTTGGACTTTTTTCTTTAAGGCCTCATTTTTCTCTCCTCTGCAGGAATTCTTGGAGTCTCAAACCCCTCATCCAAATTGTAATGTAATTTCTACCTCTTAGCTATTGTAATGCACTCGTATCAACTCCTTGAGCAATAGAATAAGTACATGGATGATTTCAACCCTCTCTTATGTTTAATTACTTCTTCTTGATCCCTCATTGCAAGCTTGGTCATCTGTGCATGGATATTATGTCAAATTTTAATGGTTTGTGTTTAAAATCAATGCAAATTTTCATCATTCCTTTGGTGCATCACCTTTGTTAGATTATGTTTTATTTCTTACATCCCCTTAACTTTGTCTCTTTAGAAAATTAGAGTAGGATTTAGAATAAACCCTCTTTAATATAAACATGTGCACTTAAAAAAGGAATAGGAAACTAGCCTTCATCCGAGAGCTCTCTCAACTTGCAAATTCCCACACTTTGAGAGAATGTTCCATGTTATGTAATCACACTAAGAGTCTCAACCCATCAAGCTGCAGACTTTGGGGTACTATGATTCTACACTAACAGTTTTGGCATGCTTGGTGGGACAAGAAGTCTTCATTTTTATCACAACAAGATTGATGTGCACTTGTTGTGAGTTCCCAACTTTCAAGAAGCTCTGAAATTACACATCTGGTGACTCCCAAAGAGGTAGAATCCACTAGTTTCAACAGCCCAAGCTTGTCAAGTTCATGACAAGAATACAAACAAGGTCAACGAAAGGGAGGAGGGGCTATTTTTTTATCTACATTTATCCCCCATACAAAGGAAGAAGACGAAGAGGATCCCAAAGGTCTCTAACTCCACCAAGTAGGACATTGTCAATGCCTCCACCTAGTATACCCTTCATTCAATCGACTAGAGTCCTCTGACCAATCAAAAACGGCACAACCCAACCCCTACATCAATTTCGGTGGCAGCGAAGATGCTTGCTCTCAATGCACAAAATCTAGTTCTAGTTGTAGCAGACCAAGAGCATTCCATATTTTACTAGAGAGAATCAGAAAACTCCAATTGACCACATCCAGGATATTGCAAATATTTTTGCAATTCATGAGGTCATTGAAATGGATGTTGTGGTCAATTTTGGTTTCATCTTTTAAAGGTAAATCTTTACAGTGGTTTAGGAGTCTAACCATAGTGTCCATTCAGAATTGGGACCATTTGTGCATGGATTTTCACAATCAATTTGGAGATAAGGGAGATAATTTATCCTTGTTGGAACAATTGACAATAATCAAGATGGATCCTAATGAGCAATTGAATGACTTCAACTTCAGATTCCAGCGGACATGGGATAGGATTTACGTGGCCATGAGACTAGAAAACAAAGGTTCTTTAATATACTTCCTTAAAGCTTTAAATTATGATATTTCCATGATGATTCAATCAATGGAGGTATAACTTTACCCACATCATATAACATTTCTATTAGAGCTGAGAATTGCTTAATTCAAGTTGGTAAACTTGCACCTAGGCCACCTTATGCCTCTATATCCAAAACTAGAGCTCCAAGCACTAGTCAAGCACCCACATTAGCCCTCATTCCTACTCCAAGGAATCATATTTCAATTGAAGCTTCCACCTCATCTTCTATCTCCTCAAATGAGATCCAAGAATTCATGGAAGCAACCGCAAAACTTGGGTAAAGAGTTGGTGACACTTAAGAGGTAAAAACCTCAAATTTTAGATCATATCAGCCTTAGACTAAACCCAAGAGACAACCATATCAGCCTAATAGGCCACCCATCCAAATTATAAATCAAATCAATCCAAACCTCCTACTAATAAGCCATTCCAGCCCTATAATTATAATTTAGCATCCACATCTAGAGCTTTAGTACCAATGCTAAAATAACATGGCTCAAGAATATGACTGTGTTTCCCATGCAATCAACCTCATAACCAGTCGATGTGTTTCAATGGTGCTTTGAATCAAGCTCTTATGGTGACAAAAAATGGTGTGGAACAAGAGACATGCTAGGAAGGGAATCAACAACATGAAGTAACCCAGAAAGAGGCACCTCCAAGTGATACCACACTTGTCAATTAGCAGGCTAAAGATTTATGGTATGAATCAAGCACCTCCTCATAGTGTGGAAGAAAATACATGGTCCAAGAAGAGGAATATTGGATAAGGGAAGTCATCCAATTCAAATGATCCACAACCCTCTATCACTCAACAAGGTATGAGTAATCAAAGCATAGCCCCCAATATGTAAGGTCAACCCAACCCACCTTCTAGACCGACTCAAGCACCGGTTGTAACGAACCCATGTGCAAGAGAAGAATTTGCAAGGAAAGGGGTAACAAAAGATAGCTCATCCCCATTCAACATCATTTTGTAGATGAAGAGAACAAATGTAAACATCTTGATGTGGGAGTCATTGGCTATCCCAGGACAGAGAGACCTATTGTAGGTTGTTATGGCCAATTGGTTAGCCTCAAATCAGCCACCCAATCAATAAGAAAAGGTGCTTACCAATACAGCTTAGCAAGAAGGAAATCATAGAGATCATAAAGGTAAGAATCTGAAGCCCCCTCCGTTCTATGTTTCATTGATCATTGGGGACAAATTGGTACATAATTACATGATTGATTCGGGAGTGAGTAGCTCAATCATGCCGAAGTAAATAGTTGATCAACGATGGGTCTTCAATACAAAGTCATCTCTAAAGGTGTAGTGCAATTGGATGGGACAATGGTAACAATGGTTGGATTCATCAAGGATTTGAGCCTCACACTATATGAATGCCCCAACATGACCGTGTTGCAAAATGTATCGAATAGACTTGCAGTCACTCTTTGCATTATGCTTGTCAAGAGACTTCACCACTAAAATTGGGGGCTATTTGTCTATTGATTGGTCGCACATGATTTTTAGAACAAGGTATGGAGCTAAGGCTATGATCAGATCTAATCCCATTGTGAATTTCCATATTGAACCTCATGTACCTAGCCCAATCAATGCAAATTGTTCATCCTTTGATCAGGAAGATCTCCCAAGCACTTATGAGGTAGATACCAAGGTTGGATGCATTCCAGACTTGACTCTTGATGAATGGGCAAGCAAGAGGCATGCTTTTGACCCTTACAAGGAAATGGAAGAATCATAGATCTAGGAGTATACTATTTACATGAAGAGAATCATCCCCTCCCTAGCATCACCGAGCCATACCACAAAGATGATAACGAAGTATGGAAATTATTCTTTGATGGATCGAGAAGTAGATAGGATTCGGAGGAGGATATGCTTGTTTCACCTCGAGGTATGAAATATTAATCAACCTTATGTTTCTATTTTTCTTGCTTGAAAAACATAGCAAAGTATGAAGCCTTGATCCATGGACTGCATTGGGAAAGAAAGAGAGGGATTAAAAACTTACAAGTGTTTGGTGATAGTGAGCTAGTTGCAAATCAAGTTAGAGGACAAAATGCTACCAAAAATGATCTGTTAAAAAACTACAAGAATCGGGTATGGGATCTCATCAAATATTTCAAAGCATTTGGCATCAATTCCATCCCAAGGAAGAAGAATGAAGTAGTGGATAGATTAGTAGCAATTGGGGCAGCATTTGATGTGGTAGAGAGTATCAAGAGTGAGAAATATCAGTCCCATATCAGAGTGGTTGTGAGACTAGATGTTCTAGATAACAATACAAGTTGGCAAGTCTTCAAGAATGATTAACAAATTTTCAATTTTTCACAAGAAGAAGATGAGTTCTCTACTAAAAACAAAGACAAGTTGGAATAATGGTATAGTGACCAAGTGGTGCGCAGCTTGAGAACCAAAAATTACCAAAGGGTCTTATAACTTTGGAGTCAATCTTCAACCCAAATGATCAATTCTAGAAGGAGAAGGAAAATATTTAGATAAAGGGTGAAGATTTAAAGCCTATTTCAATAGATGAAGGAAAAACATTGCAAATTGGCAAGGTAAGTACCCAACAAGAAAAATCTGAGTTTGTTCAACTTTGTCAAGAATTCCCAGATGTCTTTACTTGGACTTACAAAGATATAAGAGTTTTCAACCCAAGTTGGCACATCACACTATTGAAATAGATCAAGGGATCTAAACCTATCGGGAGATAAGAAAAGGGTGATAAATCCCACATTGAACTTCTCATGAAGAAAGAGTTGAAAACCTAATTGAAGCTAGCATCATCTTCCCTATCAAACATTCAAGTTGGGTTGTAAACTTGGTGCCAGTGAGAAAGAGAAATGGTGAAAGCAGACTGTGTGTGACTTCCATGATCTAAAAGAGCATCACTCAAGGATCATTAACCACTTCCATCAATGGAGTAGATCTTTCATGTTATAAATTGTTTTGAAAGGTTTTCAAATGTTGTTAGATGGCTACTTAGGCTATAATTAGATAATGGTGAAAGAAGAAGATCAGGTTCAAGATCCTTCACTACAAAATGGGGTACATATTCTTACAAGAAGATGTTATTTGGATTGTCCAATATCGAGCAACATTTCAGCGAGCTATGGATATGGTGTTCAAAGTATTGATTAACAAGATAGTGTTGGTATATCTAGATGATATCACTATCTTCTCAAAGAATGTAACAGACCACCTCTTTCACCTTAGGAAAGTATTTCAAAGGTGTAGAAGATTTGGAGTGTCATTGAATCCAAAGAAGTGTGTATTTTTGGCACACGAGGGCAAGTTGTTGGGCCACATTGTCTCAAGATAAGGGTTAATAATTGACCCTGAAAGAGTTGAAGCCATTAGAACACTTCCACTACCACATCACAAGAAATCCCTCCAAATCTTCTTAGGAAGGATAAAATTTGTCCACGGTTTGTGCCTGATTTTGCCACTCTTGTAAAGCCTTTAACGATGATGCTAAAGAATAGATCTTGCATTCAAATGGATAGTAGAAGGAAAAGAGAGTTTTGAGGCCATCAAGCTTGCAATATCACAGCCCCAACTCTTATTAACCCAAACTTTTCAAAGGACTTCATGTTGTATGATTTTGGAGGGTCAAACACAATCTCAGCTATCTTGGTTCAGCCTAACAAGGAAGGTTCAAAACATCCCATAGCCTTCTTCAGTCAGATCTTGGAAGATTATGAAGTAAAGTATTATTTCATTGAAAAGCATGTCCTTGTTGTCATTAGGAGTTTGAAGAAGTTCAGACACTTGGTCTCGAACAACAATATTCAATTGCTAGTGTCTCATGCTTTGGTGTCAAGGACTTTCTCCTATTCAAGGACTTGAATGAGAAGAGAGCAGGATGGATCACTCGTGTAATGGATTATGATATTGAAATCAAAGTGACCAAGATGGTTCATGGCAAAGGTCTCATGTGTGAGCAGCTTGCTTCCAACAAACAAATGGAGTCAAAGGGATGAAGAAGAGGCTATTAACATATTAATCATCCAAATGAGCTATACTCATCCATCTAACGATTCACCCATTCCATGTTGGACTCGGACATCAATGATGTTGGTGCATTATCTCCAAATTAGCTGACTTTATTACAATCCATCCTATATGTTCCACGTGCCCTCACTCAAAATTATCGGCCTATGATAAATCATTGGCATTTTCTTCATAGGTTAGCAAAGATCACCATTCAATGGGGATTAGACTTTCAAGAATGGTGTATACCTCAACACTTCATCAACTTCACAATTACGCTTAAGGAGGCAATGACCATGAGTAGATTCCACAATACAAAATTGGAATTTCTTACAAAGATCTTGGGCTTTCAAGAATGTCAGATAAAATTACCCTCAAGGTCATCCACAAACAAGGACTCTTGATGAGAATCAGAGAACTTGGCACAAAAAGATCAAATCAGCTCTATTGGCTAATAGGATCACACCCAAGAGGTCTACAAGAGCTTCTCATTCAAGCTTGTATATGAGAGAGAAGCAGTCCTGCCCATATCACTTAAGTTACCAACATTAGATCTCCAAAACAACTGGAACTAGCTAATTTTGAGCCTATGGAAATCATGTATGTAGAGTTGATGGAGTTAGAGGAGACAAGAGAACATGCAGTGTAAATCATGGAGAAGGATCAAGCGTTGATCAAGAAGAGCTTTGACAAGAAAGCTAAAGCCAAGACTTTCCAAGAAGGGGACTTAGTTCTGAAGTGGGATGTAGATCGAGAAAAACTAGAAGGCATTCCAAGTTTGATGCCATTTGGAGTGGCCCCTACATGATCACTAAATGAAAAGTTAGCAATGCTTTCTAGCTGCTAAGTTGGATGGTGAAGAATTACAGATTCTATTCAATGGGATCTATCTCAAACATTGCTACTAGAAGGAGAATTCTCACCCTTGTACATATTAGTCTAGGATTTCCAATTCTTCCAAGTGCTTATGCACATTGTTGTTGTTATTAGATTAGGTTTCATTTCCTAAGTGCTTTGGCACATGTTTTTTTGCTCCATGTTTGTGTCATTATATAGTCTGTTGTGCCTCTAGGTGAATGTGTCAAGCCCTTCATCCTTTATAGCAGGGATATCCATAGTTTCTTGTAATAGTTTTTAATTTAAAATTAAAAAAATAGAGCAACTAAAATCGGGTCTCGAGGGAGTCCATTTCTAGAACAATTCAAAGTCCCAGGATGAGATAATTTTCTACTCTCATAACCTCATTTTCAAGATTTTTTATAAAATTAAGAGTGTGGATAGCGGGGCAAGTTTAGGTCTCCAAGTGCAAAGTGTCGATTCAAGTTTTGAGAACATGATCAATATCATACTACCTTCCATGAGTTTGTGCTAATGGATACAACAAGGCAGTTGATCCGTTCACCTAGCAGGAAGGTGATTCCACGAGTCACCAAATTGTTATCCCAATTTTACCCCAAGTAAAATTGGTCAAATGATCTTGCACAAAAAATGGAAGGTTCATCCCAATCGTGTGGACTCACCTTTGATCCCAAAACTGAGTCCAAGAATGAGCAAAACTCAAGAACCGTAGAGGATTCCATGGCCTCAATGACACAACTCTAAAGGTTGGATCCAAAATCGGTTCCCAAAAAGCACTAGATTTCCATGTGGCCGGAGTTCTAAATGGGAGCAAGGCTGGCCATTGAATCGGCTAAGGAATGGTAAGCATGTGGAAGCTTCCACATGTCCCTACAACACATCTCCAAAGGTTTAAGTCCAAATAGGGTCCCCAAACATGCGCCACCTGCCACATGGTTAGCATCAAAGAGAGGATAAAGTCGGTCATTGGAAAATTCAAAGAGATGAAAGAGAGCCACGTGTCCCAATGACACAACTTTGAAGGTGCGAGCCTAAGGGTAGGACCCAAATTAGCGAAAACCCCCACGTGTCCCAAGTTAGACATATTACCCTACCAAACACAAAGGACTAAGTCAAACACGAGGAAATGAGGAGTGTCCTGGATGATGCCATGTGTCCCTCCGTCACAACTTAGGGAACTGGATACGATGGGTCCCATCTATAGAAGTTTTTTGGCATTATATATGGTGGGCCCTTTCACTCACTAAAGGGATGAGGTAGGAAGTGTTCACTTAGGACCCAAATTGGCTAAACATAAGGCGAGGTAGTGGAAAGCCCCATATGTCTCTTTAAATTTAACACTCTTTCAAGGGGGAATCCAAAAGTAGTTCCCAAATGTGCACCATCTCACCATGTGGTCGTGGTCAAATTCAAGGACAAATCTAACCATTAAAATTACAAGGCCGGGAGTTGGGCCACGTGTCATTTTTAGTGCTCTTTCAAGGGGCAGATCCAAATGCAGGTTCCCAAACATGTGCTAACCCCCCCATGTGTCTTGGTTCGATGTAATGTCTCCGCCAATAGGGGGGCTTAGACAAAGAACAAAATAAACATAGAAGTCCCATAAACAATGCCACGTGTCGGTCTAGTGCACCTTCAAGAGTATATAGGAGGGGGTAAAACCTTGAGATGAGTAGGGCCACCATGTGGATATGCGCGAATAGACCCAAGACCTAAAGTACATTCAGGAGGCCATATCTTTGATCTCGAATCTTAGAATCGAGCGGGGAGGATGTTTCTGAGAGCCTTCCGCACTGCTACTTTCCTACCACCATTAGTAGCATGGTTCACCATTTTTGAGGCTATCAAGTCTCCCACACGCCACCATGATAAAGAGTGGGTCTCCATTCTTTCCCAAGAAGGAAAAATGGGCATGGGTGTTGTAGTGAGATTCATCATTATGGCAGGGGAATTCAATGCTCCTTCAGTGGTGGTTGGAATAGGGTTTGATTTTTCCCCCTTTCTCTCTCATTCTTTCTATATATTTCCAGAGGGACAATTTCAAGACATTGACATTCTTTCTTCATGGCCTCCATTTTCTCTTCTCTCGAGGTGAATTTGTGGAGTCTCGAACCCCTCCATCCAAATTGTAATGTAATGTTGTATGTATATCAATTCCACGAGAAATAGAATAAGTTCGTGGATGATTTCAACCCTCTCTTATGTTTAATTACTTCTTCATGATCCCTCATTGCAAGTTTGGTCATCTTTGCATGGATATTATGTCCAATTTTAATGGTTTGTGTTTAAAAGCAATGCAAATGTTCAACATTCCTTTGGTACATCACCTTTGTTAGATTAGGTTTTATTTCCTTCATCCCCTTAACTTTGTCTCCTTGGAAAATTAGAGTAGGATTTAGAATAGACCCTCTGCAATACAAATGTGTGCACCTAAATAGAGGAATAGGAGCCGACCTTCATCCGGAGAGCTCTCTCAACTCACAAAGTCCCACACTTTGAGACATGCCCCATGTTATGCAATCACATTAAGAGTCTCAACACATCAAGTTGGATACTTTAGGGGTGTTTTGATTTTTCACTAATAGCAACACCGATGCAACTCTCCCTTTTCTACCCATGAAGGTCATCTGCACATTTATAGCTTCAATCACTCACGAGAAATGAGCAATGATAAAAAATAGAAAAAGTATCATATTCTACCATTAACAATATCATAAAATGAACCTTTTATTAAATGGAAAAGTGCTAAGATCTAACCCACTAACAACTTCTTTAATCATGTTGGAAGATTTACTATTTCAAATTAAGAAGGGAAACCATAAAAAAATCTATTATGAACATTGTTTTTGAAACAACAAAGAGACTACTATCATTCTAGTAGGGATCCAAGACCCAATGAGTTTGAAACAAAGTGAAGAGTGTATTGGGATTTCAATCATGTAACCATATAAATTACATGATTGAAATCCAATACTCAACATCAATCAACATCAAATAAGTCATTTTAAATAGGGTTAAAGTTAGGAAATTTTCATCACATATAAATGCCCCTTTCATTTTCTTGCATGCCTACACCATATTTCAAAGAACATAAGTTTCTACAAAAAATTTCAAACATAAGATCATCTTGTCATGTTAAATACAATAGCAAAGATATGATAAAAGAAATAACACATACTTAGTAAATCAAACAACTAAAATGAATCTAATGCCACCATCTTACCAAGATTTAAAATATAGTCCAATCAATTAAATTACCCTTAAACTTATATCAATAAAAATTAAGCGAACCATCACAAGGAATCGTATGATGATGTTTAAATGAATTGCACTTAAGAATATCTTCCTAGTAGATAACAAACAAAAACGTAAGCTTCCTTAGTTTATTACAACAACCTCATTTGAGACAAGTACCTTAAACAATTGAAAACACAAATTCATATATTAAATAATTAAAACCCTCTATCCTAATTCTTTTGAATAAAAGCATATTATTTTATCTCGCCACTCCTAAGTACCTCCATCTCTCAATCCAGAATATAATAAATAACCAAAATCTTAACCAAGGTAAAACTTTCCTTGGTCACATCAAATAATTTATAAATAGTAAAATCACCAAGGTCATCTCAAAAGTAATACTTCCCTCTATCATCACATATAAATCATGGTTCTTCCTATTCGTAATAGTTGGAGGGGTAACCACCCCTATCCAACCTACTAGGTAAAGGGATGCCTTAAGCTATCACAAGATGGCCACAATGATTCCTGACCATTACAACAGATGAAGGAAGGTACCACCCAAACTCCTTTCGTAATAGTCAAGACCTTACACTATCTAGAATTCTTCTTATTCTACCACGAAAGGGTAAGGCATAAAGAGGCATCCTTCTCACTAACATTCATGCAACCAAGAAACTTTTATCTCGTAGATATGAATGCATCTAACACACTAGCTTTAACCCGAGCCCCACAAATGGATAAGGGTCATCTTTTATTTATTTATTTAATTAATTAAAAAAATCTAAGCTAAGCCCCTACTTCCAAATGACACAACATCAGAGAACGAAGCCACAAAAATCAAAGCTAATGAGGGATCATGGATTTCTCATTTCATTTTGTAAACCAGAAGCATACACATTACATGGTAAAACAAAACAAATAATTGCTCTACCAATAGCTAAAATTAAATCCAGTGTTCAACCAAGAGCTTGAAGTATTACCGAAAAGGAGCCAAGATCTCAAATGGTTAATCATAACAACAAAACACCGACACCTAGAAGATGATAAACTTTCCTTAATTAGTCAAAAATAAAAGCATACTCTAGAGTTCAAGAAACACACTATTCGAGTCAAAGTTTTTTCTATCAACCACCAATACCCAGATCACTAAAGTAAGGGAACAAAACTAACAATCTCGTATCTTCCCTTTCCCATTCCAAGAATACCCCGCAACCAACGGAACACAACTAAAAGAAGAAATAAACAAGATCTCAAGTACAAATTTGTGTGCAATCCCTAATTATCAAGGAAACTTATTTAAAACCATCAAAGGGAATAGGGAGAAATCAACAACATAACAACCATATAGTTCTAAGAAAACTACCATTTCAGAAAAGAAAAGTAATTCATTTCATGGTATGGTTAAAGGTAGTATAAAAGTCAGGTGGTAGTATTATCATGCCTATAATGAGCTCTAGCACTTGCAACCAATTTCAACTAGGCACATGCAAAGGTAAGGCTGAACATTCTTCCCAAATTAGCCAGGTGGGTGCCCAAACCTCATTCACATCCATGCTAGGCACATAGCAGGGAACTCCATTTGACCAAAGGCCTCGATTAAAAGTACAAAGGTCTTATGGACTATCATAAGAGCAATAAAAACACAAAACGGATTTAGTGGAGGAAGAAACACAAGACGTGAGAGTTGTTGACAAAATACCTCAAAAAGATGAGGTCTCCAACACCATCTAACATGCAACTAGCACTAGAAGGATGTTGCAGTTGCAAACAGAACTAGGGTGGAGTACACGGGGACAATCATTTAAATGAAAGCAGCCAATAAGCAACAGGAAGGAGGATGCTTCAACAAAAGCACTCACATGGTCAAAGGATAAGGTAACAAGAGGTTGTTTACCATCCAAACGCATTTCCTTGTAAATTTTCAACGCCTCTTTTCTTAACAGAAACCCAGTCAACAAGAAACTAGAGCTTAAATAGTCCATGCGGCCATGTTGCTTTCAGGTATTGATGCACAATTTACATGCCAAGTGTCATTTCCCCCATTATTAGGCATATTTGTCAACATTGAAACAAAAATATCCTCAAAGCTTCCGAACTACACTAGACCACGCAGCTATTATCAAAATGGCATTTCAAACCACCAAAGGAAAGTGTGCCAAGCACGTCTAGAAAGGAGTTAAAAAGAATTTTTTTCACCACGTACTAGGCAGGTGTTTAATTAAGAAAACAATTTTAATGCAGTGGCCAACTTTTAAGGCACTTAGACCAACCAAGAATGCCCATCACATTACCATTAGTGGTCAACAGATCAAATAAAACAAAAAGGTAGTTTATATGGCTAGCAAGGAGGATTGAAATGGTGGAGTGTCTTCAAAGTGGCAAGGTGGGTGGATGCCTCCACTAAACTCACCCATAAATTGCTATAATAACAAAGCATGCAAGAATGAGGTGAAAAATTAAACATTTAAAATGAACACCACACTTAAAACAAAGGTGCCACCAACAACAAGTTCCTCTTATGGGATCGAGGCTTTGGCATGAGAGTGAACAATAAAGAAATAAAATAGCTTAAAGGTAATTAATAATATTCATGAGAATCGACAAAAAAATAAAATAATCATTAATCGACAACTAAAATATTATTATTATTATTATTTTATAACTAAATAATAATAATTATTATTAATCATATTAATAATGACCAACAGGCAAGCTCAACAAAGTGAGAACAAGATTTTCCTTTAATAGGATAATCGTACAAGACGCTACAAGGTCCACAACTAGAGGTGTTGGCTACGACTCAAGAAGACAAGATGGATGGGGGGAAGGGGGATAATTCTTCACTATGACAAGGGTGAAATCAACTAATAGTCAATGGGAGGACACACACAACCTTCCCACGCTTATCAATAGGATCGTTGGGGCAAGAGCCGGGTGACGTCAAATGGCATTACATTCTCCTCCCCTTAAGAAAGCATCGATGACATTACCTTGAAGGGTGGAAAAGCTGTAAGCATCAAGGAATAGATAAAGGTAAAATTACACCCTATGGTTAAAATTTATTCATTAAAGCATGGCCATGTGTTGGTCTTAAAAATTTTAGTAGGATGATTAGCTTTCAAGGTTCTATGAAGGTTGGCAGTTTTCTCTATTCATTCTTTAATTAGTCTCTTTCCATTTACATTATTCCTAATCCAAGTTCTTCAAAATTTCAATGTAGAATTTTAGTTTATTCATTCTTGTGGGGCCCAACATGAACTGCTATCACAACACCCTACCAGGGTCATACACAACACTAAGGATTCACAAGCATAACTTTACATACTATCATGATTGTACCACACCACAAGAGCTTAACCAAATTATGGAAGAGAACATGCTTGGTCCACATGAAATCATACTTGACACACATCTATGACTGACATACAATATTCGAACAAAAGTGTACTTCAACAACCAGAATTTTCCTCAATTCCACAGATGAAGATTTCACATAACTTAGAATAAAAGCTACAGGTACATAGTGTACACAAGGGCATCAACACCATATCCAAAACATCACAAAACATATCCAACTATCATGAGTAACACATACATCATAAGACCACTCCCAAGACATCACAATAACTCAACATATATCCTAAAACATCAGTCATACACACAAATCTCTTATGTCCTCCCTCAAGTCTCTTATGCCTCCCTCAAATCTCTTATGCATCCTCAAGTCTTTATTCCTCTTATCCTCACCTATCAAGTCTCTGCCTTCCTCCCCTCCCTCAATGAGGCCTTATTCCTCCCTCAAATCTCTATGCCTCCTCAGGAGGCCGGTTAGATTCCCTGACACCCCATAACCTAGACAAGTGACATAATAACTAATGGTTCAACAACCCCTAGTTATCTATAACTCCTTTGGGTGTACCCCATAAAATGAAGTGGGTCCATAGGTCCAACCATTCCATGGTGCATCCCATGACCCTATTCCACACATCATGACAATAAAACCAGCATATCAATCTGATCCAAATGCCAAGTGGAAAAGTACAAGCTTTGGGTAAGGCAGTAAAATCTTAAAATTTAAAATAAGATCAAAACTAAGCAAAAAAACTGCTAAATAGTCATAATTAGTGTAAAAATCCACATGTTAGTACCATAATCAAGGAAATGCCCAAAATGTAAAACATGGCAATCAAAAAAATTGTTGGTCCTTACAGAAATAACATAAAAATTTCAATTTATGAATAAAATACATATATAAGAATAGCACATTATGATGACTATGTGGCCTTATCTAGCCACCAAGGGGGTACTCAATGAGTTGTTGGCACTCAAAACATCGAGCCTCAACTCACAAAATAACATATCAATAGTAAAACTATCATCATCTCTATCTGAATCATCCCACCACCACTTCGACAAGGCTAAACAAAGTCATAGATACACTTAGGTTGCATTCATACAACAACCACAAGGAGAGAGGGAACAAGGGGAAATAGGTCGTCATCTACTGAGCCTAAGGTCAACTCGAGTTACTAGCCCCGATACACATCCCCTCACTCCAAACATACACTTTTACAGATTTCCCTCAGGGTCAGTTAGCATAAGGTTCACAACATAACACGTATGCACAATACTACACAATGGTACTTCACGCATATTAACATAGTGCCTTCGCATGGTACATAAACAAGGTAAATCACATACATAACATTCACGTTTTAGAACATGCCACATCAACACATGTTATACCCAAAGTGAAATTATTGTACGATAGGGATCAGTACGATGGAAAAGTGACATGCAAGCATGGGAATATTCAAGTACCTCTTCCTCATACCCGACCTCCCAAGGTCGTAAGGCTTTGAGATGGCCGATGAATGTGGAATATAAATGGATACAAAAAAGTAATTAGGTAATCTTATATCCTCATTACGCAATAATGGAACCTGTGAATCTAAGGCAAAGAAGGCCCTCTTAACTTGAATTGATGTAATGGTTTGTTCGGATATAATAGCTATTCGAAGGATCCAATCAATGTCGAGCTCTGCTTTGAGATCCTCGTTTATTAGCTCTTTGGATACGTGGGAAGTGACCTATGGGAGCTTTCAGTATATATCTCCCGCACAGGGTCATGAAGATGGTGATAGGAGTTTTGGTATATTTGTAGTGAACTATGGGTGGTTTTCTAGTCTAGTATAGAAAATATTAGATTGATTGGCTTCTATATTCAATACAGAGAAATGCGTTATGATATCCAAGCGGGAGTGATGAGGATCTAAATATCAGCGTTTGTAAGGCACGGTATCAATACTTAACTAATTTGTGAGCCCGTTGGGTTGTGGGACTTAGGGAATCACAACCGTGAGTTCATGGTTGTTGTGGAACTGTTATCATCATGTGAAGAATCAATCCTCTTCTTCACTATCAAGTAATCATATGCCTTTTCAGCCTCTATGTTTAGAACTAGAAGTTGTATAATTTTCTCAGAATACCTTATAGGTGTTCTAGCAACTTGAATGCGTAAGCTAGTATCTATGTTAACGAGGAGGTCTCTTGCATCAGGTTATGGAACTAAAGGATCACAACCAAATACTTGTTCTCTTTCGAATCCTTGCATGACTCATTCGAATATTATATCAAGGCAATTTATAGTTAGGATGATTTGATCAAAATGTATATGCTTTATCGTCTTCGATATTTAACCCTCTCAATTGTTCACTAATTGCTTGTAGGTTTGTCGTTGCTCAAAAGACCTGTATCCTAAGGTCTTGATCTATATCAGCTAATGTTGTGGGTAGGTTTGGTTGAGGCACTATTGGTTCAAATATATATTCTCTAGGCTCTCTAGGTCCTGTGATTGTCATGCAAAACGATTCAACTTTTAACTAAAATTAATAAACTAATTACTGAAATATGTATTTACACTATGCATGTATTCTTATATTAATGAAATTAAAGAGTAGCTATTCTAATATATTTAGAAAATGAACAACTAATCTAGTAACATAATTAAAACAAACAAAGTAGCCTGGTGTGGCTATTTGCCTGTGCAGTTGTGATTTTATCCTAAATATCTAAGAAACTAATTATTTTAAATTGAAAGACTCTCGATCCTACCTCATAAGTGAGGAATGAATCACAGTTTCTCAGAAACTATCAATCCCCATAGCTTCCCTGGTGATATCGAGAGCGAGATTTTGACTGAAATAAAATAATTCACTACTCTATTTGATACGTTGTAACTAGAACTTTGATAGCTCAAACCTGGCATTTACAAAACAGTGGAAAATCAAGTTATGTGTGACTTTGTCACCTCGGTGTGATCTCCTTGTTTCCTTCATGTTCTCTTGAATCCGAGAAAAGCATGTATATGATAGTATCAGCAGAATAAGGAACTTGAACAATGACAGCTTTGGATATAGACCGAATACAATGCGAGTAAGAGAGAGATAGTGCAAGTGAACAGAGCTTGACTATGCAATTCCTAGCGTGATTTATTGCAGAATACAAAACAAATGTGCTGAGAGTTTTAGAATCTATCCTTATGACAAAACAAAACTTGTAACTCTAAATGGATTCTAATCTAGAAATGAAACTATTCTATGCTAAGTTGATTATATGGAACAACAATGAAATAAGATGAAACAAGAAGATTGAATGACTTCTAAACAACAAAGGAAAGCTAATAATTGATGCAAAACATGAAGCTAGTGGAACTCTAAACAAGAAATTCAAAGATTGAATGATTAAATAGAGAAGGAGAGAGGCCATTTATTTGAAAACAGCTAGCTATTTATAGCAAATGCATTTACCAGAGGGTAACTCCCAATTGAACTCTTTTACTATAAAAAAGGGAAAACACTATTCATAAGGCGGCCAAAACATAAATGAAAAGAAAATTAGTTGAAGAATGTGGGTAGAAATTGAAGATTTAAGTTTGACGTGATCGTCGGAACTTTCTGGAAAATGCGAACAAGACTGCCACCTGTGTAGGCGGTGGTTATGGGACCACCGCCCTATCCTAGGCGGCGGTCACGGACCACTACCTAGGTAGGGAGGTAGTCTCATTACTAAAGACCAAAATGTAAGGAAAAATAGGGCGGAGGGAAAAACAAAGCATGCGGAGGCCGAGCGAGGCATACGGGATACAAATGTATACTTGGCGAGCTTTTCTGGATTCTCGAGCACCTTGCGAGGAGACTGTATCATCATTGGGGTATGTGTAACATTTTTTCGGTGGTGCAGTACCCTACAATTTTGGGTACGTACATATTGCCCCCTCGGAGAAGCGTCTTAGCCATGAAGAGGCGTAAAATGGTGGATCCGAGTATGGCGGTCCCGAAATGGGGAGTTAGGAGTTATACCTAACATGCCCATGTGTCGAAAATCGCCATCCAAAATCCTGCTATCTACAAAATGAAAAAAAGGGACTCAAGTGCAGATAGATAAAATAAATTGAGAAATAAAACAAAATTGATATGAAATGAGGACTTACCATCTGCGTGGGGTTTAGAACTTACCTCCATTGACACTCTGACCCTATGAAAGATATTCAAAATCAATTTTAAAAGCTACATATATATAAAATGAACTCATTTCACTATTCATTTGCACGGATTGATTTGATAGTTTTTGAGCTCTGGGACCCATGGTGACGGTTTTTGATGAGAGTATAGTCAAAATGTTCATGGTGAGATAGCGATCATGCCTCCAAGAGCGAACATCGACCTACAAAGTCTCAAGTTAGTTCTTCTCAATTTATTGTTTTTGAACCTAAAATGTGGAAATGATGAAATCTTTGTCTCGGGGGTTATTTTTGAAAATACTAGTTTTAAATGAGTCTCTAGGGGGCACCCATAGGGTAGGTCCTTATTTTGGTTAAAATGGCATCTTTTGCTTGTTTTTAGGCATTTTTAGGGCTTTTGAGCGTTTGCGCTTCGGGGACAGGACCACGACCACCGCGCACAGGGCAGTGGTTACGGGACCGCCACCTTAGAAGGTGGTGGTTACGGAACCGCCGCTCTGTATAGGGTGGCGGTTCATGACAGAAAGTAAAAGAAGATTCTTTACTTACTCATTTTTGCATTTTTAGCACTTTTACATGTTATTGATAGCTTTTCCAATCGGATTTTGATACTAACTTACTCCTTTTTATGTTTTTGGGTGTATGCAGAAGGAGGAATATATTAGATGGAGCCAAGAGAGGGAGTGTGATTGGCTCCCAGCAGTGTTAGAGGCACTCACTCAGGCAGAGTGAGATACTCTTCAAAGGGCTGGCATTTGGAGGATTGCACAAGTCCCTCACGTTGCTCCTGCTAGTCACATACTATGTCACCTATTTTCATATTGGGATATGGACCAGAATGCAGTTTCTGATTGCCAGGAGTTAGGGGTGAGTGGACCATCACCCTAGAGGATGTTTACCGTATACTGGGGGTTTCGATCCTTGCGTCGGCTGTCTCTTAAGACAGTAGTATCAAGATCTCAAGTGGTTCAGTGGGCCACCTATATGGGGATGCAGTTGTTTCGATGGGGTCAAAGAAGGGGGTGAGGATCCACTCCATTGTTGAGACAGACATTCTTGTGCTCGCAAGGCCATCATGGGCATCCTTGCTTCGAGATTGATTGGGGACAAGGGAGGAGACACTCTCTTATATTTTTGGGCCCCCATTATTACACAAATTAAGGGCCATGGATGTGTTTACGCTTGGGGAGTAGACATCCTCGGGACCACCTACCATGATTTATATAGGGTGGTCTAACTACAGGGACAGTCACTGAGCCACCCCACTCTTGTCATGAGTTGGGTGTATGAGCATATCACTCCATATGGGAGAGGTGTAGAGGCAGAGGATCCTGGGGTTTTCAGGGCAACACGGTGGACAGGATGACCATTCTTAGAGCACCTCACCAACTAGTGGCCTCTTTGACCACTACATACATGGAGGCCACTCCTTATCAAGCCATGACAGGGTTATGGGGAGAGGAGACTATCACATTGATTGCTTGTCAGACTACCAGTCAGCTAGTAGATAGGGTGGGGAAGTTGGAGATCCACCCCTTTGACAGAGTACCACATGTTTGGCCTCCCATACATAGACATATTTCCTCCAGCGGGGCCAAAGTGTATAGATTTATTCGTGAGGCTCAGGGAGGTCTTAGAGGCTGGGGTTGGACTATTGTTACTCCTGGTGTTCCCATCGCCACTAGGAGGGTGGTACATGCTCGGGGGAGCCGGTGCTCCTCAGGCACCTTTGCTTTGGATTACCACTAGTCCCGCCCATAATAGCGATGAGCCCATTGACATGGACTCTGAGTCTGAGGAGTTCACTAGGGGAGAGACATAGGAGGAGATAGAGGAGATGGAGATTGGAGGGATGAGCGGGGAGGATGATAGTTATTCTAAGTGGCATGACACTCGTGACATCCTACGAGGCCAAGAGGGCGAAGCGGAGTGTAGAGAGGGTGACTCGATCTCGGAGGAGCTGCTCTCTCGAGGATTTAGGGGAGATGGCGAGTCCGTCATAGGTCATCACATTGCCCATTTAAGAGATGGATGCTAGTCACCGGCAACATTGGTGGCAGGTGTGGATCCTAGAGATCCTTCTTGAGGCCTAGAGATTTGAGTTAGTTGGAACTCTTCTCTTGACTTTGTTTTAGTTAGAATTGTCTTAGTTATTTCTTTTCGTTTCATTTATTCTTGTTTTTATTTATGATCATTTTCTAACTTGTTTTCTCCTTTATTTACATTGATTGCTGATTATTAGCGAGACTTAATTCTCCGAGTATGCATAAATACCTTACCGATCCCCGAGAGAAGAATCGTGGCTGAGCTTTACGTGGATGTGGGGAGCCTTCAAGCGATCGGTAGGCATACCGATGTTTTCACCTCTGTCGGCAGTGTGGTAAAGATCATGACTTCTCTCCGTCTTTGAGGTAGTTTGATATAGGATGGCCGAGTGCTTGATGAGGAGTCATTCTCATAATGAGACTATAGCTACTGGCCGTGACCACGAGCCCTTAGTGCATTCGGAGTGTCGTCATAGTTGGAGTGCTAGACGTGGTCGTGTGCCCTCTGAGGGATCCCATAGGGATTGAGAGGCCATTTTTGTAGTGTTTTGTCATATATTTATATGAGTGTTTTTGTACTTTTCAAGCTCATTGAGCATTTTGACCATGCCTAGTGCATGATGGCATTGTATATAAAACCTTATATATATATATATATATCTTTGGATCTAGACTTTTGGTGCCTAGAATTTTGTGATTTGTTTCCACATGTATACTAGATGTTTTTAGAGTATTTGTTTTCATGCTTTTCAGTATGTATGCAATGGATGACAAATGATAACAAATGTTGAGTAGAATGTTTCTCTTTTTTATGCTTTTGTAATGCTGATATGTGATGATTAACACATTGTAGTTTTGAACTTTCGACCTCTTTGGGAAATGTCTATGATTTCTTCTTATGTTGGCAAAATGTGATGAATGTATAGTGATAAAGAGATGAACTTGCCCCATTCCTAGCTCCACGCAACTAGTAAGATGTGAGGGCTCTACACCAAGAGTTAGGAAGGGCACAAATTGTATGAGCTTGACTGAATGGAATGATGAGAGACAAAAAAACCAATGATGGAAACCAAACTTAGACCTACACACTAACCCTACTCAAAACTACCACCAAGCTTAGAAGGCTATTTACTTTCCAGTTTATCTAGACTTAGATTTATAAATGGCAATCTAGTTGACGAAATCTAGTTATGAGGATTTGACCTCTTTTGGAGTTTGGACATTTTTTTCTCTTAATATAATTTGATTTGTGCTTCTAGCATACAAAGATTTGTTAATTTGTGTGAATGAACCCCCACATCCTGCCTCATGCCACTAGAAAGAAGCACGAGTTTGTCACCAAAGGTGGGATATAGGCAAGTAAGGGCACTTCTTTCCTTTCCCAACCTCACACCACCAGTAAGAGATGTAGGCTTATCACCGAAGGTTGATGGGGCAAAGAAGTGTGTAAAATAAAATATTCTATTTTCTTGGTGCCTTTAATTCCATTTGATTTTGACTTTTCGACCTGTAACCTTGGGATATCCTTTCTTTCAAAGATATTTAAGAGGGATAGATGTGACACCAAGAAGATTCTAGAACAGTGTAGGTAAGGACACTTCACCTAGTAGAAAGAAATAGCAAAACCAAGTATGCAAACCTTGGTATGTTTTTCATCAATTCTAGTTTGTCAAACTTGATGAGAAGATTTGAAAATACTTGATGATCTTTGAAGAGATGTTTTTGATTGCTTTTGCCAACATTTTCAGAAATTTGTAATAGATTTTTAAGAGTAAGCTCCTTGACTACTATTTTTACAAAATTAGTGGACAAAATGAAACACTAAATGACTATTGTAATGTAGGTAACTATAGTGTACAAGTGGTGATTTTGATGTCTCATGCGTAAAACCATTTAAGATGCAAGGAATTGATAGTTTCATTGAATTCCTCACCTTCTAGTGTGCACAAAAGATATGCACCATTTCCGTAGTCCTTCATGACTCGGTATGGGCCCAACCACTTGGGCCGGAACTTCCTTCCTTCACTAGGTTCTCTTATCAATCCGGTTGTCTAGTCTTAGAACTAGATCTCCCTCATATATTTCTTGCTCATAGAATTTTTGTTATACTTCCAGCACATCCGGTCGGCATAGGCTCTGTGTCATTATTCAGCATTTAACTTGGCCTCATCAAGGCTTTCTAGTTGAGAGAGGCGTGCCTCCCTATAAGCTTCTTCATCCAAAATCCCTTGTAATGAGATACAAAGATGGGGTATTTCGACCTCAAGTGGGAGAACTGCCACGCCCCCAAATACCAACGAGAAATGGGTTGCTCATGTTGGTGTTCTTATTGAGGTTCAATGTGCCCATAAGGCCGAGATATAGTTTTAAATTCCAATCTCTCTTATTATCCTTGTTGTTTGAGGAGAATAGCTTTTAATGTTTTGTTTGTCACTTGAATTACCCATTAACTTGAGGGTAGTAAAGAGAGGCCGTGTGATTTTTTATTTTGAATTTTCTACATAACTCATGGACCTCATTGTTTTTAAAGGACGTGCCATTATCTGAGATAATGACTTGTGGGACACCATACCTACAAATGATTTGGTTTAGAATGAATTTGGCAATTACCAAACTTGGTACTTGTGGTGAGAGGCATGGCCTCTACCCATTTGGTAAAATATTCCATGGCTATAATTATAAAATTATGGCCATTGGTTGATGAGGGAGAGAATTTCCCTATCAAGTCCAGAACCCATGTGGAGAAGGGCCACGGGGTCACTATTGGTTGCGAGGGATTATCTTTGTGTGAATCTCGTGAGAGAATTCTTGGCATTTTGGCACTTACGTACAAATTCCACTCACGTCATTTTCGAGAGTGGGCCAAAAATAGCCCATCCGATGTATTTTGCGAGCAATGGCATGACCATCGAAATGGCCTCCACATATCCCACTTAGGATTCATGAAGAATGTTCTTAGATTCTTCTATGTCGGTGCACTTTAGAAGCATGTTGTCAAAGGCTTTATGATTGAATACCTATTCTAAAACAACATATTTAGCGGTAATAATGTGTAACCACCTTCTTTGTTGTGATGTGACACCTTCCGTATGTGTGGTCTATGATAAAATTGATGATATCAGTGTACTAGGGACATGTAGAGATGGGGGGCCTAGTTTCGATGAAGTATACACACTCATCAGGAAAGTCCAAATTTACTAGATTACCTCCATCTAGTGGATTGTCAGCTAACCAATCTGCAATGATTTTTCCCTTAACGGATTTTTGGTTTACGAATGTCAACTCAAATTCACCCATTAAGGTTATGAAATGCCTAGCCTTTTTAGATAAAGACCCTTGTGTGAGGAATGTTCGTAAATGATCTATCTTTACAATGACCCTTGTTTCTTGGTTTAACATGTAGTGTCTTAAACATTTTGTTGCAAAGACTATGGCAAGGCATTCTCTCTCTTCCTGTGTGTAACATGTTTCATAATCGAGCAATGTTCGGCTAATGAAATAGACCACATGTTCTAGGTTATCATTTTCTTTTGAGCCAAAGCATGCGAGAAGAGCGAGACATGAGTGGTTCGTGAGTATAGGATCAAAGGCGGTCTAGTTTGGGAGGCATTAGTGAGGGTGGAGACAACAAGAAGCATTTAACTACTTCAAAGGCCTCATTGCATTCTTCGGTCTAATCAATGCTATAATCTTTTAGATTATTGATTGGATGAATGGAAAAATTTAAATACTGTGATGAACCTTGATTGCCGAGAGCTTCCCAAGGAATGACCTAATTCTAGACTCGTCCGATGGTGGGATCAGTTCGAGAACAACCCATATTTTGGCTGGATCAACATCAATCCCTCGTGAAGATATAATATAGCCCAGAAGTTTGCCTCCTATCACACCAAACACGCACTTCTCTGGGTTTAATGTGACACCATATTCAATTAATTGTGAGAGGATGATGTGAAGTACTTCTGGATGATCACAGCACTTCTTGGCCTTGGCCAATAAGTCATCCACATAGGATTCCACAATTTTATGGATAAGATCATGGAATATGTATGTCATTGCCCGTTGATATGTAGCATTGGCGTTCTTAAGACCAAATGACATGACAACGTAGTAATAAGTCCCACAAGGAGTTATGATTGTAGTTTTGGCTTGATCCTATTCAGATATTTTAATCTGATTATACCCTGAGAACCCATCCATGAGGGACAACAATTCAAATCCAGCTGTTGCATCAATGATAATGTCAATGGATGGTAATGGGAAGTCATCCTTGGGACAAGCTTTGTTAATATCCTAAAAATCTATGAAAATGTGTATCTTCCCATTCTTTTTGAGAACAAGGACAATAATAGATACCCATTGTGAATAATCATCGGGTTTGATGAATCCCACTTGAAGAAGTTTTATTACTTCCTCTTTTACCATTAGAGCCACTTTTGGCTTCATTGGTCTTGACTTTCTGTTTAATTGGTTTTGCATTTTGTTTAGTGACAAGATTATGTACCGTGATATGTGGTGCAATTCCCATCATTTCTTTATAGTTAAATGCGAAAGTATTTTGATGTTCTTTGAGGATTTGGGTGTGTATTTCTATTTCCTCTAGAGTTAACGAGGATCCCAACTTCAAAAGTTTTGGTTCTTCCTCCGTTCTAATGTTTATGTCAATGGTTTCTTCTATTAAAAAGTGTTACCTTCTTCAAATTCGGAGTGGGGCTAGAGGTAGTTCCAAGCTTTCTTCATTTTCTATCTCAGTAGATATCAAGATCCTATTGTGGAGGAGACTCTACCATGGGATTTCCAAAATAGGAAGAGGAATGTGGTATTAGGAAAGATCCACTATGCCGTGAGCAAGGTGTAGCTCGCATAGGTGTTTAGATATTCGAGAGTGGCTCTATCATCGTCAAAGTGATCCATGATAGAAAAATCATCCTCATCTTCTCCATGAGTCAAGAGTGAGTTTGTTGGTATTTTATGCACTAATGGTTTGGTACAGTGACACTTTGTGAAATTTGTATCTTCCAACTCACTATTTGCGGTGAAGCGGGAAGGCCGATGTTACTATTGAGTCTACAAGAAGGTTCTTCTCTCGTGGAATTGCTTGAATTGATATGAAGTTAAATCCCTTGCTTACATCTAATACCATTTTTTATAGAGTTGTAAATTCTCATGCCACAGGTTTCATATACTTGAGAGACTTGGTTTGCAACTAGTTGTGAGTCTCCTAGCACTCTAATGTTATTGACACCCATTCTTTTGTCTAGGATGAGGCCAAGAAGGAGAGCTTCATACTCGGCCTCGTTGTTTGTGCATTCAAAGTTTAATTTAAAGGAAAAAGGTAGGATATTTCGCTCGGGTGAAGTAAAGATTACTCCCACCCCAGCTCTAAAGTGACATCTAGCTCCATCAAAGTGGAGAGTCCAATACTTTCTTGGAAAAATGGATGTTGGGATATCTATCGTATCTATTTCTTTTCTTCGATTACTTCTACCATAAAAACTTCATCTGATGGAAGAGAAGAAATCCCGGTCGTCCCATACCCATAGAATCAAATGGTAGGAGAATAGACAAGTATTTCTCTAGAACTTGACAATTTTGCTGTAGTCCCTAGTGACATTGTTCTATAACATTGGTCTCATTTTTGAGTGTTGGAATGTCCTCGACTAGATTTGTAATTTCCAGCTCTATGGTGGGTATCAACTTCACTTTTGGTTTTGAATTAATTGGTTTGATAAGTTGATTTTTGGGAGTTCAAACTCGAGTGAATGACTAGTATTTTCTTGAAATTAGCTAAGTGTATATCGAAGGGTTTTGGGTCACCTTGTGCCACAAATATTTTTCCTAAGTGTAGAAATCTTATTTCTTGGAATAACGTGGAAGGGATTACCTTCATGTGGTGTATCCATGGCTGACCAGGATCATATTATAGTTGGTTTCCCATTCTATAATATAAAATTTGGTGAGGAACGTCTTGGGTCCTAAAGTGACCGGTAAAACTATGGTTCCAATTGAAGTGGCCTTGAGGCTATCATATCCTCTTAACATATTTCGTGTTGTGGAACAGTTTGTCTCTCCATATCCTAAATTTTGAATAAAAGTGAAGGGGACTATGTTAACTACTACCCCATCGTCAATCATTGCACGTTTAACATAATTATTGTAAACCCATACTTGTAAATGTAAAGTTGGGTCACCTCTTCATGCAATCTCACTGTCTATTGGCATTTTTCTTATATCAAATATAAACTCAGTATCCCTATCTGGCTTCCCTGGAGGATAGATGTCAAAGTCTACATGGTTTACTTGCATTTCGGGGGAGGAGTGATGTTGATTAAATGACCAAGGCCTAATGCTTCTAAGAGGGTAGCCATGTGTATGGGAGAGTTCTTTTGCAAATCCAAAAGGAGATGTGAGAGAAGGTTTTAGTTAAGTCATTAATTAAATCATACGCACTGTGGGTTTTACCAACATTTATTAAATGTTTTCTAGCTCCAATGGATAATTTGGAGTTGGTTGAGAAGAATAATCCCATGTTCTTGCTATGGTTTCTACGGGTAGCTTGGTGTCTAACTCCACCAAACAAACTATCTTAGTTTGGGGTCGAGTTCTAGTTGGGGTGTGTGATTTGGTGGATTTAATGAAGTTAAAGCTTCATGATCATTGTTTCCTTTTATAACACCCTTGTTTGATCCATTAGGATCTAGCTTGTTATTGTTAGAATGGTTTGGGAGTGGATCATTAAAAATCTTGAGGGTGCATTTTGAGGAAACTACCCCCTGTATAAGTGTTTGGTGTAGTAGTACTACAGAATTTTCTAAATACATATCTATAAAGAGTTGTTTTTATCTTCCGGCAAGCACTACATGAATTTAATATAGTAACGACAAGTCCTAGTATCGTGGCCTTGAATCTTGTGGAAACCCACAATATAAATTGGGATTATAATTTCAAGGTTGTTGATTTAAAACCTGTTGTGGCCCAAAATTTTGATAAGGTTGCTAGTTGCTAGAGTTAAAATTTTGAGGCTGTTGCCTTTGGTTTTGACTCTGATATCTAGTTGGGTTTTGATTTGGACCTTGTGTTTGGATTTGTCATTGTTGTTGTGGTCGTGTGGTGGACGGTTAAAATCCTTTGCTTTGCTTATTGGAGTAAAATTTTTATTTCACTAACTACTATCAGTGGTGAAATGTTTACAACGTTTTCCCTTTTAACTTGGTTAGTTACTCCATCTTTTGTAACTCTACGGTTCTTGTTAAGGATCTTAGGTCCTTGATTAGCATTCCCGGTATTAGGATAGGCCGCGGTGTTTTGATTGGGAGTGGTTAATTTCCCATTTTCCATATGTCTTACGACCACTATCTATCATTGCTTGGTCGATTCAGAGAGCACTCTCGAGTACTTCATCATAAGTTCTTAGTGGGAACTTCTAGACTTCTTCCTTTATCTCTCTATTGAGAGAATTAAGGAATAAATCACATAGTTCCATTTGATCCATGTTTGGAGCACTTGCTGATGAGTAGAGAACCGTACGCCATCTTTGAATAAAATGAGCAGCGGATTCATTATGTTCTTGTTTAATATGCAAGAATTCCCTGATTCCCATTCTTAACAATTTGTTCATATCAAAAGCTTTGATAAACTCAAACACGAGTTGTTTGAATGAGTGTATCGAGGCTTCAGGTATTCTGTAATACCAATCAAGGGAAATGCCTTCTAAGGTTTTAGGGAATATCTTAGCAACAACCCCGTCCCAAGGGAGTAATTCCCATATGGTTGTGGCATATGCCTTAATGTGTGTGTTTGGATCCCCTTCCCCTTTATATTTGGGTAAATCGGGAAGAGGTCTTGGAAGCGTAACACTTCATATGGTGAAGTCCAGGGGCTCTTTTAAATATTATGAATAAGTCCCTACTACGTAGGCCTTGACCATCGATGGTGTTTCTTTGAGAGGGGTGGGGGTGGCATGGTTTTTACTATGGCATAGGATATGTATTTGCGGGGCATAAGGGAATCCTCATGGTTGAATGAACATCCAGGAGAAAAAGAACATGTCTCCTTGTGGTGACTTTGAATACATGTTTAAGTAAGGAGGAGCATTATGTTGGTATGGGTTGTTTTGTGCCATGGTGAGAGGAGTCATGTTTTCAACTAAAGCAGCGTTTGAAAATGTGGCCCGGTTGGTGTTTATCTGTGGGTAATTATAAGGATTTTGAGGAGGATTGCCTAATGTGCCTATTCCTATAAGGAGGTCAACTTTGACTAGGATGATGTGGAGGGTTGGGATTCCTACTTTCCCAAATTATGAATTTTGGTTTGCTTGAGCAAGTTCCTACCCTCTAACCTTTTCAACTAAGGCTGAAATGACCTCTATTGGTGAAGACACGGTGTTTTCCTTAATGGTGTTTGTTATATACCTTGAGGTTGTAAAGGGTGTGATACCTGCTATGAATTGATCATTACCCTGCCAAGCTTCATCGAGGGTATTTCCCATAGGTGGAGGAATGGGGGTGTTTTCTTGGAATAGGGTATTAGATTGTGTTTGTAAACTTCGCATAGGTGGATACATATTTTGGAAGCATTGTTTACTTCTAACATAGTGTGTTAAGTACTCCTCATCTAAAAATGGGAGTGGATTTGACTGTTGTCTCGATCGTGGTGCGAGCAAGACCGAGGAGATGAAATGGATTCTCCAGTAAATGTCATATTGTTAGAGCCTAATGGCTCTATTTGTTGTGTTTGTGCAAGTTGATCTAACTCCTCAATTTAGAACGAAGAACTAGAACTAGTTCTGTGAGGGGGAGTTTGAGATGACAAGTAATTACTTGAATAGTTATCACCCATGCAGAAAGCGAGGGTGATGGTTTTCTATTTGTTTGACTATAGTTTGCTTTGAGACCTAAGAGAGGTCTTCCATATGCATCGTATCCCAACATATTCGGGGGTATATGAATACCCATAGAATAATGGGAAAGAGTGAAGGTGGGGAAAGAAATGAAAAATAAAAGAGGAAGAACTGTTTGTTTCATGTCGGGTTCACCAATTTTGTAGAATGGAAAAGTGACATGCGAGCATAGGAATCTACAAGTACCTCTTCCTCGTACTTGACCTACTAAGGTCATATCAAGATGGTAGGTGAATGTGGAATATAAATGGATACAAAAAAACTAATTGGGTAATCTTATATCCTTAATACGTAATAATGGAATCTACAAATCTAAGGCAAAGAAGGCCCTCTAACCTAAATTGATGTAATGGTTTGTTCGGATATAATAGTTGTTTGGGGCTCCAATCAATGTCGAGCTCTCCGAGATCCTATTTATTGGTTCTTTGGATACGTGGGAAGTGACCTGTGGGAGCTTCGTATATATCTCCAAATAGGGTCATGAAGATGGTGATAGGAGGTTTGGTAGATTTGTAGTGAACTATGGGTGGTTTTCTGTCTAGTCCGAGAAAATATTAGATAGATTGGCTTCATAGTTAATATAGAGAAGCTGCGTTACAATATCGGTGGGAGTGGTGAGGATCTAAATATCGGCGTTCGAAAGCTAGTATCAATACTTAACGCGATTTGCGAGCCCGTTGGGTTATGGGACTTGGGGATCACAACCATGAGTTTGTGGTTGTTGTGGACCTGCTTATGGTCATGTGAAGAATCAATCCCTTCTTTTGAATATCCAGTAATCATATGCCTTTTCAAACCTCATGTTTAGAACTAGAAGTTGTATAATTTTCTCGAATACCTTACAGGTGTTACGAAACTTAAATGCGTAAGCTAGTATCTATGTCAATGAGGAGGTCTCTGCATCGGGATGTGCAACTAAACGATCACAACCAAATAATCGTTCTCTTTCGAATCCTTGTATAGTCATTCGATATTTTATCAAGGTAGTCTATAGTTAGGATGATTTGACCAAAATGTATATGCCTTATCGTCTTCGATATTTAACCCTCTCATTTGTTCACTAATTGCTTGTAGGTTTGTCGTTGCTTGAAAGACCTGTATCCTAAGGTCTTGATCTATATCAGCTAATGTTGTGGGTAGGTTTGGTTGAGGCACTATTGGTTCAAATATATATTCTCTAGGCTCTCTAGGTCCTGTGATTGTCATGCAAAACGATTCAACTTTTAACTAAAATTAATAAACTAATTACGAAAGATGTATTTATACTATGCATGTATTCTTCTATTTTTGTATTTTTGATGATGTATTTTAATGAAATTAAAGAGCAGCTATTCTAATATATTTAGAAAATGAAAAACTAATCTAGTAACAAATTAAAACAAACAAAGTAGCCTGGTGTGGCTATTTGCCTATGTAGTTGTGATTTTATCCTAAATATCTAAGCAACTAATTATTTTGAATTGAAAGACTCTCAATCCTACCTCAGAAGTGAGGAATGAATCACATTTTCTCAGAAACTATCAATCCCCATAGCTTCCCTAGCGATATCAAGAGTGAGATTTTACTGAAATAAAATAATTCACTACTCTATTTGATACGTTATAACTAGAACTTTGATAGCTCAAACACAGGTGTTTACAAAACAGTGGAAAATCTAGTTGTGTTTGACTTTGTCCCCTCAAGTGTGATCTCCTCATTTCCTTCATGCTCTCTTGAATCCATAAAAGCGTGTATATGATAGTATCAGTAGAATAAGGAACTTGAACAATGAAAGCTTTGGATATAGACCGAATACAATGTAAGAGAGAGATAGTGCAAGTGAACAGAGCTTGACTATGCAATTCCTAGTGGGATTTATTATGGGAATACAACACAAATGTGTTGGAGAGTTTTAGAATCTATCCTTGTGACAAAACAAAACCTGTAACTCTAAATGGATTCTAATCTAGAAATGAAACTATTCTATGCTAAGTTGATTGTATGGAACAGCAATGAAATAAGATGAAACAAGAAGATTGAATGACTTCTAAACAACAAAGGAAAGCTAATAATTGATGCAAAACATGAAGCTAGTGGAACTCTAAGCAAGAAATTCAAAGACTGAATGATTAAACAGAGAAGGAGAGGGGCCATTTGTTTGAAAACAAGCTGGCTATTTATAGAAAATGCATTTACTAGAGGGTAACTCCCAATTGAACTCTTTTACTATAAACAAAGGGAAAACACTATTCACAGGGTGGCCAAAACATAAATGCAAAGCAAAGTAGCTGAAGAATGTGGGTAGAAATTGAAGATTTACATTTGACACAATCAGTCGAACTTTCAGAGAATGCGAATAGGACCGTCGACACATGCGGGCGGTGGTCTCCTCACTTAAGACCAAAATGTAAGGAAAAAGTGGGGCAGAGGGCAAAACAAAACATGTGGAGGCCGAGCGAGGCATATGGGATACAAACGTATACTTGGCGAGCTTTTCCATATTCCAAACACTTTGCAGGAGACTGTATCATCATTGGGGTATGTGTAACATTTTATTGGCCTATGTAGTACCCTACAATTTTGGGTGCGTACGGGATCATATACTCACCATATGTCCCAAATTTACTGACATTAATCATTACATATTACATGAATTTTACTTATGATGAGCAAAATTACAACATACAGTCAACTGCCATATACATGGAAATACACACATTTCTACACAAATGATAATGACATCATTAAGAAATCCAATTCACTACAACCAACCTTGGTCACACAACATATAAGCACACCCACACATCAAAAATATCAAAAGGATTCAACACTCTGAAATCAACAATCACATTTCTTCCACACACAACAAGATAGTGTTTCACACTCGAATTCTCATAGAATTCTGGAAGGAGGAAGAATACTCTCATCTCCAACACATCAACATGCAAACAATTATGCACTAAGTGACATACACATCATGTGCGTTCACAATATCACAATTATGACATGGATCACATCACACTTAAACCACATTACTCTTCCAATTTCCACCACCATCACACAACACCATCACCACTCCAAACTGTCCCAGAGGGTTCAAGAGCATGAACCTCTGCTCTGATACCAAGTGTAACGCCCCACTATTTCACACACAAACACAACACTGAAAAACTTAGATAAATTTTTTTTTGACTTGCATAGAGCTTACACAACAACATAGGTGACTGGAAAGGGCTATAACCAACACTCAAGAAGTTTGACACAACCTTGACCACATATGCAACAAGGAATCAAACCACACCCATCACGAATAATTCACCTGACTCTTCGACAAGACACAACATAAGAGACCAACCACAATACATAGTTATAACTTAGGGCATCCCATGGTGTGAAATATTTTAAGGTTATGCATTTACCAAAAACATATTTCAAGACCTGTCTTTACGATCAAGGAGATTCATGTCTTAATTCAAGCAATTCTTAAAACAAAAGTGAACTTCTTTCTTTTATAATTGTCTAATCAACTTAGGATCAAGTTTTCTAAAGGTTAAACATTCTATAATAAGCCAATAAATTGCTTAATTCATTGATCTAAGAGTATTTTCCATTTCCCACAAGGTTAATTAATCTTACACAAGCCACTGAAACTTGTTCCACACCTCTATTACATAGGTGATAAGCACAAACTCTGATTGAGGTAAAGTACCGTTTTAGGTTCAGAAAAATAATCTTCTTTGCTAAAGGATCTAAAGTTTTAACATTACTTAAGAAAGATTACAATGAATCAAGGCAAGGGTTAAGGGAAACAGGTCAAAAGAAATCAGCTTCAGGGTCCCATGGGTTGTTACTCAGTCTTTTATTGAGGCTAAGGATTTATCAAGATTATTTAAAAGTTTTATTTAGACTTTTCTTGATTAATTTTTCCAAGGGTAAACCATTTACATTTCAAGTGATAGAGAGAGAGATCGAAGGGTTTCTTAAACAATTTCCCTCCTACTTATATAACTTCATTATCTTCCAAAAACTAAACATTGATTTCAGCATAAGATCATTTAAGAATTCACCATAAAAGGATAATGTTGATTAATCTAGCTTGGGGACAACAAGGTATAAATATATTTTTATTACCAAAATATAGTTTCCTCTTTGATTGCTTAGGGCTCAAAAGTTATCAAGTAGATCACATCTACATTATCCTTATTTTTGAATATTTTTATAAATATTACTAACCCACTTTAATATGCCTAGGTTTACATTTATGCCATGACCTAGAGGGAGCTATTACACAAGGTTTTAACTCAAGGATATGTTTATCATTACCCTATTTGAGAAACTATACATGGTTACAAATTTTATCCAACATAGAATACAAATCCAAGGGTGATAAAGGATTCTAATGAACTTTGACTTGAAAACAAAAAGGTAACAATACTGGTCAACCCAAGCTAAGTTATCTTTCAAATTTGTTGTAATATAATTAATTACTCAACCAAAGTTGTGATCAGGTTATATTATTTACAAGTTCCGTTTTCAGACACATGCGACAACATTACCCATAGTACAAACTGGGCCCTTCAAACTTTCCAAAAAATCAAAATTTAGAGTCTCTCAACAAAATAAAGCACACACGAACAAAAGAGCTTCAAAGAAACACCGATGTAACTCTCCCTTTTCTACTCACGAAGGCCATCACACATTTATAGCCTGAGTCAGTTTGCGAGAACTGAGCATGATAAAAACTACACATAGGAATCATATGCTACCATTAACAATATCATAAAATGAACCTTTTATTAAAAGAAAAAGTGCTAAGCTCTAACCCACTAACAACTTCTTTAATCATGCTGGAATATTTACTATTTCAAATTAATAAGGGAAACCATAAAAAAATCTGTTATGAACATTGTTTCTGAAACAAAAAAGGAGACTACTATCATTCTAGTAGGGATCCAAGACCCAATGAGTTCGAAATAGAGTGAAGAGTGTATTGGGATTTCAATCGTGTAACCATATAAATTACATGATTGAAATCCAATACTTAACATCAATCAACATTCCTTTAAATAAGTCATAAGATTAAATAGGTTTAAAGTTAGAACTTTAACATCACATACTAACCACTAATTGCCCTTTCAAAGGAAATTTTCCCCACATCATGCCTACACCATATTTCTTTCAAGGAACATATAGAGTAAGTTCTAGCAAAAATTTCAAACATAAGATCATCTTGCCATGTTAAGTACAACAGTCAAAAATACGATAAAAGAAATAACAAATGCTTAGTAATTCAAACAACTAAAATGAATCTAATGCCACCATCTTACCAAGATTTAAAATACAGTCCAATAATTTAAATTACCCTTAAACCTATATCAATAAAATTTAAGCGAACCATCACAAGGATCAATATGACGATGTTAAACGAATTACACTTAAGAATATCTTCCCAGTAGATAACAAACAAAATCCTAAGCTTCCTTAGTTTATTACAACAACCTCATTTGAGACAAGTACCTTAAACAACTGAAAACACAAATTCATATATTAAACAATTAAAACTCTATCCTAATTATTTTGAATAAAAGCATATTCTTTTATCTCGCCACTCCTAAGTACCTCCATCTCTCAATCCGGAATATAATAAATAACCAAAATATTAACCAAGGTGAAACTTTCCTTGGTCACATCAAATAATTTATAAATAGTACAATCACCAAGGTACTCTCAAAAGTAATACTTCCCTCTATCATCACATATAAATCATGATTCTTCCTATTCATGTAATAGCTGGAGGGGTAACCACCCCTATCCAACCTACTAGGTAAAGGAATGCCTTAAGTTATCACAAGATGGCAACAATGATTCCCGACCATTATAACAGATGAAAGAAGGTACCACCCAAACTCCTTTCATAATAGTCAATACTTTTCATTATCCATAATTCTTTTTATTCTACCATGAAAGGGTAAGGCGTTGGCCAGAAAGAGGCATCCTTCTCATTAAGATTCATGTAGCCAAGATGGCTAGGCCCTCTTTATCTCGTAGATATGAATGCATCTAACACACTAGCTTTAACCTGAGCCCCACAAATGGATAAGGGTCATCTTTTTATTTATTTATTTAATTAAAAAATCATAAGCTAAGCCCCTACTTCCAAATGACCACAAGGTCAGAGAACAAAACCACAACAATCGAAGCTAATGAGGGAGCCAGGGATTGCTCATTTCAGTTTGTAAACTAAGCATACACATTACATGGTAAAAAACAAGTAATTGCTCTACCAATAGCTAAAATTAAATCCAGGTTTGGACCAAGAGCTCAAAGTATCGCCGAAAAGGAGCCAATATTTTGAATGGTTAATCATAATAATGAAACACCGACACCCAGAAGAGGATAAATTTTCCTTAGTCAGTCAAAAATAAAAGCATACTCTAGAGTTCGAAAACACACTATTCGAGTCAAATTTTTTTCTATCAACCACCAATACCTAGATCACTAAAGCAAGGGAACAAAACTAAAAATCCCATATCTTCCTTTCCCATTCCAAGAATACCCCATAACCAACGAGAACACAACCAAAAGAAGAAATAAACAAGATCTCAGGTAAAAATTCATGTGCAATCCCTAAATATCAAGGAAACTTATTTAAAACCATCAAGGAAAATAGGGAAAAATCAACAACATAACAACCATATAGTTCTAAGAAACTACCATTTCAGCAAGAAAAGTAATTCATTTCATGGTATGGTTAAAGGTAGTATAAAATTCAGGTGGTAGTATTATCATACACATGTAATGAGTTGCGCACTTGCAGCCATTTCAACCAGTGTATGCAAAGGAAAGGCTGACATTCTTCACTAGATATGCTAGGTGGGTGCCAAAACCTCATTCACATCCATGCTAGGCATAGGTAGGGAGCTCCATTTCACCAATTTCCTCTAATTGAAAGGACCAGGCCTCATGGAATGTCATAGCAAGTAGCAGTAAAAACACAAAATGGATTTAGTGGAGGAAGAAACATAAGGCGTGAGAGTTGTTGACAAAATGCCTCAAAAAGATGAGGTCTCTAATGCCAACTAACATGCAACCAGCACTAGAAGCATGTTGCATGCTCTGAAACAGGAACTAGGGTGGAGTACAAGTGGGGCAAACATTTGAATGAAAGTGGCCAACAAGCAACATGGAAGGAGGATGATTCAACAAAATCAATCACGCGGTCATAGAGAAGGCAACAAGAGGTTGTTTACCATATAAATGAATTTCCTTGTAAATTTTTAATTCCTCTTTTCTTAAAGCAGAAACCCGATCGTGAGAAACCAAAGCTTAAATAGTCCATGTGGCCATGTTGCTTTGGTATTGATGCACAATTTACTTGCCAAGTTTTGTTCCCCATTAGTAAGCATATCTATCAACATTCAAACAATCAATCCCTTGAAAACTTCTAAACCGCACTACACCACTCAGGCCCGAAAGATCAAAATGGCGTTTCAAACCACCAAAGGAAAGTGTGCAAGCACGTCTAGAAATAATCTAAAAGGAATTTTTCAGCCACGTGCATGAGGTAGGTTTTTAATTAAGAAAACAATTTTAATGCAGGCGGCCAACTTTCAAGGCACTTAGACAAACCAAGAATGCCCAACGCATGTTACCATTAGTGGTCAAAAGATCAAATAAAACAAAAATGTAGTTTGTACGGCTAATAGGGAGGATTGAAATGGTAGAGTGTCTTTAAAGTTGCAAAGTGGGTAGATGCCTCCGCTAAATTCACCCATAAATTTCTATAATAACAAAGCATGAAAGGACGAGGTGAAAACATTAAAAATTTAACATGAACACCATTCCCTAAACAAAGGTGCCACCAACAACAAGTTCCTCTTACATGAATCGAGGCTCGGGCACGAGAGCGAACAATGAAGAAATAAAATAGCTTAAAGGTAATTAATAATATTCATGAGAATTGACACAAAAATAAAATAATTGTTAATCAAAAACTAAAATAATAATATTATTATTATTATTTTATAACTAAAAAATAAAATATTATTAATCATATTAACAACAACCAATAGCATGCTCAACAATGTGAGAACAAGATTTTCCTTTAATAGGATAATCGTACAAGACGCTATAAGGTCCACAACTAGAGGAGCCAACTATGACTCGAGAAGACAAGATGGAGGGGAAGGGTTCTAATTCTTCATTGCAACAAGGAAAAAATAAACTAACGGTCAATGGGAGCACACACACAACCTTCCCATGCTTATCAACAAGTCTTTGGGGAAAAGTCGGGGTGACATCGAACGGGGCATTATAGCGTGTGTGTGTGTGTGTGTATTTTTATGTTCACAAACTAGAGATTCAATCTCTATGCATTTAAAAAATACCAATGAAACCCATATGGGTAGAATAACCCTAGGATTTGCAATAACAAAATAAAGGGAATAAATTCCTTCTCCCATGCAAGCAATCACCGAGTTTATCCATTAAAATCCACATGTATTTGAGAATGAAGCTTTATTTTGCTTTATGATTTCCATTTTCTCCCTTTCATTCTCCATCCTTCACCCAAAGGTACCTATGCAAAAAGAAAACAAAAAAAAAAAAAGGAAAGCATAAGGATAAGAAATTAGGGTTGTAGGAAGCCCTAAAAATCTAGGGCTTGGATTTATTTGATCTAATGGGCACATATCAAACCCTACAACATTTTAGTTTTGAAATTAATAAATGGGTGTGGGTAATTTTTACATGGGGTGAATAAATTAAAGTGAGGGGGCTTAGGGAAAATTTTCAAATAAATTGCTTTAGTTAAGTTGTGTGGAAAATAAGATAGTGTTAAATTTTAAAAGGGAAAGGTTGCGCTTAATTTGTTAGGGGATATTTTAAATAAAGTGACGTTTTTATTAATTAAGGGAATAATAAATATTAACCTTGGAAGGGTTGTTTTAATTATTTGGGGGTGATTAAATACCTCTTTGGGCCTTATAAATAAATTAAAAAGAATTAATTTTGATTAAATGTGGATGTTAAATCTTGAAATAATAGGGAACATGGTAAAATAATTTAAATATATCCAAAAAAATTAACCAATTTATAAGATTGTTAAGTTGGTATTTAGTGCCATAAAATGGGGCATTATATTTTGTATCGAGCATACGTTCACACACTAGACACTCACGGGTAAAAATTTAAAATTAATTAATGCTTACATAAATCAATAAACAAAAAAATGTTTCCATTACCTTACATCGACTTATAACCAACGCTCTTCATTGCATACACAAGATGTCGTCTCAGTATGAGTACGAGATTTTGATCCATTGAGAACTTGGGATGTAGGTCACCTATGTCCAATCCACATACCCCCAAGTTTGGAGCATAGATAGGGGTTGTTTGGTAGCGTCTTACGGTGCGGGATGATCCAACAGAGGAGGATGTTTACTAGGGATAGGATACACATCTAGATGAGGGTGCAAACTCGAGCCACGTTAACATGGCATTAAAAGATGGGATATGTCTTATAGCCCTTTTGTTCATGGTGAGAGAGTGTCATTACATTTTCGTAGTCGCTCTCATGAGCCTTGAGGGACCATTTTAATAAGGATGAAATTATTGGCCAGTAGAGAGGATGATTGGGCATCAACATCATGATCGAAACATAATAATTTTGATTAGGGCTCTCCTTCGTATTTAGCCACCTACTTATAGTGGCATCTAATATGGATTTACGGTTGAGTCATGTCTCCTAATCCTTTCAATGGTTTCTTTAGATTCCACTAATATGAGAGCAATTTCAAGGCTAGGTTTTCTATACACCTTTGTGTGCGCAAAAGGGGCATATGGTTAAGGAATGAGGAGCAAAAATTCCACCTTAATAGAGGCACTCTTACTTGGGAGATATTTGAGGAGTGCATTAGATCTAGTTACATGTCTAAATATTTTATTCGAAGAGGATTGATGAGTTCCATAACCTATGACAAGGTTCATGCATGGTTACATAGTATGCGAGAAGTTTTTGGATTTGATGCGATATGTGGATTATCTACATTATAATAAATTTCAAGTCAACACGTTCATTTTGGGACCGAATTTAGATATAGTGGGGACATTAGGATGTTATCTTCTCTAACACTTGAGAAGGCCATAGAGAAGGCCTACCTAAATGCCGAGGATAATAGGAAATAGGTCCAAGGAGAATAGATACAAGAATAGGGATAAGTATCGAGAGATGATGCGGTCATTTGAGGATCGAGGGTTATGGGGTATAACACTACTCCTAGAGGAGGATTCAAGCCTCTAGAATAGGTCTCGAGACCTCTCATAGCACACACATCGAAGTCACAACACCATGCTTATTAACAAAAGATGACTCGGAAGACATAGAGCATGGAGAGAGGAGTTTTAGGAGGCTTTGGTGGGGGTAGAGACAGGAGGTAGGGTGATTAGTAGGTACATCCAACTTGTACTCAACATTCTATCAAGCTCAAGCTATCGGGTTCAATGCATCAAAGTACATGATGGACCACTTCTTGGAGAGGTGCGGTAGGATGTTTCATTTTTGGGTTCCCTAATCAATATGTGCATATGTGTCAGAACAAACCCACCACCATTGATAGATAAAGATATCCCATCTCTGAGAAGATAGTGGTAGATGTAGGATGCGCCCATCATGTCTACATAGAAGTAGATAACCGTTAGGGAAAGCATCAGGCCATGGTTATTGAGACAAAATGTATTATCATGGATATTTTAGTCTCAATTATTGTTTATTTAGGTGCATCAAATTCATTTATATCACCTTCCATAGTGGACTAGTGTGGGCTAGTCATGGCTAGAAACCGAGATAGTTGGCAAGTTGAGTTTTCCTCTGGGGAAAAACTCGTAGTGGATACCTACGTGTAGAGTTGTATACTTTACTTGGGAGTATTCTCCACTACCTTTTACCTTCAATTTTTACCTTTATGTTCCTATAAGGTGTTTCTAGGCATGGATTTTCTTGAGTCTCATTGGGCCAAAGTAGACTATAGAGAGGGAATATCATTAAATGTCAAGATGACCTTGGGAACTCAATTGTTATCTCCAAGATTTAGAGGCATGTCTCCTTGCATATGATCTCAACTAAGCAACTCAATAGGAGAATGGACAAGGGTTTTCATTTGTTTGTGATTACCATCGGTGATCGATCATAGATTACTTTAGAGCATTCACCTCTTGATGAGCATGTAGTATTGAGGGAGTTTGTAGATGTATTTCTAGGTGATCTTCCTTGGTTACCACATCACAGAGAGGTGGATTTCACCATATACCTAGTACCAAGAGAAACACCAGTTTCTAGGGAAAATTATTGGATGATGACTCCAGAGATTCATGAACTCAATACTCAGCTAGAGGAGTTATTTTAGAAGGTCCTTATTCATCATAGTGTGTCCCCTAGGGAGTTAGTTATTTTGTGAAGAAGGACGGTTCTCTTAGGATTTTTTTATTTTAGGCATCTTAATAAGGTCACAATTAAGAATTTTTATCCAGTTTTGAGGATTCATGACTTGTTATATTAGATTAGGGACCTAGAGTGTTCTCCAAGATTGATATGAAGTGGGGATATCATCGATTGTGCATTGAATATGCATATATTAAAAAGACATCTTTCTACATGTGATATGTGAATTATGAGTTCACTATTGTACCTTTTGGCTTAACCAATACCCTAGTTGTCTTCATGGGCCTCATGAATCATGTATTCAAGACCTTTTTGAATTACTTTGTCTTGGTGTTCCTAGATGATATATTAGTTTATTCTCATTCGAGGAGGAACATGAGGAGAATTTGAGACATGTATTACAGGTTTTGAGAGATCATAAGTTGTTTGGGAACTTGGAAAAGTGCAGTTTCTTTCAAACAAAGATTCGGTACATGGGTCACATCATTTTAGGAGAGGGTATCTGGGTAGATCCCTCTAAGATAGGATTCATTCTTGATTGGCCATCAACCACATTAATGAAAGAGGTGAAGAGTTCCATGGTATTATCGGGGCATTACCGTAGGTTTGTATAGTAAATTTCTAGGATTACACATCCTATTACTTCTCTTCGACAAAAAGGGAAGAAATTTGATTGGTCGAAAAAGTATGAATAGGATTTTATGTTGTTTAAGGAGAGATTGACCACGACACATATCTTAAAAAGTCTACATCCAATAGATGAGTTTTTGGTTTTCATTGATGCTTCATTTGATGTTACTGGGAGCAGCTTATGTAGGAGCATCGGGTTAGTGCTTTTTGAGTCGCGTAAGATCAAGGATTATGAGCTTAAATATCCTACCCATGACTTGGAGCTTGCAGCAATTGTTCACACTCTAGTGCATTGGTGTCATTTCCTTTTATGTAAGCCATTCATTTTAAGTACCAATCATCGTATCATTTTGCATATCTTCTCACATCCGAACCTCAACGCTTGTCAACAACGTTGGATGGATTTCTTATGTGAGTATGACATAGATGTTCGTATATATTAAAGGAAAGGAAAATTTTGTTTCATATGCACATAGTAGACAATGACATGTGATTGCTTCCATGACATGATATTCAGATCTACAAGGCATGATTCTTCATCATCTTCCAGGAGATAGATTCTATGAGGGTGCTAGGTAGATGTTTGAGTCGAGGGTTACTTAGAGGGAAGATATTCATGGTGTATTTTATTGGAAAATAGTCTTCTTTGGTTTCAGATCCATATTTATGTTCCTAAAAAAGGTGACCTTCACGTGTTCATTCTTTCAAAGGCTCATCAAGCCCCATATTCACCAAATCGAGGAGTGAAGAAGATGCACATCTATTTGAGAGAGTTATATTATTGGCTGGTCTTCAACATGATACAACATATTTTTTAGCTTGTTTCCTTGAGTGTCAGAGGTTCAAGGCAAAACATTCTCATCCCATAGGACTCTTATATCATCACAACATTCTTGAGTGGAAATGGGACGTTATCTCCATGGATTTCATTTCTGACTCCTATATCTTCTTACCATCATGATGCCATTATGGTCACTATAGATAAGTTGACCAAGGTTGTACACTTTTCACCAACTAAGGTTATCTATAATTCCTTATCCATCGAGAAAAGTGTTTATGGATGATATTGTCGATTGCACAGGATTCCAAAGACCATCATCAATAACAAGAAATAATTTACACTTCATATTTTTCGACTTCCTTTTCAGGTCGCTCTAGGAACGTAGATTAATTTTAGTTCAGCATATCACCTAGAGATAGATGGGAAGAAAGAGAGGGTTATTATGGTACTTGATGACATGTTAAGGATGTATGTGATGGACTAGCGAAGAACTGGGAGGATTATCTACACCTAGTTAAGTTTTCATACAACAACAACTATCACAAATTTATCGCTATGGTTCCCTATTAGGATTTGTATGGGCAACCTTGCAGGACACCTTTGAATTCGGAAAAGCTAGATGACAAGATGATACTTGTTCTAGCTTACATTCAAGACTTAGATCAACATTTTATATTGATTACACAACATTTTGAGAAGGCTAAATCATGTTAAAAGTTCTCGTGTGATGCTTCAGGAGATATACAAAGTTGTTTGTGATGCTTTGGGAGTGGTGTTATGATGTATGTGTACTCATGTGAGTTTGGTCATGTTTTGTGATGTTGTGATACGGTTTTGATTCCCTTGTTGACTCTATGTATCTATAATCCTTGTTTTGAGTTGTGTGAAACCTTCATCTATGGGGAAATTTCATGTTGTTATAGAACACTTATGTTTGAGAATTATTGTATTGATCATATATGTATGATGAGTACTATGTTATGTGGATCATGTATGTTCCTTCCATGGTTTGGTTAAGCTCTTGTGGTGTGGTACGGTCATGAAAGTATGTGAAATTTGCCTGTGAATCATTAGTGTTGCATATGACCCTAGTATGGTATTATGATAGTGGTTCCTATTGGGCACCCACAAGAATGAATAAACTAAAACTTTTCAACAATGAAATCTTAAGGGCTTGAGTTTAGGAATAATGTAAAGGAAAAGAGATTAATTAAATAATGAAATAAGAGAGAACTGCCAATCTTCACAAAACATTGAAAGTTAAATAATCTACTAAATTTTCTAGTCTCCCTATGGTCATGTTCTAACGATAGAGATCTTATCCTTAGATAGAGCTTGTAGTCATTATCTTCCTTCTTCGCTTATCACTTTTCTATCATTGGTGTTGTGTCGCATCGAGGATGATTCTCTTATTAGGGAGGATAATGTAGTGCCAACCAAAACCAAGCCCAAAATAATAATAAAAAAAGGAGAATGCGTGTTGCAGGTGGAAAGTTGAGATGGTCTTTGGGTGGTTCCAATCATTATAGGGTCTGAAAAAATAAATGTTAGATTTAATTTATTTTCCCACCCACTCCTATAACATAATGACAAATTGACCTCACGCATACTCCTTAATTAAGAAACTTAATGCTTGGATTTTGTTTTATCTTTCTTACATTGGATTCTTGGTTTATTATTGTTTATTGCTTGGAAAGTGGGTACATGGTGTTGTTGGCCACTTGCTCTTTTTTTTTTTTTTAAAATTATGAACTGATTGTCAAACGTTTTTTTGTATGAAGTGTCGGACTAGCCATGTGAGCATTTGTAGAGGATTTGTAGTTTGGGTTGTACCAAAAACATCGAGACCAAATCGACACTTTGGAAGGATCGATTTTGACATTGCACCTGTTGAAACCCTAATCACTCATCATTGTTTTCAACTTTAATTGAAACCTTAGCGGCTTTTATCTCTTCTCTTTGAGGCTGAATTTAACTATCGGGAATTTTTTTACCTTTGTCTCTTTATTGTAGCAATGTGTTTTGTTTCGGTTGATACGATTAGAAAGAAGTGCTTCTTTTGTTCTTCATTGGCTAAGATCTTCCTATTTTTCTCTATTTAGTATAGAATCAAGTCTTACGAGCTTGTGTTGGAGCTGTAAAAATGAAGACTATTTTATTATCGCATCCTCATTTTCATGAAGATTGGAAAGAGTACCTGCACTGGTGGTGAATATGTAGTTCGGGAAGTCGGTCGATTCACCTATGATCCATAGTCAGTGTAGGACCATCCTCCATGGTTGGTGCTACTTTCTCCCTTCCTATGCCAAAATGTGGTGTGAATGGAATTTGAACATCCATCAAGTAAAAATGAAAGATAAATTTCACCATGTGTTGATGTTAGATGAGCTTGGTGGACTTATTTTTGATTGGGAAGCGTATAGAGCACATGTTAGTCATTACCCACTTTAACATTTGTTAGTTTTAACAATCTCCTGTAGTAAAATGAATTCATTGCTGAAATGGTATTTTACATGAAATTCTCTTTTTCCTCTTATGGCTTATTCTAGTTCATATTTATATAAATGGGCTTCTACAGTAATCCGGTGTTTCGACCTAGAATGTTGAATAGGAAATAATAATGAAGTAGTTTTTGTTTATTTTTCCCTACCTGAAACTGTGTTAGGTTGTAGTTATTCGATGGCTTAATGTATTTCTTGGTAAAGCTAGAGTAATGTTATCTAGTTGAATAAATGTGATTTTTTTTTTTGGTTTCTGCTTTCAATTTCAAACCTATTGTAGGGCTTGAGAATGAATGGTGTTTACTCCTCTGGTATTGTGTCTCCAGGTTCTTTAAGCGGGTTCCATGTTCAAACCTTATTATTTTTCAAAGGGAAGATCCTTGTCTATTTTTATCAAATGGAATCATTTTGAATTGTTTAAGTTGAACCGATTACATATATATATATATATATATATATATAGTTATGTTATTTTAGTTTCGTGTATAAATTTATATGCTTTAGGTTATATCATAGCCATTATGTCATATAAAAATAAATAAATTAAAGGGACCACTAGGACATTAGTGGGATTGTCTTTATGATCATCCTTTTTTCTCATGTCATTTTCTATGTTTTTAAAGAGAGTGGAAATTCTTTGGGCTTGCGTTTAATTCTATCTCCTTTTATCTCATGGTTGGATGTCAATGGCTTATTGTGTTGACACTTTGTATTCTTGATGTAATTTTGAAATGAGTGTTACCCTAATCTAGTCATACATTTAAGAAAATACATCTTGAGATGTCGTTTCTATCCCGGTTGTGTGTATCAATAGCATTTTGAAAGGGGCATGGCTTATTTGTTTCCTTCGGTAACGTTTAGTGCATATTTATTGTTGTTTGATTAAATTTATCAGGGTATTTTCTTCTTGTCTACGACATTCTCCTTATGATTGTTAGACATTAGGAATGTGTGGAAGGGTTTAATGTTGATGGAATTTATTTTGATGATCTTGTGGTTTTGATAGGAATAAGGTAATTTATGTTTACCTTAATACCGTCAGGCAAAAAAATGTATTTATCATTATTTGGAATACTATTATGGGATCTATTTCCATTGGATGAACAATGTTAAGCATCCACGAGGTTAAAATCACTCGATTTAATGAAATTATACTCTTGTCCAGCCATTGACTGCATCATTAAGATGACTAGGGGATAAATAATATATTCTAGAATGAAACTTTTGTTTTTATTATTTAATTACTGAATGATCCATGTATATACATGTTGTTAAGTTTGTTAATGACATTTGGTGGAATATATATTTATACCTCATTGATTTATGATGGAAATTTTTGTTAAGATAGTTATGGCATTGATGGTACCTATAAATGTATATATAAGAGTGGCTTCGAGTATGGTAACGATCCTTACTTTAAAAGAACTTGTGATGAGAAAGTAGCAATCCCTTTTTTATAAACCAAAATTTATAGATTAAATAAGGAGGATTATGAATCTAAAGTACTATGAAACTTGGATGGATGTTTAGAATACTATCTTGCATGAAGGACTTGGGTAGTTTTGATATTTTCATTATTCCTTACTTGGATATATCAAGTAACTTGGCTTCTAGGAAATGCCTATTTCAAACATTTTGTTAGCCCTTTTTTTTTATAATTATTAATTGTGGAGTCACTTGTTAGATAAGAAATTTTTGATGGATGTTTGGAGCATTAAATTTAAATCATATAACCTTTATGATCACATGATTGAAATCCTAATGCACTCAAACACTCATGTTTGTCTTACCAAGCCAATGGCCCCTTCTTGAATGATTGTTAATCTATTGTCATTTTAGAGAACAATGATCGTAACCGGTGCATATGAATTCTTTAAGAAAATATAGATGGATGGGTTGAGTATTATATTTTCAATCATGTAATCTATAGGATTACATGATTGAAATCCCAATACACTCGACATTTTTTCTAACTTATAAGGTCTTTGGTCTTACTTGATTGGTTGTTAAACTCTTGTTGTTTTAGAGACATTGTTCATTACTGAAGCATATGACTTCCTTCTTAGTGGCATGGAGGAAATTTTATTTTGCCTTAAGAAGTTGATTTTTGGTTAGAGCTTAGATCCATTTCTTGAAATAGAAGATTTCCTTTCATGATATTGTTAATAGTAGCATAATGTTTTATTGTGTAGTCCTTAACATGCTCAATTCTCGTGAACTGACTCATCCTAATGTTAGTGTGAGACCACGTAGACCCCTAAAGTCTGCAACTTGATGGCTTAATATTCTCGGTGTGATTGCATAATGTGGATCATCTCTCAAAGTGTGGGACTTTTTGAGTTGAGAGAGCTCTGGATGGAGGTTGGTTCTTATTCCTTTGTTCAAGTGCACACATACAATTTGCGAGAGGTTCTATTCTAAATCTTATTCTACTTTTCTAAGGAGACAGGGTTAAGGAGATGCAAGAAATAAAACCTAATCTTACAGAGGTGATACAATAAAGGAATGTTGAGCATTTGCATTTCCCTTAAACACAAACCATTAAAAGTTTGATACAATATCCATGCATAGATTACCAAAATTACAACGAGAGATCAAAATATACAAATAAACATAATAGGGGTTGAAATCATCCGAAAATTATTCTATTGCTTCAAGAATTTGATACATCCATTACACTAGCCAACGGGAAAGATTGCATTACAATTGGAATGCGTGGCTTGAAGCTCCATGAATTTTCCTACGGGCGGAGAAGAAGGGAGGGCACAAAGCAAGAGCGTCCAACCTTTTGAAATTGCCCCCTCATCATAATATATAGAAAGAATGAGAGAGAAATGAGGGAAAATTTAAACCCTGCTTCAACCACCCCTAAAGGAGCATTGAATTCCCCTAAAACAATGATGCATCTCATTGTAACACCCATGACCCCATTGTTTTTTTTTCTTTAGGCCGAAAAGGAGGCCCATTCTTCATCATCTTTAGCGGTAGGTGGGAGATTGGATAGCCTCAAAAATGGTGGACAAAACATTAATGGTGGCGAGGTGGGTAGCAGTGTCAAGAGCCTTCCTAAACATCCTCTCTTGTTTGATTCTCGAGATTCTAGTCATAAAATATGGCTACTTGAAGGTGCTTTAGGTTTGTAGTCTATTCTCACAAATCCACGTGGCAGCCCCGCATCTTGAGATTTCACTCCCTCCTACTTTAGAATTTGCATCGAACTAACATGTGGCATCATCTACAAGCTTTCTCTATTTCCTTTTTTCACCTAAGCCCCTCCTTACAGTGGAGACATTGTGCACGACTTGAGACACGTGGAGAGCGGTGCATGTTTGAGACCTACCCCCTGAATTTTACGTTTTGAAGGAGCATTTGAAATGACGCGTTGCTCCTCTTGCCGGCCTTGGACTTTTCAATGGCTCGGCTCTGCTTACCACGACTCTAACCATGTGGCGAGATGGCATTTGTTTGGGGACCACTTTTGTACCTAACCTTTAGAGATGTCGTTGGGACATGTGGATGCTTCCATGGGTTATGTCCTGTTATGAATTTTTAATAGCCGATGAGACATTCATCTTACCCTAGCTACGGGAGGGCTAGCACTCGTTTGGGAACCACCTTTGGATTTTCCCCTTGAAGGAGCGCCAAAGAGACACGTGGGGCTTTCCACTGGCCCTACCTTATGCTTAGCTGATTTGGGTCTTAAATTAATACTTATTGCCTCGTTCCTTTGGGTAAGTGAGAGCCACCATATATAATGCCAAAAACCCCTTTATGGGTGGAACCCCTATAGTTAGCTCCCAAAATACGATAGGAAACTTTTCCTCATCCACGGGCTGCCCCTTCATTTCCTCATGTTTGGCTCAGTCCCTTCTATTTTGGCGGGGCAATATGTCCGAATCGAGACACGTGGTGGGCCCGCGCTTGTTTGGGTCCTAACTTTTAGGTCGTGCCTTTGAATTTGTGTCATTGGGACGCATGGCTTCTCTCACTAGCCTTGGACTTTTCAATGGCTTGCTCTACCCCTTTTTACTCGAGACCACATGGCGGTGATGATCGTTTGAGAACCATGTATGGACCTAACCTTTGGAGCTACATCATTGGGACACGTGGAGGCTTCATTGTTTCTTCTTTCCTTAGCCGATTCAATGGTCGGCTCTTCCCCATTTGGACTCATGGCCACGTGGCAAGATGGTGCTTGTTTTGGGACTCCACTTTGGATTCTATCATTGGAGTCGTGTCGATGAGGCATGTGGTGCCCTCCATGGTTCCTTTTCTCTGCTTGTCTCTGACTCGGTCTTGGGATCGAATGTGAGCCCACACATCCAGCCGAGTTGACCTCTCTATTTCTCTTGTGCAAGGTTCGTTTAACCAATTTTTCCTCGGGGTAAAATTGGGATAACACCTAATAAATGTGTAGATGGCTTTTGTGAGCTGAAAAAGGAAAGGCTTGTAGAGAGTTGCATTGGTTTCTTCTTATGAAGTTCTTTTGTTTGAATGTTTAATGTGTTGTAATATTCTAAAATGGTATTTGGGGAGAATTTTTAGGGTTGAATGCTTTGTTTTTCTATATTCATGGAGTGATGTTGTCATATCTAATTGAAACTAAAAACTTGTAAAATATTTTTGTGAATGATATAAATTGATCATTACATTGTTATGAGTATTTTATTGTATTATAGCAACTTTGAAAGATAGATTATCTTTTTACTAATATTTTTACCTTTTTGTTTCCAAGTCAAATTTCATTAGAATATTTTTCCACCTTTGGATTATGTGTCGTATTGGATAGAAATGATGTAACCATGTATAATTTTAAAAAGGGTAATGGTAAACATTTCTTTGAGTTATAATTTTGTGTAGTAACTCCCTCTAGGTCATGACATTAATGCAATCCTAGGCATAATAAAGTGGGTTGGTAATCCTTATAAAAGTTATAAAATATATATATAATAAATAATTTGTGATCTTCTTGTTAAAATCATGAGTCCTTAAGTGGGAGAAGAGGAACTATCCACTTGTGTAAAAAAAAGGGATTTACCTTCTACCCCTAAGCTAAACTAATAAACCTTATCCTTATTGTTGTGAAATGATAAATGATATTAAAGTGTAATCAATGTTTAACTTTTGGGAGAATCCTAGGTCTTAGTAAGTAGGGGATTGGTTAAGAAACCATAAATCTAGCTCATCATTTTTTAAAAACCTAAATTGTATTCTTTTGTCAAACTTAATCAAGCAAAGTCTAAATGAAGCTTTTAACCAATCTTGATAAATTCTTAGCCTCAATAAAAGACTGGTTAATAACCAATGAGACCATGAAGATGAATTCTTTTTGACCTTTTTCCCTTAACCCTTGCCTTGGTTCATTGTAATCTTTCTTAAGTAATGTTAAACTTTTGATCCTTGCACAAAGAAGATTATTGTTCCAAACCTAAAATGGTACTTTCCCTCAAATGGAGCTTGTGCTTGTCACCTGGTGCAATGGAGGTGTGAAACAAGTTTCAGTAGCGTGAGTATGGATAAATAACCTTGTGGGAAATAGAAAACATGTTATCCAATTTTCCCCCTCGGACCAAATTAGGATGAACAAGAACTTATAGTTGATAAAATGGAGATGTTTTAGTCACGAAGGTTTGCATTTTGGATTTACGAAATAAAGTTCAATTAGGACCAAGAAAGTTGCAAATATTTCGGAAAGGAAGAAGTCTAAAATTTGGGTTTCAGAATTTGGAGGTGGATATTTTCAAAGATATAGACAAGTCAAAAGCTTGAAATTGGAAACTTCAAAAGTTTGAAATATTAGACTTTCAAATTTTAGGGTTTTAGAGATCTCGGAGCGTGAAGTTGAAAAAATGGAGGAAAAGTTCTAAAACCTAAAACTTCGAAAGTTTGAAATTTAGACTTTCGTGTTTCGGGGTTTCGAGGGGATCTTGATGTGGCAAAATTGGAAAAGTGACCAAAAAAATGTCTGAAATCTTGAAATTCGAGAATCTTGAAAGGGTTGATTTCGAAGTCAACACGGGATTCAGGATCAATGCAATGGCAATTTTGATTTTCAAGGTTTGGAACTTGAAGTTTGAGTTTTGGAAGTTTGGGTTTTAGGGTTTGAATCTTCAGGTTTTGGGATTTTGAAACTCTTGATGTGATTTGGGCGATGAACAAAGTGAAAAGTTCTTTTGAATAGGTAAAATGTCCAAATGTTTGAAACTCTAAAATTTCAGACTTGTGGGTTTTGGGGTTTCAGAGGTTTGGGTTTCAAACTTTCAAACTATGAAGAAAAGTAGGTAGATGAACATGTCTCAATCTCCAAAATAGAAATGTTCAAAAGTCTAAATTTCAGGATTTTGAAGGTTGCATGCATTTCAGACTCCGAAAAATGACGGATCAAGAACTCGTCATTTTGCATAATGACACCTCGACCTTTAGATGGCCATAAATTTTGACTGGGAGCTTAGATTTACACAAGAAAGGACTTTTTGAAATCTCTCGATGACTATGTTTATATATCTTAAAATTAGTGAGACTAAGTTAGTCAAAATGAAGAAATACAGTCCACCATTTTTAAGGTGTCAAGCTTCCCACCTACCCCAATAATGAAGGTATGGGCTTCCTTTCTTTCCCAACAAGGAACAATACATGGAGGCATGGGTTTTGTAGTAGAACCCATCATTGTTGCATGATAATTCAATGCAATTTTTGGTGTTTGAAGGAAGTATTTCAAATTCTTCTATTTCCTTCTCTCATTATTCCTATATATTGTAAGGAGGGGCATTTTTCTAAAGGTTGGACATTTTTTCTTTGCACCCTCCCTCTTCTCTTTTTGAAAGTGGATTTGTGGAGTTCAAACCTCCCATTCAAGTTGTTATGTAAGTTTTTTCCTCTTGGCCATTGTAATGGACTGTATCAAATTTGTGGAGCAATAATACATGTCTATGGATGATTTTCAACCCTCTCTTATGTTCATTGCATCTCCCTAATCTCTCATTATAATCCTAGTTATTTATGCATTGTGGTTGTATTACATTTTATGGTTCATGGTTAAAGGCAAAGCATATGTTCAACATTCCTTTAGTGCATCACCTTTGTTAGTTTAGGTTTAATTTCTTGCATCTTATTAACCTTGTCTATTTGGAAAGTTAGAGAATATTTTAATTATATCCTTTTCAAATTGTATGTGTGCACCTGAATAGAGGAATAGGAACCGGTCTTCATCCAGAGAGATTTCCTAATTGCAAAGTCCCACACTTTGGAAAAAGCTCCATGTTATTCAATGACACTGAGAGTTTCTACCCATCGAGTTGTAGACATTCAGGGGTGTTATGATTACACATCAATAACCTCCCTTATTTTTCATTATCAAACAAATCATGTAAGTTATTGACATTTTAGAGATGACCCTCTTTAAGGAAATTTGATCTTAACCAAATTTCTCATTAGTATAAAAGGAAGAAATATAGCTTCATAAGAAAAATAATATGAATCATTACCTAAATCTCCTAGAACATAAGTTAAAAATTGAAAGTCGTGTTTTAGTAAAATAAATAACCTTAAGATAATTTTCACTGTGGGATGCCCTAACCGTAAATGTGTCATGTTCTTGTACCATTATGTCCTATCTTGTCTTATTAGGAGATAAAATTGTTCATGATGGGTGTCATATTTTCCTTGTACCTAGGTGGTCAATGTTGTGTCAATATTTTTGAGAGTTAGTTGTAGCCATTGTGATCACCTATAGTGTCATTTTATCTTCAAGTAAGTCAAAAAAATTATCCGTTAATTGTCGTGTTGTCTTTTTGTGTGTGTTTTAAGTGGGCGTGACACCTTTGAGTTGGGACAAGCTAGATGACAGGGTGATACTTATTCCATCTTACCTTCAGAACTTACAGTAACATGTTATATTGATTAGGCAACGTCTTCAATAGGCTAAAGCATGTCGAAAGATGTATGTAAAAAAAAGAGGAATAATCATCACTTTGCGGTGGGTGACAAATACTTCTTGAGAGTTCATCCACATAAGATCCCGATCCACTATGGAAAGGTTTCTAAGCACTTGCCTTGTTTTGTGGGGAATTTATGATCTTGGAGGTATAGGTATAGTTTCTTGCTACTTAGCTTTGCCACCATGCCTTGCATGGGCCCACGATGTGTTTCATGTTTCATTATTACGTAGATATGTGCCTAATACTTCTCATGTATTGGACTGGTTGGCATTACATGTGGAGGATGAAGAACCGTGGAGATTAGAGCCTATGCATATCTTGGAGTACAAATTATTGGACCTTCGAAGGCAAGACATGGACTAGGTTAGAGTGTATAGAGTAATATATGATGAGTTAACATCTACATGGCAGGATGCCACACCATTGAGGGCTCGATATCTTTATCTCTTCCATTGACTTCTAGGAGGAAGCATAATTTTAGGAGAGGGTGATATTGTTCCCCCTCTTCCTACTATAGCTATTTTTCTAACTCATTATTTATATTTGATAATGGACATGGAATTTATCATCATTAGGTTTCTATATGTTCTTATTATGGTTTATTTGACGGCACTTTTGGTGATTTGCGTGCATACCGATAAGCTAGTATTGTGGATTATTATCTTACTCTTGCATGGTATGATTTTGGATGCTAACATATTATGTTATAGTTATCTTCATTTCGCATGTGATGGATTTTCTTATGGTTTCACAAATACTTGGTTATCATTTGAATTTTATGGGTTATTGGATGTCACCAGTGGTGTTACTTAGATGGTTAATATATTTTGAGTTAGTATGGATGTATATGATTAGTGTTATCCATTTCATACTAACATTATTTGGTATAGTTAGCATGATTTATCCATGTATGATTTATTGAGATTGTTTAATTAATATATTTTATTGGGTAGGTATGTTTAATGTTTGCATTGAGTGTGTAGATTACGGGCACAAGAGAACATGGGTTTTAGAGTTGTACCTCGGTTTTCAAAAGCCACCAACTGTAAGCTGAGTCCAAGCTATGTTTGATTGTGTGAAGCCTTATATGTTGTTTCATGTCATGTTTGGGCACCATGGGTGAACCCTACTTGTAATTTTGGTATTCGTAATTTTGCTATTCTTGTGCTAAGTTAGTTTAGGGACCTAGTTTTCCCTACTTGTGCTAATTTTTTTATGTTAGTTATGTTGTTTGAGGTATGGGACCACATTAGTGTCATACATGTGGGCCCCACAACCTCAAAAAAATTTCATTTAGCCCAATCTCGGATTTGGGATAAAAGTGGCAATTTTGGGGACCTCTTTTCATTTTGGGAGCTTCCTTTCATGGAAAAGGACCCCTTTGACCCTACCTATGGGTAGGGGGTCTCTTTTCAGGCCAAATGGGAATTACCCTTCCATCTAACCCATCACACATCACTCTCATGTCGAGAGTTGGTTTTTTGTTTCTTAAAAGTTGTAGGGGTTTTGGATTTAATTACATTTTGGGGAATTTTGAGTTTACCTCGAAAATGTGAGTTATTTTATTATTGATTTTATATTTGGAATATTTTATGGGGAGATGAGGAGGGTGACACATGTCACCCACTCATTTGGGAGAATATTAAATTATTTTTCTTTGAACTATTCCCTCATGGACAAGAGTTGGGAGTCTTATGGCCATTCTTGTTTTTCGGTGTTAGAGATTTTAGAGTGTGCTTTTGGAGCTTGGAGCTTTGATTGTTGGATTGAATAGATATTTTAGAAAGCTTGATTGAGGTCGGTTTCCTTGTTCTTCAACTATTTTTTCTTATGGGAATATCATATGTTTATGAAATGAAAATGGTGTCTTCTCTTGTTACTGTTGTATGTTGGATTATGGGTGTGTTTATGGAAATTTGTTGTTTTTTTTGTCCATCCATCATTCTTTGAGATGGATTTTGGAGTGTTGGGGAAGAGGGAGGAATACCCTTCTCACCAC